>JAUBNY010000041.1:4022996-4034530 GCA_032275445.1 Crypturellus soui | reverse complement strand
GCTGTGCGCGTCGCCCCGCGCCGCCATGGCGGCCCCGCCGCGGGGAGCCCGCCCGGCCGCTCGCGCCGCGCGCCTCTGTCTGCAGCTTTACGGAATAAACCCGCGGAGGTGCTCCATGTGAGGGCTCCTCAGTGTCTTCTGAAACAACAACTATTTTCCTCGAGGAGAGCTCGCGCGGGGAAAGGCGCGAGGCCCTCTCTGAAACACCTCTGGGGCTGTGGCCCGGGCGCTGCCTTGCGGCCCGGCCCGGCTGGCCGGGAAGGCTGAAGCCCGGCATTGCCCTGTTTTGCTGACTTTGCTCTTTAAAGGTTCCCCGAGCAGGATTTCCATGCCTGCTCTTGCACCTTGGCGAATCCAGTACATCCACTGACAGTGCAAGAAGGGTGAGGAACGCACGTAAATGAGAACAGGGAGTATTTTGCACTCACTTTGGAAAGGTTTCACCGGGCACAGGTGGTGGGGAGAGCCCTGGCGTGGCCAGGCTGCAGTTTGGAGCAGTGCCAGCCGCTGCCTTAGCGCTTGGTGGGCTTCAAAATACCCGGGGGCTCAGAAGGAGGCAACAGCGCAAGGATGGCAAGGGCCCCTTCAAGGAGGAACGCCCTGTGCAGGGCTTTTGTGCGAGATTTGCGTTTGTTCTGCTCTGACAATAAACAGAAACGTGTTCCAGGAAATGGCTGAAGCGAACTCCCCAGGTGAGGGGCAGCTCGCAGGCCGGCACGAGCAGCGCCCGAGCGGAGCGCCCGGCACCGCAGCCTGCGCCCGCCCTGCGCCTCACAGCGGAGGTTCCCGCTCCCGGACTCCCGGACCCGTCCCCGCGGGCAGCCTCGTGTCCACGGCAGCGCGGCCTGCGCCAAGCACCTTGCCTTGAAAACACTGCTCTGTCTTTTTCCTGTTAATTAATTGCTGAAGTGACTTAGTCCAGGGTCTTCCTTACAAGTCTCTGGACGTGGCGCGGGAGGAAGGTGGTGGTTTGTTCTCTGCGCCCGTGAGGACGCGGAGAGGAAGCGGGAAGGACAAGGCCGCGATGGCGGCAGGAAGCAGGGGGAAGGTTCCAAGGCGGGAGGCGCACGCGGACGCGCTCCTCCACCAGGATCGTCCTTCCCTCCTCCACCAGGATCGTCCTTCCCTCCTCCCTGCTGGGCAGGAGGAGCGGCTGGGGAGGACAAGGATGGAAGAATGAATTCAAGGAATGAGAGAGACCCCATGGGTGCCAACAGCGAGGGGCGGAGAGGGATGTCTAAGACAAGGGAGAAGGACTCTGTCCAAAAAAATTAATTATTCAGGTACTGCAGAGGGTAAGGGGGCTCGACTAGTCTTTTCTGCTCCTTTTCCCCTCTCTTCCTTCTCTCTTTTTTTTCTTCCTACTTTTCTTCCTTCCTTTTGCTTCCTTCCAGCAGCAGTTCTCTGCTCTGTCTCTACTGTTGATGCGAATCCAAGGAGCTAGAAACACCGTCTTATTCTACTGCCTTGGTAAGGAGGGTCTGCTCCCTAGGGCCTCAACAGACTGTTGTACAGCCGATGTCACGTGCTGGTATCCCAGAAAAACTTAATGGACACAACTCGTTTCAACAAATGTTTTTGCTTGGTTTTAAAGAAAAAAATAAGAGGAACACGTTCTTGTCATTTCAAATTCTTCCATCTGGAGGATTTTTTTTATCTCTTTGTTAATAAACTGCTCAAAAGGCAAGCTAACTGCACAATATTAAAAATGCCAATTTGATTATTGGCCAAATGATCAAATCATCCTAAAATAATTGTAATAAATGAAATGAAAGCTCAAGTGATACTCCTATTTACCCTCTTTCACAATTTCTTACATTATTACATTACAAGTATTACAAGACTCATTTCTCAAATAAGAAAAGTATTTTTTTTTCTTTTATTTTTCTTGAAGAGTGTTGGGATTCTCATGAACTCCCTGAATAAATATATAAAGGAAACAGCAAATATCTTGGTACTTAGTCATATAAGACATGTATATCACTGTTTATGCCTGTATATTTATTCATGACTGCTATGTTAAAGACCCCTTGAAGCAGGATTACTTCTCCCTTAGAAAGAAAACTGTCTTAAAGATAACAGCTGAGGAAAAACAAGTGGTTAACTCATCTTTTAAATCATTGATCTTGAGAGATGTCTAAAAAAGGTACTATTATGTTTTCTTGATAGGAAACCTAAAAATAAAACTACTGTTTAATCAGGAATGTTCAAGCCAAAAAACTAAATTGATTCAAAGGACACAGAAGGACAATCAGATGTGTGAATCCTTATTGCTAACTTAAGGCATATATATCTATTACATTGAAAGAGCAGGAAGTCTATTCTCTGCTTTATGTTGGTTTAACTTTTAAAAAATGTTTTGATCATTTAAAGACAGAGGAAAAAGGAAACTGCAGAACCACAGCCACTACACAGACAACTTCCTGTGGTTTCTGTGGTGTATGTGGCTCGAAAAGAGAACAATCCATGTAAGATTTTTCAACAATATCAGATATTCTTGCTGCTGTATGAAGCAGTCTCAGGAAAATTAGCTATAAATATGTCAATAAATTACCAATGATGTCAGGCAATTTAGCTGATATTGTGCATTCTGTATTTGTAATTACCACCTGGTTTCAGCATTTCAGGAATGAAGAGAAAAGGGATGGAAAAAATCAGAACTTGCAATGTAAACCACAAAAGATGAAAGTAAATTTTTCCAAAATGAGAAGGCTTCCTCCTCAAGAAGTAAGAAAGCAGTTTAAAGAAATCAATGAGATATTCATGTGCTTAAAATTAGGCAAATTCTTAGTGTCATTCTGATTCAAGTCCCTAGGGAAAAAATTAATGTGGTAATGATGTCTAGTAATGATTCTCATCTTCCTCCCACTTCCACAGTTAGAGCTTTCTACCTTCCTCTCGAAAAGGCTCTGTACCATGGCAGATCCCTCTCCTAAAAGCACTGCAGGTAGTTTCTCAACATATCGTGAATACAAACACCACAGAGCCTTCCAGTAACTCACTGTATCTCACAGAACAAAACAGTTAGACCAAATACCCAACATCCACAGTCTACCTCCTATTGACGATTGACGGGTCAGAGGATACACCCAAGGCTGAAGAGGCCCTGACCACTTTTTTTTTTTTTTTTTTTTTTTTTTTGCGAGCCTTCCAGTCTTAAACCTCTACTGTTCTAAACTCACTGGTATTTCTTGTTCATCCCCTTTAAAAATATTTAACACAGTGCAAGGTTTTTCTGCTCAGTCAGAGCATCACTTGAATTTTTAAGCACATAGCAAATAACACAAACAGCATTCAAGTAGATTGTAGTGGCAGAGCAAGATTATTTTCAGCCTTAAAATATTTAAAGAATTTACTACTGTAGATCTGAAAAGAACTTAGGCTGATCACTTTAGTTATTTTTTTCAGATATTCCTGTAAAAAAAAAATCCTCTCTCCTTGTTTGTGGCCAGGCCTTAGTGAATCTCTGCCATCCATACTGTTATGTCAAGGGACAAAGTCCAGAATGAGTGTTGAAGAAAATATTACCATACAATTTTAATTTAGGTTCATGACAGCAGAGCTGATTTATTATGGAAAGGTTATGTAAAACTGTTCTACTTCCCATCTGAGCTTGACACTTCGTAAATGGGACCGTATATTTTAAATGCACTGCAGCTGATAAAAGCTGATTTTATGAAACGCTTCACTAGAAGTAGCCACCGGATGCCAGAATGTCAGATATACGAGTTCTCTATCGTTCTACTTTCTCTAGCTTTATTTGGTACAGAAGGGACAGTAAAAATAATGCAAGACAGCTGCGAAAGGCAGCAGGCGCCACTTGAGCACTGGTGTGTTTCACTCGGGCCCGTGGGGCTGCGCCAGAGACAAGCTCCACACGTGCCCCGCTGGCCCAGCGCTCGCTCTTGCCGTGTTTTGCTTTCAGAGCGCACGTTAAGGAGACCAGCAGCTCCTGCCCGGGCAAAAAGCAACATCTACCAAAGATGTTTTTGAAAGGCAGAAGAGAGGAACTAATACACACAAATATAAAGATCCTTCTGACTTACAAACTACAAATATTTTGGAAAAAGCAGCCCAGAGATATCTTCATAAAAGCGATTGATGTATGCAACTTGCTGGCAACTAGCTCTGCGGCCAACAGCAGGACGGCCAGGGACTCTCACACCCTCCTGAAGGGACGAGGCCGCTCTCCGAAAGCGCAGCAGAAACCCCGCGTGCAAGGGCCAGCCAAGCGGCGCGTGGCTGTTTGGCAAAGGTGCGCTTCTCCTCCCCAGACTGTTCTGAAACGTGAGGTCGCTGCTCCAGTTTTTCAGACATACAATCCCTGCTGCAATGGGTGCCACACACAGGAAATTACTGTGACCGAGTTTTGTTAACAAGAAGGAAATGCATATTGAATATGAAAATGTAGAGTGAAAATTGTTATATTCAATATGAAAATATATGTTGAAGATTGTTATGTTGCTGTCAAAGAAGGCCTCAAAGCTTGAGCTCATTTGTTTCACTTAAGAAATACTTTATTGCATAATTGCCAAAATGTAGAAACTTAAATTACAGAAACTTAGACACTAAAATCCATTTTTACTGCCGCTCAGCTCCTCGTCTTTAGTTTCTCAAGACTCCTTGTGTTTTAGCTTCTAACCTTTCTTACTGCAGCTCCATCTAAGCTTCAAGAACCCACATGCTCACCTGCACCGAGCCAAGGCACTGAGTGTACTTAAATGTAGGGCCACAAGATTACACCCAGTAATTCCAAAGTAATCTTTACCTTACTTGGTAGCTCTGTCCTAGTAGCACCTGGTTTAAAGGAGTTACTTCCGTAAGGTTTAGAAGAGGTAAATAAGGTGAGTAAGCTACTGATGGCCCACGGGGTTATGAACTCTTTCCACCTTAGTACTTGCCTTGTTTCTAATTCCCAACATTAAAGACAGAAAAACACTTTGAGAAAGATCACTGCTTGTGTCAGAGGAAGAAACTCAAGCTATCGCATTAGTGTCCCTGCAGCTTTTTTAGCAATATATAATTGGACGATTGCACTATGTTGTCACTACTGGTCTGTGAGGCTTTTGCAGGGGCTCCCTTGCAAAACCATTATGGTTAGAAAATTTATTAAGCCTGACACATGAATATGTCAAATGCTATTTTGCTGTAAAATATTACAGCAGAGCTCTGATTTAAGGCAAATTTATTGAGCATCACATATTTCCCACGTTAGCACGAACAGTGCTCCGCAGTCACTGTCCATGTGTGGGAAGCAAGAGGCCTCCTGCTATCTGTGACAGTGCGTATTTCAACTGCAGCAGCGGCTGCCACCAGCAGCAGCACCGCGCTCCCAGGGGCGGCATGTGGCTTGCGTATGCCCTGGTGGGACAGTTCATCTGTAGCTGTTACAGTGCGGATAATATGAACCTCCTAAATTATATAAATGTAACTCATTGCAAGTTTTTAAAAGAAGTTAGAAAGTTTTCATTTTATGGAGCAGTTTCAAGATGACAACACACGAAAGAGGACGAAAAGAAGAATCGAAACTATTTGCTATGGAAGGCTATTGTGTTATTTCCTGATTTTCTTTCCTGTTGTTGTCAGGAAAGGGAAAACGTCACACGTTGGCTTCTGGGCTCTGCTGTGTGGCAGCATCAGAAGCGAGCGGGCGACGCAGGCCCACGGGGATGGAAACCCGGCCTTCCCACTGACCCTCACTTCTGCCCTTGTGTCCACACTCACCACCTCAATAGTTGCATCAACGCAACTGTGTTTTGGGATCACTAAAATGACCCTGGTTAAAGAAAGTTACCCCTGTGACCCAGGAAAGACTACTGGCAGGGCCTTTTTAAGCTCTTCTTGCTGGTAAAGATGCCACAGTATGCAGCTACACTTACGTACCTCCACTCCAAGCATGTGGTAGTGCAGTTCTTCAGCTGCAGACCTCTAAACTTACGGGAAAAAAAGGAACCTTTTATTTTTTTCTTTTTTTTTTTTTCCTTTTTCTTTGTACTTCAGAAAACCTGAGGTAAGATTCCTTGCTTCCATCCTTGGGAAATTACCCTGCATTTTTGAAGAGGTCCTGTGAGATACCCAGGCATGAGTGTGCAAGCAATCTTTAGATGAACACTCACCAAGTTTGAATTTTTATACAATATTGGCTGTGCATAGATTTGGTGAAACTACTTTGTCACCAGATCACTCAAAATCCTTCAGAAAACATATATGCTTTTAAAACTTGGTCTTATTTTTGCACTATGTAAAGTATTTTCAATAATACTTCTTATTGGAAATAACTGAATATTATTTTAGTTCAAGATTTAAAAGATCAAATTTTGATAACAAAGTGGTGATAATCAATAAGTTAGCAAGAGGTTCAAAACGAATAACTTGTTCTGAAGAAGTAAAACATTAGGTAAGAATGAAACATGTCACACAATTTCCTTTAGAGTATTCACACTGCTTGGACTGACAGAGAACCCCGAATTAATCTCTTTGTCTCTGCTGCAGTTCTTCTGGTATGATCTGTTAGGTGCGATCCAGCTCTCTAGGCATTTGTACTACACACGAGCCCATAAACCGGGTTTGATTTGCCAAAGTCCTTCAGAAAAGCTCAGAGGTGGCACTTGTCCATAGGAAAGGTCTCAATTCCGACCTTGGCTCAGTGCTGCTGGTTAAAACTCATGGAAACGTGGTTGTGTTACTCAGAAAACACACTTTGGGAGGTAAAGATATATAGCTAATATATAACTAACTCACGGCATCACCTTTACTTAAATTCCAACCTGAAATCTGGACAGTAAACAACCAGAAACTGTACTGGTTGTGCGGCATGGGCCGAGAAACCTGCCTCGTTGCACAGGACCACATACCACAACATTCATTTAATATCTATTTTATGGCAATGCCAAGAGGCTCTAATCAAAACTATGCTTTAATCTAGCTAAGCATATACAGAAAGTACAGAAAGATTCAAAGCAAAAATATTTACAGGTTAAAGCTAACTGTTCAAAATCTCTGTGCTTGAGCAAGGCACGGGCAGACTCTATTCACCACACTCGGGGGAGTATTTCTCACCGCTCGCATTTCTAGGTTATTAGGCAGCACAGGGTGCGCACACAAACACACATTATATCAATGTCGTTAGCTACACCTTCTCTTTACACATCTGCCAGTTCAATCCAGTGCTCGAGCTGAAAACCTGTAAGCGCCACATCTTTTTATAGAGGCGCGAGCTGCTGGCGCTCGCGCGGCGCTGCAGCAGCGGCCCCGGGAGCGGGACGCGGCCGGCTCCGGAGCAGGCGGCGCCAGGAGGGGCAGCAGCGTCCGCGGAGCCGCTCCGCGTGGCCGAGCGCGTGGGGCGTCGCGGGAGCCTGCAGGCCGGCCAGCTCCAGCGCTGCCCGTCCGGCTCGCAGAGACCTGCAAACCGGACTCCTTCACCAGCAGAAAGGCAGCCAAGGCCTCTTCTAAGGCAAGAGAGGACAATGTTGCCAGTTGACAGAGGTTTCGGCAGTCACTGTTACTTCTTGCGTTACTGCCACGGATACTATATTTAAACGTATTTTCCCATACTTTCCAAAAGCTGCTCATTAAAATAGGCAGTCTAATTACTGAGGAGGACACAAATCCCTACGCTACGTGGCTGTAGTGACGCCAGGTGCCATCCTGGCGTTCTCAGCACGGCGAGCGCAGCCGGATGACTGGCTTGATACCTCTCTAAACCTTCTCGTGTCAGCAGCTTAGATACTCTGATTCAGTAACTGGGCATCTCTTCAGCTTCTTAAGAATATATGCCAAGATCATGAAAAAAACAAAGCAAACCTGGTCCCAGAACAACCACGGCAAACATCCACAGACATCTTATTTGCAGTAAACATGGTGAGGTTTCCACGCGTGCCCTTCCCATGTGGGCTAATTTTTCTTTTCTCTCCACTTCCATAACTGCATGCGGGCCCCGAGTGCATTAACAAGCCTTAATGGCCCTGACAAACTAGTTACAAAGATAATTAGCTGTTTCTTGTTGAGGGCCCTGAGCATGGGAGCAGCAGCCGCGGTGGACGGAGTGCGGCAGCGCGGAGCAGGATGGGCAGGGGGCCGCACGAAGCCCCGTCCTGCAACGAGCGGCCATCGAGCACTGCGAAACCCTCGTGGCCACACGCGCAGCCAGCAGAACACGGTGGCGCGAGCAGGGCCGAGGCGCCGGCGCGTCCCCGTGAGTCCCAGCCCGCGCCGGCCGAGCTGCAGCAGCGAGGAGGAGAGCGGCGCGGGCAGCGGCTCGCGGCGCCGCAGCGCGCGGAGATCCTATCAGCGTCGTGTTTAGCTCTGCGGCGCCGGCTGCACGGGCAGCAGGTGAGCCCTCATAGCTGAACTCAACTTCAAAAAGAAAATTCCATTGAGGATCACTTAATTTAAACATTGGCATTTTGTTCTGAAGACGACACTGCGCAATTGGGAGCCACCTCCATGACGCGCTGCTCCCGCCGCTGCAGCAGTCCCTAAGCTGGCCGCGCTGCACGCACACAGATAAACTCCTCCTGACTTGTTCTTAAGACATTCTTTTCTGCCTCCCTGCCCATGTAATACTGGCAAGACAAGTGCAGAGCTCACGAGTCCTCTCCACCTCTCCATCCAAAATCTGTCATAGGTCAATAGCGACGACGGGAACCTCCCAAGCGGCACTGCCGTGTGGCCGCGCAGCAGGGGAAGCTGCCGCTCACAGCACGCCGGTGCTCCTAGGCATCAAGAGACACATGAGATACAATATTCCACCACGCCAGCACCTCCTCCGTCCTTTAAGAGATGTTTCTTGGTTTGGGGACTGCAATGAATTCAGCCAGCACCACTACTAAAACGCCCTGTGAGTAAAGAGGGAGCAGAGGTGCTCTGAAGGGCCCTGCATGTGGAGGAGCCGGGGGGTCATTCCCTCGCGCGGCGAGCGCGGCCCTGGGACACGTCACCCCACTGCGCTGCCGAGGGGACAGCCCGGGCAGCGGGGCCGAGGTGACCACAACGGCCCCCTGCTCCGGTCCTGGCGTACGTAGAAATGACCCTCTTGCTGCACCGCGCTGCAAGAGAAACAGATGCACCATTACGTAACATTAATGCAATTCTGTTGCAGCCTCTGCCTTGGACGGACGAAAGCAGCTGCAGGGATTCAGGCACTTCAAAGGACAAAAGCCAAGGGGGCAGCTGAACACCTACCCTGAAAAAAAACAGGGTGCAGCAGACTGCACATCCCCTCACTCCGTCCAAAAGCTATGCCTATTACATTTTGAATGATTGGCAGCATGAAAACAAATTCTTGGACCGCCAGTTGCGATTTCAACTCGTTCTGAGACACTAATTACCCTTGAAGAGTTCCTGCAAACACCGGGATCCGGTCCTGCCACAGAGTGAAGCGTGGAAGGGGCAAGACAAATATTGTAGTAACCTCTGCGAGCAACCTGCGCCCCGCTGCGGAACTGCCCTCGGCCTCCCTGCTCCCCAGGGAAGGCAGCGCTGACTACGGAAACATATTTAACAGTCAGATGCCCCAGAAACTGAGCATTTTTTTTTCTATTTTTAACATTTATTTTAATATTTTAAACAAGTGCTTTATTTAATTTGTGATACCATCTTTCCATTTCCATTCTCTGCTATGTGGAAGAAGCATTTAATAGACATACTTTGATGTAAGCACAGATTCACAGACAGATTATTTTCTTCTGAACAAACTTGTTTCAGTAACTGCAAGTGCAAGGCAAACCCGGCTGGCACAGTCCTGCCTGCGGTAACAGCTGTGATTAAATCATACCTGCTGCTATTGTCAGGGATGTTTATGAAGCTCCACCTTGCAATGAAAGGGCAAACAGCCCTGACTACACCCATATTTTAGCAGCAGCAGCAGGATACAGATGTTAAATCCTGGCCTGTACTGGCTGCACATTCCCTTCAGCTGTGTCAGTGGCCTCCAAGTTGCTCCGTTTTCATTTTCCTGTTCCAGTTTTTCAGGTTCCTGACTAGGGAGAGCACTTACGAGCCTTTGCATTTCTGCTGCTGCAAGTACCTGAAGGAAAAAACAAGTGCAAATACATGGCCGTCCCCTCTTCCAGGCTTTATTTCTTCAGAGAGGAGCACGGGCTGCTCACGGACAGCCCCGCGGGGAGCCCGGTGCGGCGCGGTGCGAGGGAGGACGACACGAGGCAGGACGTGTCGGGGCTCGGCCCCGGCTCCCGCTCAGCGCCCTGGGGTAGCCGCTCCGACCCTCCGCGCGCCAGGCAGGGAATACGTGATCACATTCGTAGCTTTAATAAGCTTTTTACATGCTTCAGAAATTAAATGGTGGCACATAAATATATAATACTGCTGTAAAACAGCAATTTAAAAGGGCAGAGTTTGGCTATTGCTAATCATTCTTAAAACCTAGGGCAACTTGCACATACAACTGCTAGTATTTTCATTTTTTCACTCTTGCTTGTACTAAGGTTCTTGTTATTTTCGAATCCCCTTCACAAGGCCACAGGAAAAAAAAAGAAACCCTTTCTATAACATGCAGCTTACTGGTAAAGTAGGGGGAATTTGACAAATGCTTCCTACTCAGAAAAGACGAGTATCGCTTTGCTCTGTAGTACAGCTTCTGCATATATAGTACAAACTGCCTGGGCCTTTTGGAAGCTACATCACAGCACAAAGTACAAACTGATTTTGTAATTTATTCATTTAATGACCTCGATTTCTCCTTCAGCATTACAGTTGTGCAATCTCCATCCTTGGACGCTCTCAAGACAAGACCAGCAAAAGCCCCGAGCAACCTGCTCTGGCCTCGCAGCTGACCCGGCTCTGAGCAGGCGGCCAGAGCCCTACCGAGCTCCCTTCCAACGCGTGTTATTGCGTAACCTAAGCTTGCTCTTCTCAAAATTCCTCTTCCTAGTGAAAATCAGGATTTCGCAGGGTTTTCACCTATTAGCACGTTTTCCTAAGAGAACATTATTTTATGTTCTGCACTGTTTTCAACTTCACTAACCAGCTTTCCAAAATATTTTCCATTTCCAGTGGAGCTCACTTTTTCAAGCTGTTCCAATAATAGCCGTGAACTTTATTGTGTTCTTTTTTCCCCCTTCTACTGCCTTTTAGGAAACATTATTGCCATTGGAAAATTGTGTGCTTTACAAATTTGTCTTTATTCCTTTGCCCAACAGGGCAAAGGGGGATCCAAAAAGCTCCAGAGCAGCTCTGCACTCACCTGTGTGAAAATTTCTCCTGTCTTTAAAAGATAATTAACATAAAAACACAGTAATTTACATACAAAGCAATAAAATGACTGTCAGGAATAGCAAAAAAAAAAAAAAAAAAGCCAGAAGGTGAACAACTAAGACGCCTTCTTTTTTACTTTTAACCCATCTATATTTAGATTTTCAACTAATTGCTGCCAATATCTTTCAAGCACTATGCAATATCCAAGCATAAACACTTTTAGTGCTTTTGCGTTTATGGATTTAGTGCTAGCGCAAAATATCTTATTTTTCCTTGCAAATACAAGCTGGTATAAATGGCTCTAGTGAGTAATTTTCCTT
>JAUBNY010000041.1:3966381-3988339 GCA_032275445.1 Crypturellus soui | reverse complement strand
CAGTTATGGACTGGATTTCAAACCTGGAGCTCCTTCTCCATCTTGTAAATTCTCAGATTTGTCTCTCTAGAAACACTACTCCTTTATCCAGCAGAGCAAAGATGGAGATCTGCCAAACTCTTATGCAAGATAATGAAGCACTTTCTCAGAGGGTGAGAGATCACATGAAATCACATGCTCTACAGAAGGATTAAAATTTAAGGAATGTCAAAAGTTTTAGGTTCCATTAACATCATAAATTACATGACATTTTGGTCTCAAGTAACTACTTTGCTGTCAAACCTTTAAGACTATATAATAAACCAAGGACTTAAAATTTTCAAAATCCTATCCATTTTTACCATTTTTTACAAGGACAGTAGATTCAAATCCTGAATAGGAGAAGAAAGAGAATAGATGAAAACCCTTTTCTGGGATATGTTTTTAGCTAATCTTTTGTCTAGAAAGATCTGTTGCTCATTGCTTGCACTGAAGTATTCTTTTATTTTTAGTTCTTCTTTTTATTCTGTTAACAGTGAAGATACAGATCGAGTTAATATTTTAAGAAAACCTGGATCTCTCTGTCTATATACCTTTTCACATTCCTTACAGAATACCATTTTACCAGGCCTGCTCTTGGATCTACCCAAGCTGATACTTTCCTCTAAAAGAAAGTGATTCATTTTATTAAGGATTTTGTGAAGTCAACTTGTGGTGTGGCTAGTCAGAGGATTGAGATTCCACACAGCTGAATACACCTAAAAGCTTGCAAGAGAACTGCACACGTGTTATCATATTTATGGAAAGAGATATTTTCAATAATTGCCAGAGCATTTCCTTTCAAGTAATTAAAAGTCTATTTACAGAACGAGTCACCTATTAGAATCCATTTGTGAGATATTTTCATCAGTGATCAGCAAATCAGAGAGTTCAATGTCTTAACAGACATCACAATAAAAAACAGTTCTTGGCAAAAAGACAAGTTTGATGGTACAAAGGCAGATACAGTCTTTTCTAAAAATGTTTTAAGAAAACCATGTTTCAAAGCAGGGCATATTTCACTTATGCATTAAATTAGCATGTAAGCTAATCAAAATTTTATTTATACTTTTAAAGCACCTGGTATTATTTTACAGGGAAATTACAAGTCTGTAGCTTTTGTAACAGGAAGATGCATTCCTTGAGCCTAAACACAATAACACCATGAAAAAGTTGGTTCATATGCTCTTTCTTAAATTATAAGATTTTCAAGCGCTTCTTTTCCTATGTTCTACTAAGTAATCAAATACAACTGCAGGGAAAAAAGTCTGTAGATATTCCTTTAAAGCTTTTACCCTACATTCAAAAAGATAGCTATTTTAAGGATTAATTATATGCATAGTAATTCATGGCAGACGCTGTCCTTACAGCTTGCACCAAGCCTGGCTAGTGTACAACTACAGCCTCTGGGCTACAGGCTGAACCTACAGGGACTGTCCGTACAGTCAGACAGCAGCTACCCACATCTCATCTCTGTTCCTCAGAGCACACGGAACTCCAAACTTGGGAAGAGCTGTGGGCTGTTTGTTAGGAAACATTAGATTTGTTCAGATAAGAACATCACAAATACACATACAGAACTCGCCAAAACAAAAAGAACCAAAAAACCAGTCTCCGTATGCATATACGTATATACCTAGCTCATTTTGAAGGAAAAAAAGCTCTTCAGTAAGATCACTCCACATTCATTAATACTCAAGATGCTCCAATGTCCTCCTTTTTATTGGAAGAACTACAGCTTGACATACTATATCTTAGGTCAGGTAACCTGAAAAAAAAAACAAGCAGCTTTGCTAAGTTCAAAATTTTACTCAGGATCCTATCAAGATACTTGAGAAGACAGCTGCCATATTATTAAACTAATAAATTTAGTCACTGATATTCAGTTTCTCGGCAAGTATTGTCACTTGTCCTTTTAGACACTGGTAATATTTTCTGTTATTTTGCCAGGATTCATTCACATCTTCTGGATATGATATACCACAGCCATAGGCATGTGAAAATGCCCTGGATCTACATTCAGTTTTTATCTGAAAGGTCTGCTGCTCAGAATTTAAGCAAACACAAGGGGAATGTTGCCACATAACAGTTTGTCTGTATGCACAATAGGTGGATCTTTGGGTTTCCAGATGAAGAGCTACCAACCATTGAGTTGGCAAAATACTACAGAGTGTCCCCATGGAGAATCTCGTGTGGCCAAGGGATGGACTCAATGACCTAATAGGTCTCTTTCATCGCTAGGCGATGAGTCTCTGAACTTCATGCTTTTTGACAGTATTACAAGGTTCGACAGGCATTTCTCTTCAGAAGAGGGATTAAGGTCAGTAAGAATCAGCATCAACTAAAAAAGTCCTCATGAGGCAATTGCGATGACAGTAGGCAAAAAGACATTCACAGTCAGAAAAGCATTCAGTGCTTGTGTCTTGTGCACATACCAAAATCTGTGATGTAATCAAAGCACTAACTGGAGGGGACGAGGAATATGAGATTCATGCTATGTCTGGCTTTTACACTGATTTTTCTGTCATATGTGAAGAAGAAAGGTATAGCATACTAATGGAAATAAAAATTGTAAATGTATAATTTCATATAGAAGAGAAATAAAAAATAAATTGCAATTAAATTTTGTTTAAAAATGTTTTAATATTTTTGTTTAAAGTATGTTTTGAAAGCAGAACTTGGACAGAAATTCAGTTAATCAGTCTTCATTGCTAATGGCTAAATGCCTATGGAGAAAGTTGAACTATAGAAAGCAAATTTCATTGCAGAATGAAGGTGATACAAGAAGACATTTTCAGAAGAAAAAAAGAACTATGTTTCATACTATTTTTCTGAATTCCTTCACAAGGACTATCTCAGGGATATGCTCTTTGCCTTGTAATACATACATAATGTATTGCGATAACAAACCATACAGCACATCCCACATACCATAAGACATAATAAACTTGAACAATCTATGCCAGAGGGACCAACATGTGGCTCTCGAGCTGCACACAGATCTGAAGCAGCTCAAGTCAGCTCGCATACATCACGCAGGGTCAGCTACGTGGCTGCCCTGACGAGCGGTTGCTCCGGAACCGGAGCGCCAGGCCAGCTGTGACAGTGGCTCTCTGAGGCCTTCAGAGATGTTTGGTCACCATCCAATCCAGCTGTGCTCCCAACGTACTATTTTTAAAGCTTCCTCCCTTTCCGTTCTCAGAATGTATCAGGAAGGTTGAGTATCTCTGCAGGGTCCATGCAGTTATGTATGAATATGAAAAACAGACCTAAAAGTCTTAATGTTTGTGGTAATACCTAACAGTGTAAGAAGATTCATTAGGTAACTTATATTCCCACCATGATATGATGTTACACAATTCATCTTCTCTACAAAAAATCACGAGGATCTTTACACTCCTAAGTACCAAGTGGAATCCAATGTGAGGAAAGGAAATTTCTTTCCTAAAACAGGGTTCAAAAGGATGGTATTTATTTGTGATCATATCTCACGCTTCAAGGAGCTACCTATATGCTCAGCTCTAAACAGATAATACACCTCTATTCCAAACTAAACTAATAATTATGGCATTCTGCTCTTTCTCAAGAAAGAATTAGTCAAATGAACTTCACTAGTCAGTAGCATAGTTCATTATCAGGAAACAGAAGATTTGGTTGAGAAGCCAGGAAGAGAACATCTCTTTGGCAAAATCACTACCATGTCCAGGAACCTTACAGCCTATGGAGATAAAAGACAAAAGTTAAAAAGTTTCAGACAATATTCAGAAGTTCCCCATGAATTTATTTGCTGCAGAATTTGTTGCTTTACCTCTCAGTTCTAGTTCCTGATTTTCTTTCATTTGCAGTTTTAGATAATTTAAGGTTGTTTGAAACAACCTCTGATCCACAATTCTGAATGAGAGACACGGTATAAATTACTTTTGCAATGATAGGCGGCAGGTTTCTTGATGACTCATAGTATACAACACGGTGATGCATTCCTGCACGCAGTGTGCACTAAAGCCTTGAAGTGACACTAAAGAATGATGTACCTGGAACATAACTTGACATTTAAAGACGATTTAGTCTTTCAAATGCTGAAATTCATTGGTGTCAGCAGATTTTGTAGTTTCCCTTAAGGAAGCATTCATGAAAGAACTACAAGTTCAGCATGGGAACCCAACAGAGACCACAATGCAGAAGTAAAGCCAGCTGGGGTGAGAGAAAACTTGATTCAAAGGAGTTGAAAATAGTTTCTATACATATTTAAATATTCTGGTATGTGTGTGGGCTGGGCTTAGACCCCAAGGGAACAGTAATGAGATAAACCCGTTCCTGCTGGTAAACAGTAACTACAAGCACTACCATCAGGCAGCAGCTTTGTGTTTCTAAGTCTTTCCCAGTTTCCCAGCTCCTTCTGTCTGCTGAACGTCATGGTGCAAAAACTTAGTGAAATCAAAGCCAACTGGACCACCAAATATGACTTTTTTTTTTTTTTTTTTAAATTTAGGGTGTTCCAAGGACATAACTGACCATCTTCTGATTACTTTTATGATTGTATCACAGATATATGGGGAATAAATACAGGTTCCCTGCCAAAGCTACTGTTCACATTTGTGAGGGAGACATGATTATGAAGAATTCACTGACTTTTTTACCAGTAAGACTGACACGCTGCTTTTTAAAAATGTAACAATCCACTCCTGAAGATTCCCTTCAGATTCTTGGAGTAATCCCATTGGGAGCATTAATGGATTTAAAGAAAAGCTATTACAAGCAAAGCTAGACAGCACTAATGAGGTCTCAGTGCTGTATGACAATAAAAGGAGAAAAATAGCAAAGGAAGATTAGCAGGCATTGACAAAATTGAGTTAAAGGACTTTGATTCAGTCGCTGTTTTCTTTCGTTGCACTGTGCATGTACCATTTTCAGCTTCATATCTACTGCAGCAGGGCAGCGGATGATAGTGCAGCTAAAATAGAACCGATGAGATGGTAAAAGGTTTCTAATATACCGAGATGTCTCATTTTGGTTCTCGATGCACCTATCTCTGTAAAGTGCACTCACGGTGAGGTTGCTGGCTTGCTGGGTGCTAACAAAATGCAAAATACAGAAATATCATTAACTTCTCCTTACTTGAACAAACAGGCAACAGAATCCTCAAAAACACAAAAATCCTAAAACCAAACCTGACAACAGTAACTTAAATTTGTAAAATCTATCTTTGGTCAAAAGCTGGTTCTGAAGTGAAAAATAAGAGTATGTGGTTAATTTTCACCATAGCAGTGTATTGGTCCATACTTCAGTACTAAGCCCTCTTTTGTTTATTACAGGAATTGATAATCTAGCTAAGGTAATGAATAGTAAATTAAAAAATCTGCACATGACCGACACAAGTCAGGACCAAAAATACCATGAACAACTTTAGTAATCCTAAACAATAAGCAGAAAAGGAAATATGAAGACAAATAAAACCTAAATTCAAAAATACTACATAATACAAATTAAAAAAAAATCACATTTACGATTTTTTTATGAGAGCTTTAAATTAGCTGTATCAGTACAAATAAGTTTTGTGTCATTTAAATTAGCTATAGAAAGATCAGTAAAAAAGATATATCTTTAGCTAAGAAAAAGCTAACACAATGTTAAGATACATATAGAATTGGATGGAGAATAACAGGGGAAACACTATAATACCCTCAAGGACCTGGTGACAGGTCTTCACCCGAATTCTATGCTTATGTGTCATCCCTCCTAAAAAAGGAGCTGCAGAACCAGAGGCACTGCAGAGGAAAGCTACAAGATTGTACAAAAAATCTCCTTTATGAAGAAAGACTGAAAAGACTGCAATAGGACAAACCAGGAGAATGATGGGTTTGGAGATTAGGAGAATCTTCTTTTTTCTCAGACTATCAGAACAAGAGGATTTTTAATAAACTAATAGATGAGCTGTCTCAACAACAGTAAAAAAATACTAAAAAGAATAACATTCTTGAAATGTTGTTAAACTCACTGTCAATTACATTTTGAGGGCAGAACTTTGGGAATTGTAAAGAGAGATGAGATACTTGCATCTCTAGAATACATATTAATGCTAACAATTTTGAAAAGAATACTAACAATCTGGTTTAAGGGCATAAACTAATGTCTTTAGAAATGGAATCCTCTAGAGAAAACAGAAACCTGTGCTTACTGGAAGCACCTTCAGCATCTGGGTCTGGACACTCTCAGGCGGGAGACTGGAATAGTGTAACTGATGTGTCATGTGCCACGCTCTTTGGTGGTAAACACTAAGGAAATAGAATATCTAATACTTAGCAGAGGTTCTACCTTTCACGGGGGCAAACCAGTCCACAGAAACTGTACCACTGCAGCATTCGGCACAGATTCTTCCCCGTGCTCTGTCCTGTCCTGCCCTTTGCAGAAGAGCAGTTCTAACGTCCAGCGTCATCACACTGCTCGCTACCACTACAGCCCTCCCTTCCATGCATATTCCTGCTTTTTCGAAACTGAATGTATTGAAAATGTACAGGGAAAAGAACAGATTCAGGTGGAGATGGATTGCGTCATGGTGCGTTTCTCCTTTTAGTTACTGAGGATAACACAGAAGTATATAGTTGGAGATGTAGCCTCTTAATTACAGTATTATGGAACATATATGAATTACACACATGCTGTAAGAAGCTATGTGATTAATATGCAAGATTAGATAAAACAAGTTTAAAGTTTTATATGATAGTCCAGTATATGAGAAAATTAATTAACATATTTATCATGCAGAGAGATGGATTTCAGCCAGCATAAGACAGAAGGAAGGGGATTCAGGCACTGAACATGGTGTGAGACAGTGAGAATTGGCATTGGGAAAGGCAGGTAGGAGGCTAATTAGCACAAGATTTGGAAAACAGGAGAAAAACGCAGCAGTAAAAGAGAAGAGGAGAAATAACTGGTCCTTATTAACAAAACTCCAGTGGGTTTATGGATGGATATGTATATTCTTTTTAATATATTGCTTGATTTTATGCAAACAAATTCTACTCATTTCCCAAATGATGGTTTTCTATGAGTAGATTTCTGATACTATAACTCATGCAAACGGACAAAAAGCATTCTCTTCAAAAATGTTCTCATAGGATCCAGTCTTAACCTACATTTGTGAGGTCTCTATAGCTTGTTTCAAATTTTATACAGTCTGTTTATACGGTCTGTTTTATACAGGCAGATAAGTCTGTATAATCACAGTGGTAAACATATAATGTCCACAGTTTGTCTCATTGATTCTTTTAGCCATTTTTCCTGCCTAATATCTCACTCCTTCATTGCATTCAAACTGACTTTGCATTCTATTTACATCACATCTAAATTTAGCCCACATGCAACTTGGAAAAGCCTGCTAGCTTCATTTAGGCACTTAATTCTACTGTCAGAGCTGTGTAGTGACGGAAGTGCTACAGCTCCCAACTTTCGCTTGTAACTGAAAGTGCAACAAGATTAATCTGGAAATGCGAATGGTAAACACCTAAAATCTTGCCTGGAGCTAGTTTTTTCTGCTGACTTAACAGCTAGACTGGATGGTTTTTCTTTATGGGAACCAAGGCTGCAACTTTCCTTGCTGCTGGCCGCTCGCCTTACGCAGAGGGCCCCAAGCAGCAGCCCGGGTGCCGCCGAGGCCGGGGGCACTGCGGGCAGCAGGAGCCCCTGTCCCCCGGCCCCGCTGGCTGAGGGCCAGGAGGCAGCACAGCGAGAGGGGGACGCGGCCCCGCGCGGCGCAGGCCCCAGGACAGCACGAGGGCAGGCGCGGGCACCTCGGCACTGTCCCGCGGGCCGGCCCCGCTGTGCGGGGATGTTGCAGTCTGGCGTGGCGCAGCGCTGCTGCGAGCAGCCACGTTGCCTCCGCTCTGCGCCTTCTCCTCTGAGCTGCACATCCCGGCTCTGGCTCCCTCGTCCCCTGGTTCGGGCTCCACATTCCCTTCTCTGCCACGGAGCAGGTGAAGCTCCCACCAGCTCCTGCCTTCTGGCCCAACTCCCTGTTTTTTTGCCCCGGTTGGAGGATGCACCATCTCGAAAGCATACCCATACCACCTTTTCAATACAACCTATTCAACAATTCTTTTCAGGTAAATCAAAGTTAACTCCTGGAAAGACCTTGAAAGGGCTCCAGTACATGGCAAATTTAAACATACAAGAGGAAGAAACACACTACTGTGGTTTTCCAGATATGTACCCCAAACACCACCAGGTCCACCCAATCAAAACCGTGACTTAAAATCATTAAGGTTTTGGTGTTTGGAGGTGGGATATTTTGTGTGTGCATGTGTGTGTTGGGAGGTGGGGGGAGGTTATTATCATTTTGCAAGTCTGACCATTTTTTGCCTTCTCCTATTTGAACTTTTGGACTACCTTATAATCACATTTTAAAGCTGATCCCACCCTTTTGAGGCTATGTATTGGAATCTTCCCTAGGAGACAGAACTCTAAAAGCGCATCCCGCGCCAGGGCAGCCGGACAGAGCCCGCGAGCGGCGCAGCACGGCGCAGCGGCGCGGCACAACCCTGCTCCCTGCCGGCGCTGCTCTCCCCCGGCCGCGCACACGCGCCACGCCGCAGCATCCCAGCACGGTTCTTCTTCCATCTGCTAAAACACCGCTTCAACCACCTACTCATCTCTGTAGAAATCTGATAATTTCTTTACATGCAAGAAGACAATACAGTTAGAAACCACCTGCCTTATTAATCTGCAGGAAATGTAGCCACAGAGTTCTAAGTCAGTAACTTAAGAATATAATTTCAATAAATACATCTATTTTTTTACATTTCCCCAGAAGTTAGCTTCTAGGAACCCTATCTAAAGTCTGAAACAAGACGCTCTAGTTCTCTGAAGGGAACAACCCCACTCTGTAGCCTTCTATGTTGAGTTCAAAGCACTTGATGACCCGGATGCAGGGCCAAGCGAAGACGCGGTGCTGGGACAGGCAGAGTCGGGCAGCTCAACGGGCATCAGATCATGGGAATCTAAATTATCACCAATCTGTCCCTTATTACTTTTAATTAATGCATCTATACTAGTGTTTTAAAAAACATTTTAGCATGTGAACATATTTGATACATAGAAAAATGGATCTTCTTACACATCTGTAGAGCATCTGGTACAGTGGAGTTCACATCCCAACAGGGTGTTCTAGGAACTACTATAATATAAATAAGAAGAACAAAAGTTGGATGGGAAAACAAAAAAAAAGGAAGACACCTTATTTAAATATTAATGTGAAACATTAGGGAACCACTGAGTGAGGATAATTATTAAGGGACAAAGTATAACTGCAGTGCATCAGCTCATGTTTTTGGATGTCATGAAATGAATATGATCTAGTCAAGGACATCTAATGTCTCATCCCAAACAAGCCAAGGATGTTATTCCCATCTCCTTGTTGAAGAAAACACTTTTAAAAGGAAGGGTCTGAGAGGAACACAATCTCCATATTGAAAATCCTACAGGTTATGAGTGGAATCATATAGCCTGTAAATAAGATTTCTGCTGGCACACAGCTACCTACACTGCCAGGCTGTTAAGTTATATTTGCATTTTGCTGTCTTTGCCAGTATATAATATTCTTACAAGGTAATATGTATCAGCAGACGAACTATAACACTGCAAATTGTGTATTACCAATATTATGCACACATCACAAAGTAGAGGCACTATTGCAAATGCACTATCTTCAGTGGAAAAGTTTGTACTGCTAGAAGAGAAATTAAACCCTGCCAGGGAATTTTAGGAGTTCGGGATCAAGTCCAGCAAATTCTCCTGACTCATCCATTATCTGGATGGTTTTGCACTCATTTTAAAAATTATTCTAGTTATCTGTTTTCCATCCCAAATTGTATTCTTCTAGCACCCATCTTTAGAAGCTCCACAATCACCCCATAAATTGCACCAGTAGTTCTGGACCCCTGAAATGAATACCGCAAAGCAGATTAATGATGCAAATCTGAGAGCGCGAAGTACTGGCTACAAAACTTTTGGATCAACGCATCACATTTCTGGGCATGTGTCTGAGCTCATCCTTATTTGCCAGTGAACATATAGTAAAAGAATTGCTATGAAATAGGGAAAGGAAGGCAGTTCAGCTCCGGATGTTTGCATTCCTTGATTGCTAGTGCTTTGCAAGCTTCCAGTTCAGCAGGAATCACCCAGGTATGCAGAGCTATTGTGTTACACTGCCCAAAAAATGTTACCAATGAATGCAAAGGAAATATTGAAGGCAGTTACTGCAAAGATCTTTAGTAAGGTGGTGCAACATGAATAAGCTTGATTCAGATCACCTCTTTGGATAAAGAAAGAAAAGCCATATATTTTTATGATTATGCGAACACTGGCAAGTAACCAAGTAAGTTGAATTTGGTCAGCTTAGTCGCCCAAGTTTCATGTGCTTGCATGTTTAAGAATAACAGAATGAAGACCATATAGCCAGTTATAAATTGTGAGAAGCGTTCAAGTACTTCTTGAGGTATTGTTACTTTGGGAAGTTATTTCTCTATCTTTAAGAGTAAATACATCATGGTTTCAAAAAGCAGCGTTTCACTGCCTGCATGTCAGAAAACACATAGACCTGAAAAAGAGTGGGGTACTTCAGGGAGGATCCCACTACGATGCACCTGAGTTCATAACAATCTCCCACACTAATGACAGGTAGGTCAAAGAGATCAACTACGGTTGTAGCTTATGTTGTATGTTCCGTTTTACACTGGAGTATTTGAATTCATTATTTTCCTTTTCCTGAAGAACTGCAGAGCACCTCACTGAAACTCAACACATCCCTCAGAGTATTTGCCTGTCCCAACTTCCCTCTGGAGCGTGCTCAGAAACTCTGATTTTGGAATACTTGGGTAGCTCCAAGAGCACATCTTCTCCTTGCTGCTTCTTCCCATCCTTGTCATTGATAACCTTGCTGTGGGTGTGCCCTGGGTTGTCCTCACAGGCTGTGAAAAGCAGCATAGTGTACAGCTGGAGGAAGGCAGCAGATACCAAAATTTAAATGTCAAATCTTCATAAAAACGCACCCATGCTTTGCTTCCTATTCATGCAGTGGCATTCACCATGGTAAGAATAAAAGATGTACTTTTCAAATTCTCTAGCTCTGAGGGGTGCTAGATAAGTATAACGATAGTACTGCCAAGACTGCTAAATTTATTACGGGAGCCTGTGATCCCAATAGTATATTTCTAATAACAGTGCCAAATATCCAAAGGCAGCTGCTCATTAGAGGTTATCCAGTCCTGTAGGCTTCCTCACCGAATACTGCATTGCAATATGCAAAGGCATATTATACCAGTGGGAGAAGCAAGCTGCTTTTCTTAGATATAAATGGGTAACAAACATCCAATAATTCTTTGAAAAATCAAGTAAACTGTGCCAGAGGACAGAAAGGACATCTGAGCCAAAAGAAACCAGAATCTCTGCAAACTAAAAGTGTTTTTACTGTTGCAAGTACTGAGTCAGCCTACGCTAACTTCCCTAGACCACTGACACCTTCTAACTCTTTTTTCAGTCTACGGACAGCACATAAACAGTTTGTTTTACATCCAGAGTTCTGGACTTCAGAAATAAAAAAAAAATCTCCTAGACATTTTCTAAGACATTTTGCAGAATCATGCAGTCTCAATTCCAAGGTGCTTACAATCATTTTATTCTATTGAGTACCTACGCTGAAGACTTAGATGCTGTTTAGAACATCATTTATCTTCAGCATTCAATGCACAGAATTGTATTTCCCATATTTTAACATTTTATTTCTTTTTACGAAGTGACTGCAGCTAATCTTTATGCCACTGCATACATTCCAAAATCTTTTTTGACTGCAGAGAGTATCCTGTCATTTCTTCCACATTAGCGCTGGTGCATCCTCTTAAAATAAACCATCTGCTTACGGCAAATTCCTTTGTGCCCTGCCTAGGCCCACTTGTCAGCCATTTGGATGGCAGCGACTGGGAATGGGCTGGACAGGGAATTGCTTCAAATGATGACAGATGTTAAAGACAAGGAATACTTTATTTGAGGGGTAAATGACACATTCCAAAGAGCCCACTGGGTCTTCTAACTAGTGAAGTAAAAAATGTTGGTGAAAGCAGAGACTGGCACGGTGACGCCAACAATTTACAACCACTGCTGAAGGACTAGGGTCAGGCCCAGCTCTTGGAAGAGAGGGTATAATCTGACAGGAAGTTTATGGCCAACAAAACTCTCAAATTTGTTTTGAGATGTGCTGACAGAAAATGAGCTTACCCAGCACCACTCTGGATCCTACATGCAATGTGCATGAATGCAGGCACCACGGTAGCTGAACAGCGACCGACCAAGCCCAGTCATGCTCAAGGGTAAGAGAGGTAGTTGGTAGCTAATGAACCACTCGTGATACCTTCTCATCTCTCTGAGGTGCCTTTTTAGAAGCATAAAGAAAGCGACACAACTCAGCACTGTGAAATGTCCACTTTGAGAGAGTTCTGACAGCAATTCTGACTGGGGTATCTAAGCTACAGTTATGCACCACTTGGATCAGTACAGCTTTTACTGTAACCCAAGAAAGAACTAATTTCAAAGACCTTCTAATGCAAGGCAAGAAGGTTTGGGCAACATCTTGCCCAGCTTGTCTTACACCTTCTGCTTTATGCATTTGACCACATGCATCCTCATGCTTATCAAAAACAAAACGAGTATGACTGCAATGTTTGCAGATATCCTGCTCACATCATTTACACATAAATCTATGTCTGTTTATCTGGAAGGGTCCAAAAGTAGCTGCATGCTAAAGCTGTCCTATCTGAAATACAGTTTTAAAAGAATCCCACTTTGTGAAAGGCAGCTGATTGCTTAAAAACTCCTAAAACCATAATTATAGCTGTGGCTATTTTCTTTGTGCATAATTTATGAAGATACTCTGATTTGTTATGTAGATGAGTGCCCATATTTCAGGAAAAAATATTCTTCTGCTCATTACAGTGCTCCCCAAATTTAAAGTTTTTCATATTGTGACCAGGAGAGTTCCTTCAGGATGGTCAAGCACAGATCGAGGAAATCTCTTTCTGAGACTAATACAGACCAGATACCTGAAGGTCACTGGAAACATTTCAGGTTTTTTGAGGGAGAAAGAAACATGAAAAAAAGCAGCCCTCCCTGAACACTTTATCCTGAGGCTGACAACACTGGCATTACAGAATCTTTACCTTCTCCAAGAAATTTTTATATCCTTGAAGACTGGCCAGTAATGCCGAGATTTAGCAATGGATTTCACGATAAAAAAATTCCAAGCAGCTTTTACGGACAAAAACAACTCATAAGAGCTTTTTACAATAATAAATAAATAAATAAATAAAACCCCACAAAATTTAAAGACCTTTAGAATTAATCTTGCACGAAGTCTAATTTCTAAGGGGAGATGATTCTGGTAAGGCCAAAAAGGCTGACAAAAGAAAGAAAAAAGAAACCTTTCAAATATAAATATTAAAATAGACAAGCTACGAGAATTTTCAGCATATATATTCTAGTGTAATATTTGAAAAGCCATTCATACTGACACTTCTGTTATCTGCTATTTTTAAGTACAAGGCTGAGAGCCTGCAACAGAAATTGTTGCTGTCCTTGTTTCCACATATACAGGCTAGTCTGCCTCTCTGAACACAACAGTGGAGAAAAGGTCAAACAAATAAATCTATCAATAAGAGGAAAATAGATTGAGCCTCATAATTTTAATTTCAACTATACAAATAAATCAGGGAACAACTGCTGACATGAAACAGAAATGTGCTCAGGCTCAGAAAGAGTATAAATTCACTCATAAAGTGAATTATAAAATTATAAGCTCTTTTGGACACGAACAGTTATTTACTAAATATATGTATACATATAACACCCTACAAAGTGTTAAGGCATTCTAAGCTATATGACGGTTAAAACTCAGATTTTTTAGAAAAAAAAAACACTCCAACTAGCATTTGCCTGAGGAGTAGCAGATAAATAGACATTGTTTAAGAAGGTTATAGTTAAATGAATTATTTTTTTTTTCCTGAGTCACCCTACTAAATCACTTTAATACAACATTGATCTTCACGTGGAGGCACCCAGAGCCTCGTTCAGAGGCAGCACCTCCAGGACAGACTTCCTGGCCTCCGTCCCCTGCGGCTGCCCTGGATCCTGGGGCTCACACAGGGATGAGCTGGGCCCTGACCCCTGCTTGGAGCTTCAGCCAGAGGAGGAAAGTGCCCGGGTGCACATGAGAAATTCTGCGAGGCTGAGACCCCATGCAGCCACAGAGGGATCCGCTATTACATAATTTAAAGACAAACTACACGATGGCCTACATATCTTCTGACATTTTCTAAACAAATAAGGAGAGACATGACGACTGACAATCACATATGCAAAGCGTGACAGTGCCCAAGTAATCAACTGGCTATTACTTTAAATAATACCAAGGAGTATTTCTATACAATTTAATCTGCCCCAATTCATAACGCTATTCTGACAAGAAACAAGAAATAAACTAAAAACGTATCCACCTAAAATACACTTCTAATTAAAATTAAAATCTAGCTGCTATTATGATAGCTATTACTGACTTCTTATCTGTGGTAGCTTCAAACTGCTGTACTGAATCTATTTAGAAATTTAACCTTGGTGTTCTGTTTCAAACAAGCAAATATGCTGTTTAATTTACTCCTCTTCTACTAACATTCATAGTATACCTTACTGAAAAATACAAAATAAGTGTTTCTGGAACACTTCCAGCTACGATATATTAATGGCAGTCTCATTTTAACAATGAGCTGGAAAGTCAGTCACAATTTTAAACTTAGCAATTTGCATTAGCTGCTTATTTATGATTAACATCCTTTGATGAATCTTAGGACTGCATAAGTTTCACCAAGCACGGTGTTTAAGAATTAATGACTTGTCTGAGTATGTAGGAACATTCTTGCATAAAACTTTGAGTTTTTTTTTTCTTGATAAATACAAGGCAAGATGAGAGAAATGAACAATGCTGAAAGTATTCCCCTCTTTCCTGGAGGAGTTATAATCCCAGTTCATAAAAATATAGTATTTTCTCTTTTAGGTCATTTTATATTTCAAAATTGCTCTAATCAAAATCAGTTTAAAAAAGTATTTTCTCTATATTTAAAATGATTAACTAGATAATATGCATCTTTCTGCATTTTTCTGTGTATTTTACAAGGCAAATACAAAATAAAGACTTAACATACTTTTATTATAATAACAGTAATTATGTGCAGCATTGACCTTATTCAAGGAGCAAGTTCTAGGCAGTTGGTTTTATCCAAGATATTTTAAAACAATTATTTGTTTTATCAAACCACTTATATATTCTACAGTTAATTGAAATAAATGATTCACTTGCATGAAATTTGTCTTTTGCAACAGCAACACTGTGAAGGAACTGTAAGCTACTACAGAGGATTTAATTCTCACAAACAGCTGCATAACAACTACACTTCTCTGAACAGTAACAAATTAAGGACATCTACAAGACTCCAGCTGTGCTAATGAATTCTTCCTTCCCCTGCTACAGAGAGGACTAAAATACCTGCAGGACTTTTTTTTTTTTTTTTTTAATCAGCATTCTTATATCTCCATCCTAGGAGAAAAACAAGCTACATATCAGTTATATTTTAACTCATTCACCATTTTACTTCTTTTAACAGACACATCCTCAAATTAAAATACCCACCAGGAAAAACAAGATGAAGTATAAAAATAGAATACTTTTATTTAAAATCAAAATTACTGAATGATCTATCACTCTATCACTCCCAAGGCTGTTATGACACTCATTTATAAAATGATAAAGGGAAGAGGAATTTGGGTTAAATAAAATAGAAGCTGCATTAAATCCACGTGTCCCAGTACAGTCTATATTGCCCTGCTCTGCAATATACTGTGCAAACTGGCTGGGCAGTACAGAACAGCGTCCTGCCTGGATTACCGAGTCTGTTCACTGCGGGGTTTATCTACAACAACAACTACCCGATTTCTTGTTAAAGCCCTTTCAAAGAACAGAGTGATCTCTTCGGTTTGCTGTATGAGTGAAAAAAAATCTACCAAAGTGATTAGGGTAAAATAAGGATGTTGTCGCAAACATCCATGAAAGTTAATGAGTAAAGCCTCTAAACAGCCTTAAAATGTCATTACAGAACATAAGCAAAGCGAAATTCATAGCAGCCGCAGCACAAAACCGACGCTGCGGCGCTGGTGCTCGGCTCTCGGGCTGCGCGGGCACCTCCCCGTGCACGGAGCACCCCGGGCTCCCGCACGTCCCCACGGAGCACCCCGGTTGTTCCCGCCGCTGCCGGCACCAGGCGAGCGCCGAGACGCAGAGCTTCCACGTGGGCCCCGCAAGCAGGCGCACGAGATCCCGCTTCCCTCCGTGTTCGCTGGCTCCTGCTCGCCGCGCTCCCTTGGATCCTGCCTGCTGGTGCCCAGCAGCTGCCGAGCGCTGGCACCCGGGGGCTCTGGCCAACGCCACTCACTGTCGCAACACGACTACAAGAGACAAAACAGCCGAGAAGGGAAAGACTGGAAAAGAATGGAAAAGGGGAAAAAAACCCTTTCCATAACATTTGGCAAAACTGTTCTTTGGAATCCCAGCTCTGCAGCAAGTGGAAATGCACTGGAGATTGATCTGCATCATTATGACTTTAGGCTAACGGAAAACGCGTTTATGAGAGCAGGCTAGCACCAGCTGCCTTAAGAAAATAGGCAGAACTACTCTTTTTTGGTATCGTAAATAACAGCAATACTCTGATTTCCAAGGGCAGCTCCCTTTTCCACTAAGGCTGGTTTTAGTTGAAAGATGCTATGTTCATATCCCTTTAAGCATACACCCCATACATTTCAAGATGACAATTCTGTTAATTTCTCAAGTTCCGTCAAAAAGTTACAACGTTAAAAATGAAAAAGAGGGCATCTTAGAGCCCCCCAGCTCTATCGCAAAGGGCAGCCCAGAAGTGCACCTGAGTTCCAGGGTGACCTTCAGGAGCCCTAGGACTGGTGCAGCACTTGGACAGCTTGAGAGCCATATGTAGCTAAAGAATCAAAGTTTAGTCACATCTTACCTATTGTTATAAATAGACTGAAAGGTCCTTGAGAGTCAACCCTTTGAGTGTCTGTACAATGCCGAGTGCACCAAAACCCCTGTCGCTGACTTGGACTCTGAAGTGCTGCTGCAATACAGCAAAGTTCGTACAAAGCTGGAGTTTGCTCTACTGTAATGAACATCAGTATGATAAGCTAGTTGTATAAAGCAGTATGTATTTCACATCTTTCTCTGAGAGCTAATTATCTATTCTTTTCCTCTAGTATTCTGAAACATGGAAATGCAACATTGCTATGTTGTAGATAACTAACCACTCACAAAATACAGATTTTTGCTGTGTGCCACTGAAGCTGAATATTTCAAGGACTAGTATCTGCAGAAGTAGAGCATAGTAAAACCCCACAGAGAAGAACTGAGGGGCAATAAAACACACTTGCTTTGGTGATGGGAATCAGGTCCTAACTTGATGAAGCGGTGGCAGTACTATGTGGAAAGGATACAGCAACACAGGAAAGAAGCTGAAGATGGATACACTTTTCAAATGTGCTGCTGTCCCATTACTGTGGGGCTTATCAGCCATTTCACTGCTTTAGCTTCTTGCTTACAATCTCAGTAAAACGACCACGAGTCTCGCACGACTGTTCCAAACTCCACTATCACCCACTTAGGAAATCAGAGTTACCACTTTCTAGTGATAACACCCGAACTATTCGTCAGCAATTCGGCAGCCCTCTGTAGCCTTTTGTAATCAGGGAGAGTCTCCCTGAAGCCTGTCGAGGACACCACAGGGCAAGGGGCTTTTGGATGGGGACACCGCACAACACGGCAATACTACACAGCGCACCCTCCCCAAGGCACTCTGGCCTCTGCTCAAGTGTTACACATGCAGTAGTCTCTTCTCTGACTATTCCTTCTCTTGTAAAGAAAAATCAAGCTTTTCATCAGCTTAATGCTGCTTCCTAACCCTGTTCCCTGCCATAGCTCAGTTACAGTAAAGCAGTAATAAATTTCATTTATTGGATATTCATATGTACACACTGTACAGAACTCCAGAAACATAACTCTCCCACTGGGTACACAACTCTTCTGACTTGGAGAAAAGGAGGCAATCTTATTCTTTAATTCTTCCTATTCTCAGTATTTGTTCTCAATAAGAGTTTAGCTTAGAAACGGTGAAGAGTGTTTTACAAAAGTGATCAGCTTTGGATGAATATAGACATTAATTGTTTTAAATTGAAATTCTGTGATACTCACAATTATAAACAGATTCTAATTCCATTACATAATGAAGAAAACCTATGGTTCATCGGATGCTTCTTAGTGAAAAATATTTTGAATTCATCAGCACATAAATGTGTAGCTTTTCCTCTTTATTGTTTATAAAATGGCTATGCTAATGCATAAAAGAACTGTAAGGAGAAAGGTTTATAAACTTCTTTCCCTCTTCATGTATAAGAACCTCTTGGTTCTGTTAAATCTTTTATTTTCGATTTTAATCCATCTGCAAGTGCCAAAGCCTGTTTAAAAGAAAAAGATACCTAACAAGACAAACACTTAAACTGGGAACACTCTGAAAACACCTAACTACTAATTCTCATACATACTCTCAAACATACTAATTCTCTCAACTATTTCTTTGGATATTTTTGATCACAATTTAAAAACAATAAAAGGACTATACAATACCAACGAATATTTCCGTGTGATTTTAAACTAGTTGTACAGAAGTGAGAAAATTCATTAGTACAATTGATTTTGTGCTATCCAAATTTGTATCATCCACTAACATGAGACTTTAGAGCAACACTGATCTTCCTCTCCAGGTCTTTATAGTCAAAGCTTAGCTATTAATATATAGATTTTATACACAGATACGTACATAGTCTACACATGTGCTACAAATACGGGTATGCCCTATTATTAAGTGTCTCAAATCTCTCTGCAAAGGTTCTACAACATGCAAGATACTCTTTTTACCTTTGGCTATAATCTCTTTTTCTTTAAAGGCCCCAAGAGCAGGGAGAGATTTTAGATAAAACTCCCTAATAGGACCACCCAGACCCATATAGCACACACTGAAATTATTGTTTCAGTAATCTCATTCCCTGAAGGAACTTTTCCCCTTCAGTAAAGGAATCACTACACTGGTATCACAGCTGCAATGGAGTTGCAGAGATGCAGCAAAACCAGCTCTAAGCATCGCTGGGTTAGTCATGAGAGCACCGAGTTACTCAGCAATGTATTGTAGCACACCGGCACGGCACAAGCATCTCCACCCTGAACAATATACAAATCACCAACCCTTGCTACTAATTTCATTATTTCCGTCAATGGCAGCCACAAGCTCTTCGTAGCAAACCATGACAGCTCTGCAAGGCTTTAATGCCAAACAAAAATGTCCCGAGTAAGAGGAGGAGGAGGAACTCAAGGATATGGCACTGGCATCATCTCTGGTAAGACACACTGCAGTGCATGCAGAAATACTCACTCTGGTGCTTTCTCTGGGGAAATGATGCTTCCCAGCTACACGTGAGTATTTTAGTCTTGCCATTCCTATTAACTGCATTTGTGTAATGCCAGGCGATACAATCTCTCTTCATATCCCCACTGATTTGTACAAACCTTAAAGACAATTATATACTTCCTCCTACCTCTTTCTTTCTCAAATTTGATATTGGGTTCGTAACTTAATATTAAGATATTCTTTAACATTATGTCAGTATTTTATAACAAATTCTACAACATGATATAATAGGTAATATTATAATTAGCTTTGGCCAAATTCCCCCAGTTGGCTCAGGGATGTAGTTCTTAATAGCTTTTCAGTAAAAGCTTAAAAAATACTGGGACTTTTTGGGAACAACTCTATTGCTTCAAGAAAAGTAGGAACAGCAAGAAATCTCCCTCTATGACCCATATTTATTCATATTATCACCTTATTTCTTCCATCATTTGGATGTAAATGCCTCTTGACAAATTAAAATTTGTGTCTACCTCTGTTCCACAATTTTTCCTCTTAATTCAGCTAAATTCTAAAACATCACTTGTTTAAATTCTTTACAACCATGACAACATGACATTTTCTGCAACTATAAAACAAACTTATCTAAACTTCAACCAAAGAGAAGAAAACAAGTATATACCAATACCATTTAGTCAGAGTGGGATATCATCTATGATGCTACAAAGCAATAAGCAAACACATATTTTAGGAACATTTACTTCTTTTTCTATAATTTTACTATAGCCATATATTACAATATTGAGACTTCTGTAAAAAATAATGCATTTTGTTTTCCAAAGTCTAAGTACAAAAATATAATTCAAAAACATCTTTGATTTTTCACATTCCAGAATTGTACTATAACAGACAGATGGATGTTTGTGAACAGTTACTTCACCTCCAGGTAATTGTTTGTATCATATTAAGCAGGATGCAATATTACAAACTGGTATGAAAATTTATAACTAATATTTGCTCAGAAAAAAAAATGCAACTATATATCACTAATTATATAGGCAGGATCACTTCTGTTAACATTTAGCAGTATAGGATTGCAATTATAACATCATTAATTTCTAATACAATTACTTTTGTAATTCTGACAAAAAGATAAACCCAATCAGAGAGGGACAAAATTTTTTTCATCCTTCTGCTTTATAGTAAAATTCTCAGAACTTCAAATGGGATAAATGTTAAGGATATAATACTTACAGTGAATTCACAGAAATCAATGCTATCAAGACTTTTGCTTCTATGTATTCTCCCTTTTATTCTTCTTAAAGAGGGTTTTCCCTGACTTACACTACAGGTAGCACCATTGGGATTTTCGGAAGATGGAGTTACCCTGCCAAAAAGGGGAAAAAAAACATATATGAGACAAATATCCATTTTACCAAATGCTTATCTTTAAAGTAAGATATGTACAAAGGAATATATATGTTACCACACTATACCAACAGTAAATCTCATTCCAAAATTAATTTTTTCAATCAGTAAGTTCCAAAATTACATCCACAGGAGTATGAAGGAATCTATTTGCCACCAAGTTGATGATTGCCCGAAGGTTTAGTCGAAAGCAAATTGTCACTGCAAAATGAACAGCAGTCACTTTTTGTACAAATATAACCAGTACCAGAAAAACCACAGGATACATACAGAAATATACCTAACATCTGAAAAAATCAAAGGAATGCTTATCAGTTGAGTGAAAAAAAAATAAGACCTGTAATACTTTTTGATGGCTGCCACCTAAATCAACAGGAAATGAGCAGTATTTGGCTATGAACCTTTTCCAAAGTGCGAGTACTAATGGTACTGAGCTGTTATAATGACAAATAATGATGAACAGTGATGAAATTAATAGGATCTATTGAGGTTATATGGGTAATATATTAAGAAACTACACCTTAAGAAAAGGTCTTCCCTGATAAAGGTAGTCTCTCTAACCATAGTTGTGAGGGGAGCCCGTAACTGAAATACTTTAAGTACACAATCCGAATTTTGAGGAGCTTGTTGGAAGTGGGTAATGAGTAAGGAAGTAGGGTTAATAACTAAACAAGTGGACTGTGAGGTCAATATTTTAAATGTAAAATAGTCTCTAGTCAATCTGACACCATGTTAGAAAAAATGGCTTTTCAGCAAATACCCTCACCAAGAATCACCAAAAAACTGAAACACTTAGTGTAAAAAATTATATTTATTTTGTCTGATTTCTCAACTGCAGTTTTAAGGGGCAACAGAACAAAACAAACAAACAAAAAACAACTTAACTACAAAAAATATATATCTTTTCAGTCTTTCACAGGACTTCGGACACCGGTGCACTGGACTTCTCTGGAATCACTAAGATT
>JAUBNY010000041.1:3940846-3958563 GCA_032275445.1 Crypturellus soui | reverse complement strand
GTGAGGCGGGGGCGAGCGCAGGCGGAGGCGGCGGAGCGAGGCGGGGGTCGGCGCGGCTGAGGCAGCCGGAGCGCAGCGCGCGCTGGACTGAGGGGAGATGGGGTGAGAACAGGGGCGAGGTGGGGAGAGGGTGAAGTAAGAGCGGGGGGAGGATAAAGTGAGGTGAAATGAGGCAATTTGGAGGCAAGAGGCGGTGAGGATGAAGGTGATGGTAAGGTGAGAGGGATGAGGATGAAGGTGGGCATGAGGCAGTTTGAAGGCGAGGGCCAGATGAGGGTGAAGGAGGGGAGAGGATGAGGCACGAAGGCGATGCCAAGGTGAGGATGAAGGTGAGATGAGGATGAAGATGGTGGTGCAGGAGGGCAGCTCTCTCGGAGGCACCCGCTCTGGTGCATCCCCCAAGTGAGGCCCGTGAGCGAGGAGCCCAGTGCCAAGAGACACGAGCCCTCCTCTGCCACTTGAGAAAAACAGCTGAAGGGTGTTCGGAAATAACATGGTGATTAGATCAAACTAAAACCATTGCATGTTTTCTAGGTGGGTGCCCACCTCTGGGTGTTGTGACCAAAAAAAGCCAAAACCATCATCATGCAGTGGCCGTGGGTACACACTGGATTATCATTGCAACACTGATGTGGTTTATGCCTTCCCATGAAGTTCTGCCTAAAGAGCCACGTGAGATCATGGCTTTTGACAAGTGCATTCAGAGTTCTCTCTGAAACATAGCACAATAAAATCAAAGAGCTCCACTGCAGAGCAGACATCTCTGAAGTGAAGGGTGGCATTTAGCTGACACTTTGATCAATAGTAGTGGGAAATAATTTGGCTAAAGACAGCGTGGTGAATTTGTACTCTAACAGAAAGCTCCAAAATATGTTTGATATGCTTAATGCGCATACAAAACATCTACAATGACAGCCCTGCTAAAACACTTTTTGTTGTCATTGTTTGTTTTTTTTTTCACGTTACACTGCAGAAGTTCTGATGCTTCTGGTAAGAAATAGCAGTTGAGTACTGAAAGTTTCAGTTCAAAAAGTTTTGTTACTTCTTTCCAAGGTTATCAGAAACCACAGGAAGTTTAAGCTTTTCTGATACCAGCTGGGGCGTTTTGGCTGCTCCAGTACTGTTTAAGTGTATATGTATTATGCATAATGCAGATACGAACAAATCCCTACAGAAGTGACAGCTTCTTATGAAGATGCTATAATGTAGGTTGTATGAATGGCAATATTTACTCAGAGTGAATAAATTAAGCTGGCACTATCATCTATAAAAAAACCAACTGTGATAAGCATTGTCACTTGAAGATTCAAGGATTAGAATACAGAAAATTCCTGAAATTCCGTGTCACAGAGGATTTTCAAAATTCAAATGCCAACTCAATATTCCAGGATAAGAATCAAGAATTGTCATGGTTGGGAAAGACCTTTTAAGATCATCGAGTCTAACCGTAAACCCTTCAACACCATCTCTGCTGGCCCATGTCCCTAAGCACCTCATCCACATGTTCCTTGAACACCGCCAGGGACGGGGACTCCAGCACTGCCCTGGCAGCCTCTTCCAGTGCTTGACCACTCCTTCCATGTAGAAATTCTTCCTAATGTCTAACCTGAACCTCCCCTGGTGCAACCTGAGGCTATTTCCTCTTGTCCTCTCCGTAGTTATTCTGGAGAAGAGATTGACCCCTGCCTCACTACAGCCTCCTTTCAGGGAGTTGTAGAGAGCGATAAGGTCTCCCCTGGGTCTCCCCTTCTCCAGACTAAATAATTCATTCACCCCCTCTTTCTGGGCCCATCTGTCCAGCCAGTTCTTCACCCAGCAGAGAGGACGTCTTGTCTAAGGCAGGAGCTGCCAGCCTGCTCATTTGCAGCTCTCAAGATACAGTTTGCTGGTTCTTTGGGTTTTGAGGGATGTTCAACTTGAAATCATTAAGAAGTTTGAAGAAGAGGAATTCATTTTTCTATTTAGATTAAGCTAGTAGTATATTGAATGGGAAGTCTGCATCTTCTATATACAGATGATCAAATGAATTTCTAAACCTTTACAGATCTCATTTTGCCTTAAAATCCAATTAAAAAGAACTGTAAAATCCACATGTTGCTTTCTCCTTATGTGTATGCAGAAGTTATTAGCTGCATGAAAAAATATGTTGCCCACACAGATAATGAAAGTGGGCTGGATTTTATTCTTTTCCTTATTAGCAGAATATTTCCTACCTTATAACTAAAATATTCATTTACACTTCTGCAAATCTATGTCTAAAAACTTTTATACCTTGAAATGATAGGAAAGTCTGGTTAAAATTGTAATGAGACTGTATAGTTTGAATTTCAAATTTCAGTTTTTGATACCTGGCAGTTAGAAAAGCATGTATCATTCTTATTTAATATTTGATAACAGAAATTATTTAAAGAAAAAATATGGTATTATAGTAAGACTTTCACAGAGTGTAGTGTTAGAAAGATAAATAGATAAATCAGTCTAAGGATACAAGGGAAGCAAAATTTATTTGAAAACTAGTGTAACAGGGAGAAGCAGCCAAGCTTTTGGAGTTCCTTACCTCATGAAGGAACTTAGCCCAAAACATTGATTTTTTTGTACTTTACAGCATCAAAGTTGAAACACATTCATTTTAAGCATCTGTATACAAATTAGTTAAGAAATGCACAAACAAAAATTTGCACAAAACTGTGTGTTGGAGACTGGCTGTATAGTCAAATCTTGACCTGCCTTCATTAAAAGCCTGTAATGTGATTCCTATTCTTAGTTAATTTGGAAATCTTAATTCTATTTATATTTGCAAAGTAATCAGTTATTTCTGATTTAACTCTAATTTTCATTGATCATACTGAGTTAATCTGAGACTAATATATTAATTTTTTGTCAGTGTTATGCCTCATCATGCTCCTTGATGCATATTGTAGAGACAAAAACAGATATTAATGAAGAAATGTTATCATCTAATTTTTCCTATTTCTGTCATAGCTGTTCTACCTTAGTGCTGTTCTCCTTTCAGCACACCCTGTTTTAAGCACAGATATTTTATATAGCTGAAAGAGTAAAAAGATTCTTTTTTTTTTTTTTGCATTTCAGATGAACTACCTATTTTAACAACAGTCAATCATCATCTTACAGATTAGAGTAAGTATCCAAATATCCCACTCCTACCTCTGAGACTTGCGTGGCCCTGAGCTATGGCCAGAATTTGTATGGTGGATATCCCTGCAAAGGAGACACGCTGGTCATATTTACTCTTCTCTGTACAAACTCATTCTGTCTGACAAGATACACTCTCCATCACTACAGGTTAGAAAGCTGAAAGCTGATTACATTTTTTTCATACATACATTTAAAAAAATATTAATTCCGGTTAGATTACTTCAGGTTAATATAGTTGATTCATAGGAGATTTTATCCGAGTACAAAAACAAGCAGAGGCGTAATTATTTCTTAAATGTATTTGATCACATATATTAAGTGTATGCTTCAGGTGTGTTAGCTATATGGTTTACTTTAGAACACACTATCTATTACTTACACTCCCTGATGCCCCTGTCTCTTTTGAAGCCTTTCTCTCTAATGACCTTCCTATATACTGCTTGGCTCTGAAGAACAGACTACTCTGTCTAGCCATTTATGAGTTACAAAAAGAGCTTCTTTGTTATGACTGGCACACCTAAATAAATGTCTTTGGCCCCAGCTGCGCTCATGATAATATGTTTATTCTAGCTTAGTGATGTTTCTAGCAAACAGATGGAGAACCTCAGAGAAAGTGGAGTTTAATGCTAGTGTGGGTGACCTTATCTTGGTCCAGGCTTTGGTGTTTGTAGCTGGAGAGTAGTCAGCAGTAGGAGAGTGACTAGTTATGACTGAGAGCAACTGGGGGCTCCGAGTTACTCTTAGCAGAGCAGCTAAGAATAGGGCAATGTGACTGTGCCCTAAAGCTGTTTCCCCCCGAGCCCCGAGTTGCACCTCTCATTTTTGCAGTCTCAATATTGCTAGAAAATATTTGAGATTAGACGTACTTATATGGAAAATTTTCCAGTATTATGCACTTCTGCTGTTTTTAGAAGAGTTGATTTCAGTAAGCCCATTGGTATAAAAGGGACTAGATTTTACCTTTTATCATTAGCACATAACATATCCCCATAGTGCCAGCTGTCACTAGGAGCCACCCTTCCCAGCCTCCCACACGGGTCACTTGGTCTTGACTGGACGACATAAGGAGATGAATTTTAGACCTGACTCAAAAGACTATTTTGGGACATGGAAATGCACTTCTTAAAGTTGGGGCTACACTTAAAGGTTTCCAGATGATTTTTTTTGTTTTTTTTTTTTTTTCTTCAGTAACATGAGTAAAAAGAAAACACAGATCTAGTTGGCGTAGCTGTGCTCGTGAGCAAGCAAAAACAGTTTTGATGCTGAGTTTATTCTCTTCAGCAAAGATGTATAAGCTACAAAGCTGAAAAAAAATCTGTTATCAGAATAAATGTCATCTTTATTACTACTGTAATGCATATCAGCAACTATTGTGGGTAGATTTGCCTTAGTGAAAGAATTTAAGCCTTTGAGTGCATCCATTTCCTAAGCTGTCAAAATATTAGAACTAAAGCAAACATGAACTAAGATTGTTGCTATTTTTATGACATATTAAATAGGATCTTATATTTACATTTTAGAATATACTTAAATATAGTTTTACTTGGCATGGTAGAGAGAATTTCTGTGACATTATATTGTCCCTTCTATATATTTCTCAGTAATGTGCCACTGTGTAGACTAAAGAGTTAAGGTTTTTCCTAGTCCAGCTGACTTTTATGCTAAAAATCGATTTAAAGAAAAAAAAGAGAGAGAGATACATATTACATATTCTCTGCTCTGGTATTTAACATGACTTGAGAACTTCGTATTACACAGTTCACTTGGTAAAGTGGCATTGTAACATTCCAGAGACTAATATGATACAACATTGACATTAAAACAGGACATTAGATAACTGATCTCCTTCTAATCTAATTTAGTCTAAATCTTTCTGTTTACCAAGAGGGTCTCCTTTGTGCACTTTTTTTTTGTAATAGTCTATTCTGTTGATTTGTTCAGGTGCTCAATTATAATCATAATATTAATAAAGACTGTTAATCAAAAACACAGTAAATCCTTAGGACAGGAAACCTATTGAAACAGACTTTATTGTCATTTCAATATCCTGTATAAGATTCATACTTTTGCATTTTTCTTTCCAGAAAATAAAAGGAAATTAAGATCATACCTGACAAACACAAAAGAGTTCCTCAGAATTGAGAAGTATGTCAGATGAGGTGACTCCAGTGGCTGTTATGTCCCTCTTCAAAAGTAAGAAAAATGTCTGTCTATGTGTTTCTTTTCTATGTGTTTACAATACGTGATTTTGAAAATTCTTCCCATCTACTAGGGCCTCTTTTATACACAATGTATTGTATAATGCAGGTGCTTTTTCTGATTTTCAGGTTTCTGCTGTACTTAACTCCATGCTATATGAAGATGCGTAAAGTTACATATAGTACCACTGTAAAAACAAACAAACAAACAAACAAAAACTATCACATGTTACTGCACAAGTTATGATCTACAACAGGGGAAGTTTTCGTGTTTCTTTCAGATATCTTTGTAACAGGCTAGATTAACTGGGTGATATAAACCTATGGGTCTGAGTGGGTATGGTAATAAACTCAGTCAGTCATTTAGAATTAACTTATATTTCTTGAAGCATTTATTCTAGTCATTCAAACTGACAAAATAAATAGAGGTTTCACACAAAATGTAAATAACCTTGCTTTGGAAAGAAACAATGTTCACTGTATTTTCTCAGAAGAAGAGCATCTTCACCAGACGATTACTTTCATTTGTCTGTAATTGTCAGGAGGAAAGGGTTTTTTAGATTTATTCATTGAAATCTTTAAAAGAAACGTGCAAACATACTTATTTCACTAGCATCATGGCTACTGTAGACATGGCTTCCTGTGCAAATAATTTTAGTGTTGTTCTAGCATGTCTGATGTGGAGCTTCTTTATACTACTACTGCCAAATTTTAGGTCAAAAAAAAGAAAAAAAAAGAGCACTATTATGTCCAAGGTAGGACAAAGGAGACCTTTACTGCTAAACCTATCCAGTACTCTGCATTTACCCATTCCATGCAAACCTGCAATTCTTACATTAAAAAATACTGTACGGTAGAAATACTGTAATTTTACTTTAAAAAGAGAAAAACACCTTAAGTCAAAATTATCCAAATATCATATTATGCCTGACAAACATGACCCTCTCACAGGATAAAATAAGCTTAATGTAGAAAAAAAAATAAGCATATGCATGAATTCCATTAGTGCTCTCTGATACAGCTTATTCATGTAGAAAACTACTGGAGGGAAGAAATCACCAAGCATACAATTTCAGTGTGACATGCGACAGAAAAAGAAGCACAAGTAACATCACTTCCCATAAAAGATCTTAAGAAATAGATTATCATCTGCAACATATCACAGCTTCAGTACACAAAGATCTAATTAATTAGTCTTGCTAAATGCATATTGTTAGAACTGAGAGAATACCTAACTCTGAGGCAAGGTGTAACCCGATTTTGCTATCATTGTGTGATGCAGAGTCCCTAAGAGCGTTCATTTTAAGATGGTATGCCTGATGGGGAAGCCTCTGAGCACACAATATATAAAAGAGAAGCTAAAATTGTGAAAAGGTAATAATAGTTCCCTGAAGTGAGGGTATGGAATTCTGAAAAAACAAAACATAGACAATAAAATGTTTAGGGAAAAAATATATATATATATATTTCTGAGTTATTGTGGTAGATGTTACAGAACATCTATGAAAAGATTGGGAATGAGGATCAAATCATAATTATGGCTGTTCCCAATTGTCTAGAAATAATATTTTTCTATGTTACCCTTATTTTTTTGCATAGTGCTTTCTGCACATGGTAGCCATACACATCAAGAAAAATAGACCAAAATAGAAGAGTATTACTAAAATATAAGGTCCTTCTCCTGCCACAATTTATATACATGCCTCATTTATAAAGTAATAGGAATTCAGACCCTTATTTAGTTTGGTTAACATTTTTGATTAAATCCTGATGGAAATATTTCCACATCCATGAGAATAAAGCCTGAAGGCTAGCTGGATGTTACATGAATATATTGAAACTGTGCAGAAACCTAGCTGAGGGCTATTTCATATGTCTAGCTGTGTATTTGCACACAGGCTACGAATGTGAAAATCATTTTCGCTTTTGGAAAGGAAACAGCTCTTACTACAATATATGTAGCTCTTACACTGTACTCTTTTAATCAGATTACCAGTACAATGAAAATTAGTGTAATAGGATTTACTATAATTAGAGGCAAGTATGCAGTTATCTACTATGAGAAGAACACAAAAATTGGTACTCAATAGAGGGATATTGTCCATTTTAATTATTTAGATTTTTTTAAATCATACTAAGCCTAATTTTAAGCAGAAAATTTCTTGAAAAATATTCAAGCAATTATATATATTATTTATAGCTAAGTATTACTCCTGTCTGGGACAGACAAAACTGGTACTGAATAGAAAAAAGCTACTCATTTCATTGTTCTGTCTGAATAAAAGGCAAAATGAAAACAAACGTAGAAATGCCAAAATAATGATAAACAAGACTTTGACATGTGTGATGGAAGCAGCTTTTTAATTAATGTTTTTAAATCTATATTAGCAGTATTAATATATATCAAATATTCCTCCAATTCCAGTGTAGGAATGCATGAAGTCTTTGTGTAGATTGCACATTTAATTCCCTAGAGGTTTTTCTGTTATTATATACCTGTCAGCTGTAACATCTTGATAAGACTTAAGATACAGGCACTAAGCCTAGCAGTGGGAATTCAGAACTGGAAAGCTAACCAAAAATTAAAGCTACACCTCATAACAAAAACTGTGGTGCTGCAATAAACTTATTCTGTGAATATCTGGGATTACACCTTATAAAAGAATCAGCTTGAAAGTGACAGGATGAGGTATTGATTCTTAAGATGTCTATTTGCCTTTTATTGGTAATTAGCATGTGCCCCCGCCTAGTGACGTGGTGGTCTATCCTAGTGGAGATGTTGGGTTAGATTCAAAATACAGTAGTGGGTTACAGTTTGCATCTACAAAAATTTAAAAAAGCCAAGAAATTTTCAAGATGTTCAAAGCTATTAATGCTGTTAAGAGTTTGCAAGATCTGGACTTTTAGGTCATTGAAATATTCACTAAAAAAAACCCATTAGTAATAGTCCAGTGAGATAAAGCCCTCCCATTAGGTATACAGGTATTTTTGAAAATATTGAAAAATATAAAAATGATTTTAAGGAAACTCTTGGGACAAAATTTAAAATTATTTCCATTTTTGAGAGCCAGCCCTCAGACAATATATGATACCTCAGACTGAGGGGTCCCAAATTATTGTTCAGCTTTGAAAATATTGGTCAAAATTGCGATAATTTTTTTTTAATAGAACAAAATTATAAAATTTTAAAAACTGTATTATATTCTTTCAAGAATATGAAGGTTAAGTATATTAGGCAGTTTTTCTCTTTACTTTCCTTGATACAAAGGTCCTTTGTACCTTCCTCATACAAAATAGATAACAGATCTGTTTCTTACAAATACACATGGTTTTGAACAGCAAATTTATATTGTTTACTCTGTTGGTTACATAAGAGACTTTAAAGCCTCCAGTTTTTATGAACTAGAGCCTCCACTATGCTATTTAAAAATGATAAAAAAATCATGTTAAAATCTACAATCTTGGTACAAACCAGATTTTTATAACAAATAAGCAATTTGCTGTCCTCTGCTTCAGAGAAGGCACAATCAATTCTAGCTTCCCTTATACACCGCAGTTATTGCAACTTCTAGCATAAATGATCTGGCTCCAAATTTGCTGTGAGTAGACCATTTTTTTAAAAATTGCTCCAGTATAAAAATAAAACTGCCTTTTTGACATTCCTGATGTTGCACTATCCAGTTGTGTAAGCCCATATCTCCATCCTGAAAAAAAGCACATTAGTAAAAAAAACGAAAGGCAGAGAATTAAGCAACTTGCTATTCCTGCCTTCACACAGAGTAAAGTTTTTTGGTTCTTTTTAAGCAAAAAAAATAAGCTAATGTGAATAATGCATTACTAAGATTTTGTCTGGTGACCTGAACAGACTTAAGTTACCTTTGCTGTTGCTAGTTTGTTATATGTTTTTTTTTCTGATCAATTTAGCTTCTCTGATTGTTTTTAGACATTATAAATTACAGAAATATACACAATTCTATAATTACAAGATTTAATTCATTTGATTTTAAAATGATCATCATGTTAGTCTAATCTCTTTTTTTTGCCCAAACCAGACAAGATTTTAAATGAAGAAATATTTCATTACACTGTCTGTCCTTGCGCTTTCTTTGCCTCTATTTATTTTTTAGTATTTTTGCAAGGAGCAGCCAAAGAGAAAGCTCCTATGAAGGCCCTGCTAGGGTCAGGTCCTCAGCTGGTGTTGAGCGACAAGGCCTCCCAGAGCTGTCAGCTTTTCCCGTGTGAGGGGCCGGCAGTTTCCGCTGCAGTTTGGGGAGTGTTGCAAGTGCTGCTCCTAGTGGGCATTTCATAGGAGCTGTCCCGGGTGGCATCTGTCCTGGGATGCATCGTGCTGTGATCTTCACTGCTGCAGTGCCCGCGGACACTGCGTAGCAGTTAGTGTGTAATTGCTCCTCTCATTACAATCCACAACCCTTTCTCTCGTTATATAGTAGCAGCTTTCAGGGCTCATTTGTCCTCTTGGCAACTAAGCAATTTACCTACCATCTGCATGTAGAGAGACCCAAGCAGATAGGAAACCATGGCTGGTTCTTACTCCAAACTGGCTTTATTCGAGCTTTGCACTGTCTCTACAACCTTTGGAGTAGCAAGAAGGGATACAACAAAATTAAGAAAATAAAGTTCTAATATTTTTTGTTTTACAGTTAGTTAAAGAGCCCTACTTTCTGAATCTGTGAAGATTCCTCTGTAATGTATAAAAGACAAATTTTGGAGAGTAACTAACAGATCCCTAAATAGACACCTGTCCTGGCATGCTGCACATCTCTACAGATTTATTTTATTGCAGTAGTGCAAGCTCTACCTCAGAACCATCTGCCTGACTGCTGAGATTTGAAAACCAGAGCACAAAAGGCGGCCATTATTTAATGAAAAAAGAACAAAGGTACCGTCAATCCCACCACACTTATCTTCAGGCCAACTGCCCAAGTTGCTCTGGCACATGCCCATTGCTTGGGAGAAACCAACCCTGCAAATGCTCAGTGCATTTCTCGTAGGGCAACTCTGCTCACTTCACGCAGAAGGTCAGTATAATCCTCTACCTGCAAAGCTTTGCCTGAACCTTGATGAGAACTAAATATAGTTAATTACAGAATGACCAAACATCAGAAAATAATAAATAATAAGGAATATTGAAACGGAAATAATTAAATCAAGCTTCATACCTGCTTGCATACCCAAATTTCCCTGTACTGCCAAACTCTTAGGGCCCAGGGTTGGTTTGTGAGTGATCTGGGGGTGGCTGGAGCTTCCCTTCTGCAGGCATTGCCAGTTTGAGAGCGTACCAGAGCAGCCCTCAACACTGAAACAAAATGTATGGATTTCTGCAGGAGACCCAAGATATTGTGTATGTTGGAACAAAAAAGAAACACCAACGCTTGCAAGTAGTTTGCAAAATTCATTTGGCTCAGTGGTCTGTGCCTGTCACTATGACAGCAGCAATAAATCACAAGGCTTGCAACAGTTTGCAGAGAAGGCTTTCTGTGGGCTGGGTGCACTGGGAGCCCGTGGCGAGCGTGGGTCACGCTGCAGTGGGGACCTCCCTCGGGCAGCTAAGTCTGGTTGTCTGTGCTGTGCAAGGAGCCCTTGAACAACGTCAGTCTTGGGCATTTACATGTGCGTGGTATCTGCACGGGGAGCAGCGTGGAAGCAGTCCCTGCTTTTGCCTTCCTGTATTTTCACACGAACACAGGAATTCCATTTCCCGTTTCTGAGCAGTCTGTTATTTTTAAGCAGTGTCTTATTACTGCAGCCTCTGGAAGCGTTTCTGCCGTAGCTGTGCGCAGCACCTGCTCTCTGCTCACATGATGAGCGAAATGCCTGCGGTTCCTCTTGACTTCAGTCGATTTGGGCCGTGTGCTGATACTGCAGCAGAACAAAACTTTCCTTTGACTTACACAACTTTGATCCCAGCAATTCCCAGTGGGAAGTGGGAATGGGAATAAAAATCATCCAGCATAGCAGCAGGGTGGAGCTGTCCATTGACAAGGAAAAAAGAAAGGCTATATATATGTGTCCTGGTGCTATTTTGATTCTTAGAAATTTTTATTCTTGTGGTGGATTAAAAATCAGAGTAGTACAAATGTCAGGTCTTAGTTACTCTTCCTCCAACTTCGTACAGACATTTGACATCTCATGACAAATCTCAGAAGCTCAGGCTCTTTCTGGTGAATTATATGACAAATATAACCAGATTCAAGATCATATCTAAGCATTTGAGTGAATATAATTAAATAGAATACATAGCACCACCTTCCATTTCCTGTTACCTTCACATTCATAGCAACCTCACTGAAGAACAGTAACAGTGAATAGCACTAACTTGTAGCTGATGAATTTCTGGGACAAGTTGGCTATAAGTGTTATCCGAGCCTTCATGAAATCTTAAGATTTAATTTACACTTGGTCAGTACAGAAGGAACTTAGTTTTGACAGGCATTGCTCTTCTCAAATATGTTATTATACTACAGTACAAATTAAATTTGTTCACACACCTAACATGCACCAACGATAAACATTTACTGTCTTTAAACAATTTTAAAATATTCCCATTCCTTTCCCTTCTAGTCATACATACACTTAGCACCTTTAGTGGTGTTCTCTGAATCTCATTATCATTCTTGATTCTAATAATCAGCCCTTTGAGCTCTGTTGGCCTTGGAGAAAGTGGTCTTTTCTGTTTTTTTTTTTTTTTTTTTTTTTTCTATCAAGAGACCATGAACACACTTTTTTATTCTTTACATATTTTCTAGCTAGTTTTGAATAGCAGGAGTTTATCAAGGAAAAGACCCACATAAAAGCCCTTTGGATTTTTGTAAAGCTTCTTACGCAGACCCAGCACTGGAACATCTTGAGACATTTTAAGAGCCTTTGTTGCTCACTTTTGATGTGCATCCCTTTTGATGCTTCTCCCTCAAAAAAAAAGAAAAAAACTCTAAATTCTTCTTTACAGTTGATGGACTATTCTAAGAGTAACATAAGCTATTCTTTTATCACATAAACCCACTGCTAATGATGTCTCCCATTTCTTTAAGGAGCAGCCCAGAAGTTACTCACAAATTGCATTGTCTGTCTGACTGCACTGCCAACCACCTTCCTCCTCCCCAGATATTATTCCTTCATTCTGTAAGTTAATTGCGTTTTCCAGAGACTGCCACTTACTGGAGAACCTATAATTATTTTATATGCATGTATCAACCCGGAGAAAAGAGGAGCAGTCCCATCTCCTGGCTTGCACGTGTCGATTTGCTATAATCATATGAATAACAATATCTTGGGATCAATGGAAATTGCTCACATATTTAAGCTCTATTAGTATGAACAAGATTTGCACATATTTTATATTTTTCTTTTTTTCTAGTTTTATTTGTGCGAAGAATACACATCTTTTAATCTGTTTCATTAGTAACTATTAGAATAGGCACATAAGTAGAAAAATAGATAATGATGGATATTAAATGACGGATAAAGCCAGGAGAACATTCATCCTCCTTTCCTTTCGTGCTGCTTATTGTTTTTATTTTTCTATGGCCACTCCAGATAATAGTAGCTCATTTGCTCGTGTAAAGTGGAGGAAGTGGATGGGCAAAATTCATACATGGAATGTTTCAAAATGAGAGGGATAGATGCCTGCATGGTTTAATTTTCCTCAACCATCATGTTCTGTGTATGCTGTGTGTACGACAAATAACATAATATATAAATATATTTACATATATAAACAATATATATAATATATTTATACTCTAATTATAATATATAATTTATATATAATATAAAAATAAGTAATAGTGTATAAATATATAAACATTCTGTAACTGGGCAACACATCAAGCAAAAACCAACTGTGACTAGTTCTAAAAAAGCTGCTTGTATTTCTACTTAGCTGAATAGCCTGGGGTTAGTTACAGGCAGTATTTGCCATTACTTTGGAGGAGGACTGGAAGAAGGCAAGGGAAAGATCTACCCATGTTTGTTTAAATATCCTATAGGATTTCTTATGTTTTCTGTGGGTTGATTAAAATCATGTGCATCTGCTTGTTCCTTATCCCTTACAGAAGGAGCATGCGGCAATAATTTGCAGGAAGATTTTTATATAAGCGTCCCCCTTACATGGGTTTTATGCAGAAGGGGAACATATGGTCCTGAAAGAGCATTAATACCCAGGTACAGCTGGTCTTTGAAGATTTTAAGTGATCCAGATAAAAAGAATGAGCAAATGCCTCCCAAGGGAGACTGTGGCTGTTCTGAGACTGTTTTTTATCACAAGTGTTACACTTACACAGAGTGATCTCTGGAGACCTAAGAATAGAATGGGGCCTGTATTGGCAAGAGGAAAATAGATGTATAAGAAAATAAGACAAAAATAAAACCCTCAACCTAGCCAGCAATAGAGAACTTAATCACTGTCTTGTATGCTGGCAGCAAGGAAATTTAAGCAAACTGATTAATTGATCTATTGTTATTAGTTAATGCAACGACCTAACAGTTCTCAATGACAGCAGTGTCTCTGTGCCAGGTTTTTATTACCCTGCGGCACTGGCACTCTTAACATTCCTATTACTCAAAAAGTTTACATTGATTTAAAATGGAGTTTTGTTTGTTGGATATAAAAAGAGCTCTGACAAAGAATTCAGGGTTAGGTCTTAGCTGAAGATTCAATCCCTGACTCTTTAAAGGACTGGCAGGTTTTAAAGACAATTCCCTTTAAAGGAAGGAAAAATATAAGGTGCTAGATTTGTCTGAGGAATTGATCTGAAGTAATGAAGGTGCCCAATCTTGATTTTTGATACACAGAATACCACATAGTTCCATGCACACTTAATCAGGCTTCATTGTTGCATATTCCAGAGTTGCAAGCAGGAGTGCCAGAAGCTGAGATTAATGACAGTGTCATTAACTACTGTGTGCAGACTAAAATTACTCAAGATATGTGTTCCTAGAAGGGTTTAAATTGCTGAAGGGATAGGAAATAATTTTAACATGGAGAGTACGAGTATCAGGACAGGAATTTCATAACAGAAGGCTTAGGAAATATGGGGAAATTATTCTCCTAAATCAAAAAAACAAAAACTACAAAAAAAAGTTATTCTGTGCCTACACTTCAATTACAAGAGGTGAATTAAACGAGCGGGAGAAAGTCAAGAAGAGGAGAAAAGATGGAAGAGAATTGCATAATCCAATAAGAACCCTGAGAAGAGGAGCCTTTCAAAGTCTCACTGAGATCAGTAGCAAATCCAAGGCTTAATGTTAATACAAACAAACCACAAAATCAGAAGCCAGGGGCCAAGTCTGGGTAAATTAAGTTTTATTTGGCAGGCCTGCTCAAGTTAAAAATTTCATTACAGAAATAATCCACGAAGACATCTATAGTTTCATGAAAATTAAATTGCTAATACAAGAGGAACGAGCAAAACTGAATAAAACCATCATTTTCCCTGAATTCTGCTGAAAGAATGTATGTAGCTAAGGGTGAAAATCTTTTCCTGGGTCTGCCACTGGGCAACATGTCTCTAACCAGGAGGATTAGAACTCCCACGACATAAGAAATCCTGAGCTAATTTGCAAGCAGAACAGCTGAAGAAAGGCTGTTCAACAGAAGTTGGAATTAAGCAAGAGGTTAAATTACTTCAGATTTCTGTATCTGTGCTGATCTTGGTGCCAGATGTGACAGCCCAGGCAAGATAACCATCTTTCCAAGTTACCAAGTCTGTTATAGGGTGGTAGCAGGCAATATTGGTGATACTGGTGTGTAGTAAGAAAAAGTTGCTTCGATAGTAAGAACAATAAAAACAAATTAGGGAGACAGATTAATCTATTTTTCAAAATGGAGAGACAAAAATACCATGTGAGAGTCAAAACTTTAAATTATGGTCATTATTTTAAAGTGACTAAATATTGCCTAATGGATTTTTGTGAAAAACGTATAAAATTTGTCCAAGGACTAAACAAATCGATTTGCTGGATTTATCAAACAGTAATTTATCAAACCGTAACCGTTAATTTATCAAACCATAAGCAATGAGCGAGAGTAGCCCTTAAACAGGTTCAAGTCTCAGTCTGGTTCTATAATGTCTGCATAAGTATTTATTATGCTATAGATTATTGAGCACATTGATGTATAAAAATGGGCAGGGAGGTTGGCTGCTCCCAGATCATGCGGCACAAAGAGATCCCAACCACATAACAAATTAGTAACAGCCGGGTGCTTTGGAACCAGAAGGCCTAAAGTGACAGTGCAGGGCAAATTTCACTCAGTTTACTAAACAAGACTATTCTACCTAGGGCGATAAAACAATGCCTCTAGATTGCCTTTTGCAGAACCTGGGGCTCCCTTGCGAAACTGTATGATGACTTAGTCATGACAAAGATGCCACAGGATCAGGGAGCCCAGAAGAGAAATTCTGCCGCTAGGAAATATTCTGGCTTGAGAAATCTTGAGTGCTTGAAGAGCTGAAATAAATAAAGGAATTAAGCTTGGGGATACAAAATTAAAAATGGAAGTCTGTGCTTTACTATGTCTTCATGAACTCTTTTGTTTCTTTAAGCAATAAGCCTTTATTCTATCATCTTTTACTTTTAGGAAGATTCCTTTTTAAGAAGTGTTTAACATTTTATGCCTTTTTCTTTTTGAAAGAGAGTTTTTATCAATGATAAGAAACTTTAGTTTTAATATCATGTTATAAAATAAATTTTCTCTCCCTCTCTAGCTCTTTTTCTTTGACAGCAATCATTGCTGAGTAATGCCCAAGGTCATACTTTTGAAAGGCAAATTCTTCATTTGCAACATTGCTGCAGGACCTACGGCAGAGTATATATCCAAGGACTAGGCACTTGTCCCTTTATAAGATATATATTTTATAATATATAGAATATAGAATTCCATAATGGATTTGTCTGGCACAAAGAATCAGATGTAGATCAGTAAAGAAATATTAAAGGGAAAATCAGCAGATGTAGAAATAGTTTTAGCAATCTGCATGCATACACGCACATGCAATTTGGAAATGATAGAGAAGAAATGCATTACATGCAGCGCAACTTGTTTCACCAGAAACCATACTGTGACCTGCTAGTCCATGTCCTTCACTGCTTGGACAGTACTCCAGACCGAGCCAAAATCTTGGCCCCTGCATGCAGAGCTGCTTCTACCGATGTCAACAGAGCTGACCCAAAGTCTCAAAGATAAATCTTGTTTAGCTAAAAAGTCCTCAAATAATGCTTAGATAGCAGTTACTTTCCTGAAAGAATTTATTACCAGAACAAAATTTATTTGAAAAAAAAAAAAAAACCTTCTCACATCTCTTGGCAGAATATTGGATACTTCAGCAAAGTAAAATAATCTCCTGCAACAAACTTATGCATTTAAAAAGTCACTATCAGTCAACTCTTATTTACTGAAGAAATTGTCCCACTGTCTATAATGAGACCCTTTGCATAAACATGGAATTCCAGAATGATTGTCCAATTCTTCCGTTGCTAAATTCTGCTTCTACAAAATTAAAGAGTGGCTTCTGTTAATTGCAAGGAAAGCAGAACTGGACCTTCACTCACATAATTCAAGAGATAATCATTGTTAAAGAGTAGTTTTCTTAACAGTAAACTAATGGATTAACAAATAAAAGAATGGTTGAGGTGGAAGGACTTCTAGACATCATCTAGTGCACCCTCTGCTGCAGCAGGGACACCCAGAGCTCGTGGCACAGGGTGGCATCCAGGCAGGTCTGGAAGATCTGCAGAGAAGGAGCCTCCACAGCTGCTCTGGGCAGCCTGTGCCAGGGCTCTGTCACCCTCACAGGGAAGAAGTTCTTCCTCTCATGGAGATAGAACTTACTGCATTTCAATTTGTACCTATTACCGCTTGTTCTGTTGCTGGCCACCAACGAGAAGAGTTTGGCCCCTTCCTCTTCACATTCTCCCCTCAGGTGCTGGTACATGTTGATCAGACCCCCCTCTCAGTCTTCTCTGCCAGCCTAAACAGGCCCAGGTCACTCAGTCTTTCCTCGTAAGGTAGATGTTCCAGTCCCTTGATCATCTTCGTTGCTCTATACTGGACCCTCTCCAGAAGCTCCATGTCCCTCTTGCACTTGGGAGCCCAGAACTGCACCCAATACTCCAGGTGCCGCCTCACCAGAGCTGAGGAGAGGGGCAGGATCCCCTCCGTTGACTCCTCCTGACGCAGGCCAGGATCCCATTGGCCTTGGCCACGAGGGCGCATTGCTACCTCATGGCTAACTCGCTATCAATCAGGGCTCCCAAATCCCTCCCTGCGGAGCTGCTTTCCAGCAGGTCAGCCCCTGATCTGTGCTGGGGTCTGGGGTGATTCCTCCCCAGGTGCAGGACCCTGCA
>JAUBNY010000041.1:3923616-3935686 GCA_032275445.1 Crypturellus soui | reverse complement strand
TCTTTACACTTACAGTACATATAAAACTAGGGATGGCACTTCCACAGTAGTTACACTGGCAGTGAGTGGGTCGTGCTTGGAGGAAGTCATTCAGTTTTGCTTCAGTAATGGCTGGCAGGAATTAGCCATTCCTGATATCCTTGATCTGTAATTACTTTGGCTCAATTCATCCTCTCTTGTAGAATAACCTGTAGGAGGAGGCTGTAAAGCAGGAAAACTTCACGAGGATTTCCTCATGTAGAATCATTCCCACGTTAATTCCATCAGGAGGATGGGAGTGGTTTTAGACCTTCTCCCTGCTCTTGTTACTCAAACATGGAGAGAATTTTGACCATTCATGACAAACCTCTGTCTTTCCATACCAAGCATGTGCCAAGAACCTCTTTTCAGCCTTACTTAATAATCTGCAGAAGTAGGAAAAGTGTGAACTAGAGTAAGTAAAGGCTCCATTTCTTCCTTTCTGCAGGGTACTTTGCAGGGACTCACCAGGAAGGTAGTTTGCACCCATCTTTCCAGCTGCTTTCCCCAGACAAAACACAGGCCTTGGCGAGGGGAGGGAAGGAGAGGAGCACATAGTCGTCTACGAGCCGACTTTGAGAACAGGGGCAGTGGATCTGCCCCTAGAGCCGGCTCTGTACAGAGCGTGGGGCACAGCTAGCCCAGCGGGGCACTGGCAGCTCGCCGTGCTCACGGGGATGGATGCTGCTTTACCTTTCTGAAAAGCAGCATTTCTACATCAGTAGTATAAAGATATTAAAATTAAAGGCAATCATTATATTTGAAGACTGCCCTGTCTAGATTTCAATGGCTATGTTTTCCGTTCATAGTTCAAGATATCTTATTAGAACTTAGTATATTTCACATTTCCTACACGTTCATTTAAATATTTAAAAGTTAATGAATTACATCAACATGACAGCACAGGCTCGTTTTCACTAAGGTTTGAAAGTGTGTTTTTGCAAAGTGTTGTTGGCGCATTCTGAAACACGTTCTAAAAGCACAGTGGACCTCATTTATGTCTTTGGATGAAGCGTGGATTACACTGATCTGCCTGCTCAGTGGCTGGCTGATTTCATCTTATAAACTACTTACTAACTAGGTGGTACATGCTGAAGCAAAGGTGCCCATCCAGGGTCCTTACAGTTTGGTGGTGTCTTTGCCAGTGTGACTTTGCACCGCACCAGAAGGAGGAAGCAACCTGATAAGAGCCATTTTGTGTTTCCCTATCCTGCCCCGTGTCAGGACAAAACAGCAGCACGTATCACCTGCAGGTGCCTCCAGCCCAACTCCTCACACTTACATACCTGACCCTTTAATCCCCCACCCCTCTTTTTTTTCTTTTTTTGTCTCCTATATAAATGAGGGGTGGGAAGTCCATTGGTGTACATTGGGTCTGATACATGTGGGCAAACAGGGAACCTCTATTCTCTGTTTGAAGTGAGTGAGTATACCAAGTGCAGTCAGTACAGCAGATAAAACCTGCATATTTAAACAGCTATCACAGTTGATTTGGTTTGGACTTGAGAAGCTTGATTTACCATGACATTGCACTTAATTTTGTCATTTACATATGGGAAAGTGGGCGTGAGATGTTCCCAAATAAACAGAAACTCGTATCCAAGTTCCCAAAGTGTCAAAATTAACACATCTGCAAGTTTGGGCTCTTGTTCTTTGCTGAGCGGTGCTTGGACGCGCTTTGTCGCTCTTTGAGGAACAGGGTCTCCAAAAGAGTGATGTGTTGACTGCCCGCTGTGAAGACGGGCAGTATTTATGGCTAGGCCTTTGAAACATGAGAGAGCTACGGCTGCAGCGGCTGGTAAAAACACAGAAATGCATTCAACATCATGTGTTACGTCCAGAACAACTGGACTAAGCAAAGAACACCACTAACAGCTGTGAAGTTTAAATAATAATTCATAATAATAATTTCAAATGGATTCCAAAGGTGTATTTAACAACTGTGATGCAGTACCATCTAGTGGCCAAGTTGAAGGGGACTGTATGAAAAATTGGTGCACCGAATATGCCACAGCAATTGCCAATAACTCTGTAGTTATTGCTTTTTTGAATCCTCTGATTTTGACTGGAGAGGGTTGAAGATATTTTAAAAAAAAACACTCTTTCAGTCTTGAATTCAACATTGTTTCCTTGACAATTTTTATGATGATTATTATTTCATGAAGTATAAATTCTGGAAAAAGGAGAGCTTGCTCTCTCTATAGCAAAGGATTTAGGTGTAAGGAAGGCTTGAGCTTGTCAGATATTAATCGTCAGAAACCTAATAGTTATTTTTATTGAAATAAATTATTCAGAAAATAGTCCTACTGCCAATAAAATAATCTGTAATGAAAAAGAAATATAAGAATGATTCATTCTATTGATATTCTGATCTGACAGGGTAAAATTTATCTCTGCCTTTAATTATTTAATTTTGAACTTAGCTCTACTATTTGAATATAAAATTATTATCAAAATAACAGTTCAGAAAGGGATAGTCTGGTATAGAACTGAGCCATTCCAAAATTTTAAACGTAATCAGGAAATCTGTAAAGCAGACTTTGAATTCAAACTAGCCACACTCTGAAGGATATATACACATACAGTCCATTCAAATGAAAATGAAAAAGCTTTGAGAAATCTCTTGTTGTTTGCAGGGTGAGAATAACTGGCTTATGTTACTACATCCGTAAAAATATTATCTGATTGTCACAATTGGATTTTTTATGATAATTTCTGACAAACATTTTCACATAATATTTTCTTAATACATGCCAAGTAACACACGTGTTCTGTTAATGCTAGTAAGAGTTGTCTGCTTCAGAATTCTGGTCCTTGAACAATTGGAGAATAAGCACAGTTGTTGAGCACGAGGAGAACGCGGGGATCCTCATGGGGCTGACTCTCTAAAGAGGGAGACTTGTGAAAGAAGAGCAGGGTGTCCTTGGCAGAGCTTTGCCCTTTCTTTAAAAATATGAATATTAAAAATATTAATCTACACACCTTTTTCCTCTTTTTGCTTTGTTTTTGCTCTTCTCAGTTGCATGTAAATAACCATATCTAGCACTTGTGTTCCGTACCTAGCACTGCAACGATAGGACCCTGTAACTTCTGTAGCCAAAACAGAGCTTTACAGCTGCTATATAATTGCTTACATCTCTGTTGTGCGCACTTCGGGAGCACTCCAGCTCACCAGGATGCTGCCTTTAACATCTTTTTTGCTATTTACCTCAGAGACAGGAAGTTCTTGTTCTTGGAGTAGCTGCAATTCACATTTTTCTATCATTTGAAAAACTTACAAATTAATGAGATAATGTAAAAATATTGGGGGAACACACAGTGATTTTCTTTTCCATTTTTTTTATGCTTATCCTTTCTTTTCTAACTACTGCTACATTTTTTCTAGTTGTCTCCCTACCTCGCCCTCCGTGCGCTGTTGTATTTATGGTCAGTACTGTCTGTCCGCAATTGGTTGTCTTGTTGATAGGGAGCCGGTTACTGTGGTTTATAATATATGAATTTATGCAAGATCTGTGTGGGTGGCACATTTGCTTAGCTTCCAGCTATTCCATTTCCTTAAAAACTGGGGTTGTCATTCACACAAATTGTTACAAGTAATTCAGACTCTAGTCTCTGTGAATAGTGTTGATTGTGTATTTAAGGTTTTCTTTCTTATGGTTGACAAGTGTGGCACTGAGGTGGAAGCTAGCAGAAACTAGTTGCCTATTATATGTATTTCCTTTTGGGTGGAGGACAAGAATGTCAGTTTACAGCATTTCGTGGAAAGATTCTGATTTTTAAAACCAACATATATAGGAATATGTGTCAACACAGTTAAGAAAAATGATTTATTTTTTCAGGCACATGGTCTTAGAGGAAATTGTGTGCTGTTACATGCCAATTTGTCCTCCCATTGAGTTCGATGCTTCCAAGAGATGTGGCTTTAGTCCCTTCTTTCTGTGCAACTTCGGGTGCTACTGCAGCTTCCACACTTCACACGGATACAGCATTGCAGGGAATACCCCTCCAGCATCTTTTCTACTTCCAGGGTATTTACAGGACTGATACAGCCTGTGCGTCCCTGTCAGGTGGATGCATATCACAGTCTGACAGTGAGACTGCTCAACTGTCTGTAAGTACAGATAGTGTCATGTTTTATGGTATCTGTTTGATTTTTTCCCAAGGATTTTTAAGCTATGAAGGATTTCCAGCATAGACTGGCTTTGGGAAAGTTTTCGTATTTGACTAATGCTTCCCTAAAATAGTTCTTCAGCTGCAGGCACTTTTTAATTGGTTTGTTTCTGTAAGGGAACTGTTGTGTGATATTACAAGAGCAGTGCTAAAGAACAAATGTATGTAAAGGCAAACAGCACAGATCACATTGTGAATGACTGTGAAATCCTGGGTGCCTTGTGAAAGCCCTAATGGAGAAGAGTGATGACTGGGATTTCGTTAGCTGCGGCTAGAGGTTGGAATTGCAGCTTAGGCCCATGCTGTTCTGTGCTGTTTGTTCATGTGTTGTGGTACCATTTCACGTATCTCTGCCGCTCGAGATAAACCTTACCTCTTACCATCCTAATGGTTTTCAGTCACCGCATGATCATTACGTTCGGCAATACTTCTACAAGCCAGTGTAACACAGCCCCTATCTTACTGACAACACAAACTTAGTGTACAAAGTTAAGCTACACATGCAAAGGTATTAAGGCCTCTAAATATACCATTTGTATGCCATGGGCATATCAGAACAGCAGTACACTGTTCACCTAACTTCCAAGTAATTTCCTCAAAATGAAAGTTTCTGCCTTAGCCGGATATATGATAATTATCTAAACGCAGTATTTCTTCAAGGCAATGAGCTGTTGAGAGCTTTGACCCATTCTCAGCTAGAATCATTACGGAATTTGTTAGAAAATGATTCTAAGTACTCAAGTGTGAATTCCTAAACTGGATGCTACTTGCATAAAAAACAGCATTCCAGCATTTTCCAGAGTTTTGTGTGTTACCTTTTTAGGTTCAAATCCATCAAGCAAGGACTTAAAGCCCCTGCGAAGTTTATCAAATTACACATTGTTCTTATATAGTTCTTCCTCAGTTTCTGCTCCATTTTTAACAGGATTCATTCCTCAAATGAAGAGGAATGGTGATGTTAATTTAAGTCTTCCGTCACAATCCAAGCATGTTTCTGCATAGCTACTGAGTCCCCAGATGCTGAAAACTGGCAGTGTCGTCAATATTATATCATTACAGATACCTGTAGTAGAGACCTGAGATGCCCCCCAGCATTCATCAGCACCAAAAGATACCAATCAACCGTACAAAATACCACAATATTTTACAAATACCATGCAAATTCAGATGCAAATGACATTCTTGTAAGCACCTGCAGTGTGCTTCACATACATAGGAACTATCCGAACAGCAGCTATAGTGATAATTAAAATCATCATGACATTGATAATTTTAACCTGTACTTGTCGAATGATTGGCTCAGTTGTTCCTCAGCAGAAGGGCTTCCTTCTTGGTCACTCATCTCACAGCTTTCAGGCAGCTCCATCTCTGATACCGCCCTCAGTTTGGTTTGGTCTGATATTACTGGGAGAGGTCTCTGCATATGGTCTGGAAAACAATAAAGATATTTCTGCAATAGCGGATGCGTAGTTCAGTCTCACACCTCCTGGTCCGTGTGGTGCTATCCATGGTTTTGAAGTTGCATAAGTAGCTGGTTTCAGTTGGCACAGTTTCTTTTGATCTATTATAGAAAAGATTGTTTCCATATTTGTATTTCCACTTGACATGAGAGGTACAGGTCAGGCTTTTTTTATAGGAATTTTGGAAATAAACCTGAAACTGTTATTCTATACAAAATGCTTGATTTCTTAATGTGTTTTATGAACAAGTAACATCCAAAGAATTTCTCCCTTAAAGTCGCTAGACTTTGCTTTATATTATAATGAGAATTTTCCACAAGAGAAGAGTGGATCAAGTCACTGGTGTCTTGAAAAATAAATAATTTTGTACCACCCCTTGAGTTGCTGTGAGTGTAATTCTGTGAAATAATGAGTCAGAAGAGCTCAAAATGGTGTTAAGCCAGCTGTGTGCAAGCAGCAGAACCCCATTCAGTGCTCCCAGCTCACTAGCCAGCAGAGTTTGTGGTTTTTCCAGTGAACTGCACTAGTCCAGAGCCAAGTGACCCCTTGGATCTGCACCCTGTTTCCAGCACCTGTCCAAGGGCTCTTTCTGTAGGGCATTGGGACAAAATACCCCCATCAGCCAGCATGGGCCATCCGGAAAGAGGAGCCGGTCCCTACTGCACATGCAGGTGATCGATAGGGCGGATCGATCCTGCTCCACACGCGCTCCCAGCCTGCAGTACAGGCTGCCCGAGCTGTGTAGGGGACAGCGCGGCACACAGCGGCCGTGTCGGCTGCGCTGCCAGGGCCGCGGAGCGCGGGCGCAGCCGCTCCAGTGACGCGTCGCGACCCGACAGGATTCCTTCCCTTCCCATTCCCTTGTCCAGTCAATCAGCTTCAATAGTGTGGAAAAGAAAATGATTTTAATGGAAATAATAAACAATGCTCTTTTTCATCATACATTGCTCTGTACCTTATGATAGGGCTTATCAAAATCAATGCATAAAAATCCACAATGCATGAAAATCCATAATGCATAATGCCCTTAATTGAATCTGCAATGTATGCATGTGTGAATTTAAACAAAATATGTGCATGAATTAATGTGAATATATAGCATGTGCATTCCTTTCCCTGACACGTAGTAATTATTAGTAGCAATAATAGATTCTGAAACTGCAGCTTGGCACATTAGATGTTTGCTGCTGGGGGAGGGCACGGAGGAAAGAGTAATAGTGGCTGAGTTGAGGCAGCCTGGGGCATTTTTCTGCCTACACGAGGCACAGACAGACAGAATGGATTGGGGAAGCTGTTCCAGCAGTATCCTTTACTCTTCTGGAAATGTGCAGCATTGGCTTTCTCCTTTATTCTCCATATCTGTTCTGATGTTGTCAGGGAGACCGAGTCCCCGGCTTGCATCCAGCTGCAGAGACCGTCATCTTCTAGGGCAGCAGTAGCCCCCAACCCTCTACCCGCTGGGGGAATTAAGCCTGTTCTGTGATGAGCCCCCACATGGGAGGTTTAGATGGTAGGGAAGAAAAAATTCCCTGCATCTTCTCTACATTTAATTCAGAGAACACCAAAGCTTCATTTGAGAACCTCCCTTGATGATTTTAATTGCCATAAAAACTGTACTGTAAATTGATCTTGAGGAGTACACTAACTGTTCATAAGTAAATTAGGGAAAAATATCTGTTCTCTTCCAGTATAATTTGATCTATATCTGTCAAATGTAAAACTAACTGGGTTTTCATGAGAGGGCACATTATAGCAATTTTAAAGATGAAAATGGCTTTTTTTTTTTTGTATTGTTATAATTATGGCATTCAGCTTTACTGCTGTGTGTTTGTAATTCCAAGGTGTCTTAAACATTTTACTGAACAAATTGATAGAAGACAGTAATGTTTTAAATAAATTATAAGAGGACATTCTGTACATAACCATTTAGCACAACCTAGCAATCATTATTCAGAAAACTCCAAATGACTTGAAAGGCTCCAATTTTGAATATATAAACACAAAAATTAAAAATAGGTCACTAGGATATGACCGTAAACACTGTACATTTTGTTTATATTATCTTTGCTAACATCTATAAATCATTGTTTCTTAAGCGGGTGTGAATAGGGTCAATGCCCAAATAACATTCTGAATAATTTCAATTGTATTGCTGATATTTAGAATACAATGATTTCTGTACAGTTATATACAGAGGAGTATAACAAATAATGTAGCTCAAAACAGAAACTTCAAAGGGATTGATCACAGGCACTATGCCTAACAAACTTCTCAGTCTATATTTAAATATTGTAGAAATAGCAATTAGACTAAAACATGAGTTATATTATGAGTTAAGCCTTATCGGTACATAGGAATTATTTTCCTTATCCTGACTAGTATTTACGAGTAGCAGCAGTGTTTAACATGCAGTATTTTGCTAACAGTTTAAATGTTCAAAGCATCACATAAAAATATTTGCTTATAAATTTCCCTTCTTGTAAATTTCTCTAACAAAAAAAAACATCAAGCAAACAAATAGTCTCTTGTGTTTAGTGCGCGAGAGAAAGTAAACACTAATTATAGCAAATAACTATTAGTGTCAAAGGCTTCCAAGACGTTACCGCTATACACTTAAGCATTTCCGAGCGGACAGTGACCTTACCTTCGTAGCCAAGGGGAAAGCAGGTCAGTAAGTTAGGACAGATCTCCTCCAAAACGGAACAAAAAACAGCGAAAGCTCTTGGGCCTTTTAAAGAGAGTTTATCTAAAAAATATTCAGTTCTCTTGCTGTAGCTCTCCTGGGACCAAATGTCTTTGTATTCCTCCAAGGAAAAGACTCTCTCGTAAACCAAGTATGACAGCACTTTGTTCACATCCAGCTCTTCCAGTATTTTCTCTCTCTGATTGCTTGGGATTTCAGAGAGCCACTTATTCCTGTTTTCATTTTCTTTTGTGGTTGATTTTGTACAGTTATAAAGTGAAGATTTAGCTGTTCTTCCAAACATGTTGGTATTTGAAGACACACACAAAAAAAAACCCTCTGCATTTATTGCACAGTCTTCAGCATGCAGAGTAAACAGTGTGGATAGATAGAATGCAAATACATACTGCTGCCTGTAATTATTGTAATTCTAATGGAATAAAGCAGGGCTACATACAAATTCTAAGGAAATCTAGCTCAGTGCCTGCAGCCTCCTAAGAGGATTACATTACACTAATTAGCCCTTTACAACTGTTAACAGCTTCTGAACCATAATGATGGGACTCAGAATTGCTTAGTTACTGTTACTTTTTAATTCTGTAACTGATCTTCAAAGATATCCCTTTGTAAAAAAAAAATAATTTATTCAAGAAGATAGCTCATCAAACTGAAATAATGTGTACAAACTGCTATAGGACATAAAATAACACGTCTTCTATACATCTCAATTTTGTATTCCTCAGAGACAATCACACAAATCGCAGTATAAATGATCCCCTCATTATTTCATAAAACATTGATTTTGCAACCCATTAGAATTTTATATTTAGTTGTGCAACATTTAGCTTTAGCAGAGCAAATAATAAATGCTTCTGTGCATATACTGTGAGCATATTTGCAAAAGACAAGAAAAAAGAAAGGAAGCTCATAGGGTCGGACCTTTTCTGTGGAGGTGAGTGCCTGTTGAGACTGCGCAGCCCTCCCGCAGGCCGCGTCTGCAGCGGGCGCGCGGGCCGGCGGGGCCGCCCTGCCACGGGGAATCACTCAGCGAGGATCGCGCGCTTACATAAGCGCCTTACGCAAATGCTGCTTAATACACAGACTTTTGGGTCTTGTTTTCATACTTTGTGCCAGGATAGATTCCCTCTAGAAGAGCTGTGAGTGCTTCTGTCTCCTCCTGCTGTTCCTTAGTCCTTCTGCTTCCTCCAGTGCCGTGTCCTCACGTGGGCAGCCTTACCTGGGCGCTCCGTGATCGGTGCTGTACCTCTTGTGCAGCACGCAAAAAGTATTTTGCCAATCTTTGCAGTGTGTTTAGTCCTCAGCACTTTAAGAAGCAACCTTGGTGCCTTGCTGGCAGGCTGTTTCTGTTTCAGAATTTGCCAGCGTTTTTCAGTCACTGTTACAGCTGGCCACTGACCGTTTCATCCTCTAGGAATTGTACTGCAGGTATCAGCAGCTCCACGGTTAACCAGCCAGGACCACAGAAGTGGGTGAAGCAGTGCCTGTCACGCCGTGGCTGTGTGCAGGTACAGCAAGCCTCACGGGTTATCTGGAACAGGCAAGAGTGGAATTACAGGTTATTTTAAGCCACACTGACTCTGTTTTTTCCCTTAATGCGGTGATTTTATATCTCATTGAATCATTTATCCAACAGAATCATTATATTACTTTAACCAGTTCATATAATTTGATACTGCCCTAAAGGATTTCTGTTTTTAATCAGCCTTCTCAACCATTATAACTTATAATGCTAAGTTTTCCATTATTTTAGTAAATTACTTCAATAAATGCTAGATCAAGCCAAAGTTGCAGTTTTTCGGTTCATAGGATAATGGCTGCGAGATACAGCGAATTTAGCCTGACTCTGCCTCTTGGAGTTGCAGCTCCAAGTGCAATGTGCATTTATTTATTTTTTATAGCCACAAACACTGATGGTCACTGGTGTCCTAAACTAGGTAACGAACTAAACAGTAGTGAATTGAGAAGCTAAAAGGGGGTAATCAATGTCAAATTGATAGTGAAATTAATTTTTAAGGGAAGAGCCAGAGAATGTCTTATTTTGAGGGCTCATTGCAGGTTCAGAGAAGAGTGACCCTGCTAAACAAATGCTACACATACGTGTTAGGGAGTTGCCCATCTTCAGAAACCGAAGCAAAAATCACTGCAGGGCAAAACTGTGCCTAGGTAGCGCTACGCTGTGGGAGATTCCCAGGATCTGGTTTATTTAACATGAACTAGCAGGGAAACCAGTAACACTGGAAAGCCGCTTAGGGGACAACACCAAAACAAAAGCTCTTAGGAAATTCTGGGCATTCTTGGGGAGAGGAGACAGTGTGGTCAGGAAATACAGGGAGGAGCAGCGCGAGGTGGAGGGGCTGCTGGAGAAGCCCTGGAAATCTCATGTTTTTCCTGTGAAGGGGGACAGCCTGCTGAGGCGGCGGTGTCTCCGGACCGTCACTGTGAACTGCGTGTCCTTCCAGGCTTCCAAGCGCTGAAGGCCACCGGGACCAGTGGGTTGTATGTCCGGACATGTCCCCAGCTGTGGCAGAGCCAAGGCTCGGTTCTCCACCTCTCCACACCCCACGTAGCTATTTCCAGTTTCGTTAAGCGGGGGATACAACCTTACAGTTCCGATGCGGTAATGGCAGGGTTGGGATTCCCGCCAGGCGGGCTGGGTAGGAGAGAGGCAAACGCGCGAAGAAGCGGGTGAGGAACACGAGGCGGCAGCGCTGCGGCACCGACCCGCCGCGGGGCCTCCTGGCCGCCTGCCCCGCAGGAGCTCCCGGCCGCCGCTCTCGGCCGATCCAGGCCCTGCTCCCGCCCGCGCCCTCCGCCGAGCGGGCGCCCGCGGCCGCGGCCGGCGGCCCTCGCCTGCCCCCCGGCGGGGCGGCGCGGGAAGGGCACGGCACAAAATGGCCGCCGCGGCGGAGGCGGCCGCGCTGCGGCTGTCGCGACAGGAGCAGGAGCTGCGCTGGCTGGCGGCGGAGATCGGCCGCCTGCGGGAGCCCGCGGCGCCGCGCGATGCCGGCGGCGCCAGCGCGGAGCTGCAGCGGCTGCGGGCCGAGAACGAGAAGCTGCGCTACCGCCTGCTGCACCTGCGCCGCAGCCTGGCGGCGGAGCTGGCGCGGGCGGCGTCCGGCCCCGCGGCGGGGCAGCGCGGGCAGGTAAGCGGCGCCGGGGCCATCGCGGGTCCCCAGGGGAGCTGGCGGCGGTGCCTGGGGCGGGGCGGGACGGGACGGGGGCGCTCGGGCCGCGGCCTGGCGGGCGCTGCCACCCGCGCGGCCCAGCCCGTCGTGGGGCCGGTGTCGTGGCAGCCTGTGCCGCCGTGCCTGGCCTTACCCTCCGCCTTATCCCTCTTTCCAGCAGTCTGCCGAGGCAAGCGCTGCTGCTGCAGTGGATAAGCATGAACACGTGAAGAAAAAGCCAAGCGAAGTTGCGAACGGGCACAGAAGTGAGGTAGGCGCTTATCTGGGCGCGCAGAGACTGCGGGGCTGTGCCACGCGCGGGCCTGCGAGGGCCGAAGGGCCCCGCTGTGGCCAGCAGTCTCGGGCCTGGGGAGCCAGGCTCGCCGGAGCACGCACATAGCCGTGTCTAGGCTTTGCATCTAGGTGTCCTGCCCGCCACTTGCAGGCCGCCCTTATGTGTTCTTGGCGCTCTGCCCTGCGTGTAGGTGAAGTATTGGGCCTGTTGGGAAGGAAACGCCTGTGGGATACCCAGGGATTTCATGAGGCGTCATGAT
>JAUBNY010000041.1:3879493-3898942 GCA_032275445.1 Crypturellus soui | reverse complement strand
CTCTAGCAGCAGAAGAGGGCTTAAAACAGACACTTCCTATTCTCATAGAAAATCTTATATTCTTGACAAGTTGCCTTATTACTTTAATATTTTTTCTTTTTTGCTTGAACAATATATTGAATTTTGAGGAAAATGGGGCAAGATATGAAGTAATTATCGACAAATGAAAAAAATATGGAGTGAATGTGAAATGCAGTAACATAAAACTGATTTGTTAGATGTAAAAATGCCTGTTTTGATACAGAACTAATTAAAATATTTTTTTCTTTCAATTTAACTCTAGACTGATGATAAAGGCGTCTTTGCAACAGATCTCTCTCAGGAATATGAACTCGTTGCAAAAACATTTAATCTGACTCGGTCACAGATGTGGGATCTTTCCTATGAATCCATCGACTATATTTTTGCTTCAAATGTGGTAAAATCAAGGCTAAAGGAACAATGGTGTAAACTGAAGCCAACTCTGTTTGATTAACCAAAAGGTTGTTCTAAGTATCTTGGATATATTATTTTTTTTTTCTTTTTACTAAAGTGTGTGACTTTGGCATTTTCAGTCTTGGTGCTGTGTGTGTGCAAAATCAAGAATGCAGGAAAACATCATTTCCTAATGAGGAGAGAAGCAAAAGTCCTTTGGATGGTCCCTTTGTCTGGAAGGTCTTCAGTCAGTGATTAAAAATCTAGATGTTTTATTATGCAGTCTCTCTCTAGTTGATATGAGATTATTCTTTAAAATTACTTTGTTGAAATATATCATAATACCACAGTTCAGAATCAGAACAATTTGAGGGATAAAAAGTAGGTGTTTGCAACAGTATACCAAGCAGTTTGGGTATTTGATGCGTGCATTTTATTTTCCAATGTTTTCAAACAAGTTTTGAGCAGTTGAGTGAACATGAAAACAGAGATAACCTCAGGGAGAATGAAATATTTGTTTCAAAAAATTAACTATTGTATCTGTTTCTACTGATGTGTGACTGAAACCTGCTGTGGATTGTGCAGTGTGTGTAGTAACTTCTATCACTGCACTCAATATTTATAGTATCTCATAGTGCCTCCATGCTGTATTTATACTATATAAAATTAAGAATCTTAAACACCTAGCAGATTGTCATATGCTTGGAGGAAATGGTGTAATTCTTAAAATGCTTTTTAGATTTTCTCATTTTTTCTTTTAAAAGGAAATAAAAATGACTTGAATCCGCATGTTTTGAAACCAATACCTCTAGTGTGTGTGTGTGTGTGTGTGTGTGTGTGTGGTATTTATTGAGCAGAGCATATAGAATCTGCTTCAGAACATGTTAGTTGTCAGTTTTGAGAGGTACAGTTATTTTTCCTGAGTGGCACCGTGTTTGTTGTGGCAGCAGAGGGAGCTCTTTAGCTCGGGCAGTGAAAGGGCCTTGGCTTGTGTGGATGTGCCCTTGTTTGTGTATCTTGTGATCTGCTGTGCAGAGCAGCTGCCACGTGTTTCCCCAGAGGCCAGTGTTTTGGGAAACTCAGGCATTTCTGATGATAAATCCTGCGGTGTTAGCTTGAATGGAAATTTATTTTTTTAATCTAAATCAATTAAAAGATTGCCCTTAGCCATTTACATACTTGAAGTTATTTCAATACAAATAACAACTTAGATAAAGATTAATTTAGTAGTAATTTATTGAAAATCATGAAGTTTGAATTAATTACTGAATTGGAAGCAGTCACTGGCCAATCAGATGTGAAATTGGAATGTACTTAGACAGTGAATTAGCTTATGGCAGCTGGATTACAGTTGAGCAATTGGCCAGAAAGTCAGAAAAATCCTCTACTTTATTAATATGTGCTCTGCTTGGGAGCAGATCTGCTATGTTTGTATTTTGAATGAAATAAGGCTGTTCACTACTTATAGATAATAAGTATGGATAATGTTTGACTTGTGTAATAAATAATCTATTTTAAAATGTAAAATGAATATTTAGATAACTTTTCCTGATTTATCTAATATATTTAAAATGGTTTTATTTAATTAAAAAACTTTTATAACTCTGTTTTTCAGTAATTCATTTGAACACCACTTTTCCTTTAAAAGTATCTAAACATACTACTTATTCTATAAAAGTATCTGAAGACAAATCAAAGGAAAAATATAGTAATCTAGTAAAAATGTAGATCACCATTTTAGCATATTAATATGTAGACACTGGGAATCTAAAGAAATGCCTTTAAGTGCCCTGTAGTTTGGTTGTGCACAGTAGATCTCTCCCTGTTGGCAAATTTAATGTCTCGCTGGAGGAGAGTTTTGAATAACAGCACCTCCTCGCAGCAGCCGGAGGAGCGCTTTGTGTCGCTTTGCTGTCGTCTCCCGAGAGAAGCGGATGATTGGGATGAGCAGTGCACTTCGATGCCCCAGGTAAGTGGTTAGGTTGTTCTATTTGATCTACTTTCAAGTCACTCTTTATAAAACAGCAAGAACCAGCTGCCATTCAACTGTGCCTCCTCCAGCCTGCAAAGCTGTGAAGTCACAGAGAAGTTGAAAGGTGCAGCTGTTAATATAAGACAATACAGCTTAAAAATGGGCTTAATAGGTCCCCAACTCCAAAGAAGCGACAGAATTAGGTATGTCAATCTAATTACTGTGCTCCTAACTCCATTCTAATTGTACTTTTCCTATAATAAGTATTTTGACCATCAACTCTTTGGAGTAGCTTTTAAGAATTACAGATCAAAACCTTTTTGCTTGGACAGTCTGAGATATCCTTTCTTTATGTAGCTTAGTTTTTGATCTGCTAGTGAAGCTCAGCCAGCTGTCCGTGAAGCATAGCAGCAGACTGGAGGAACATGAAGAAAGCAGGAGCTGGGGATGTTCAGCAGTGTTTCAGGTTTTTTCTTTCCACTTCTCTAACTTGCCCAGAGAGAAAATCGGTCACACACTGCAGAAAGCATAAATCAGGTATCAGCTACTATTTCATTGTAACTGTTAGGCCATTCTAGTTTTTGAAAGTGTAACTGTATGAAAAATCTTCAGGATCCTAAGTTCAGCCTTCCCTTAGTCCCCCTTGTAGTTCATCAGTGTGAGTAACTGCAAGCTCATAGTGTATTTACTGCTGAATTCTAGTACATTCAGCTGCTCTACTTACTAAAGAGAGAAATCCAAGAAATAATGTTCTGAGCAAACCTTGCCTTACTGGGTAGAATTCTTGCCATTATTTTTACTACTGGAAATAAAAAGGCAAGCAAAGAATAAATGCATATTTTCACTTATTAATATTTGTTTTTAAAAAAAGGACATGCTTAGCTTAAAATTGTTCATGAAATGATTATACAGTATGGATGCATTTATTTCAATATCCTGAGTAGCCACCAATCATAATATTTTCACCTACACAACTTAACTAATATATAATTTGCACTACCTATAATCAATGAAATACAAATTTGAGCACATAAAACTAACAAAATTAGAGTTTTGTTCTAAAATTAATTTTAATGTATAATTAATTACTCCATCTCTGTTTTCAGAATGGATAGCAGTAGTATTTGTGAGGTATATCTTTTGGAGGCTGCTCCTTCTGCTGGAATGGGAACTGCTCTTGCTTGTTTATACTTTTAATCTTAGGCATTTCATGATTGGGAAGCTTGACTGAAGTTTATAAAACACTGACAACTCTCAGTAGGTTCCTACCACATTTAACTACTGGAAAGCTGGATTGAAAGGGTTACCTAGTCATTTGCTTTAATAAACCATGTGATGTATTTCACCACACAGTAATTTTTATCTGTTTGTATTGCAGTCATATGTTATTCTTCATGGCTGTGTAAAGCTCAAAAATTTTGATACTCGCAAAATTATCTGTCTGAAAACCTCCTAGGTCAGTTAATAATGAGGACAAGTCTTCTAATTCTGGTTAAGTGATGAATGAAAATTAACCTTTTTTTGAAAATGTTATCCTCGCCCTGCTGTGGTCATCCTGCACTAACATCCTTGCAGGAGACGTCCTTGCACTAAACTCTGAAAGAGTTTTCAAGTCCATGCAGGCAGGATCCACTGCAGGGTGAACCACCAAGCGATTCTTACCGAAAGGTTTCCCAGCAGTTCTCCACGGCTTGATGGTGTCTATGACTTTGATATAGCTGAGTTGTTTTCTATCCAGTACAGGACTATTGGCTAAAAATGGAAATGTTTTTGCAGTGAATACCATTAGTTTTTGGTAAGTGCAAATTCTGCAGCCTTCACACATGACTATTCTGTATTTTTCATGCATACAAATGTTGGAAATTGTTAATGGAGCCAACAATATGATTTCATTTCTGTTTTGTTATTTTAAAAAAATACTTTTATAATTTGGGCTCCCTAAATACATTTATTCCAATTTATAATTCTCACAAATTTTAACTGTTGTAATTTTTAATACACAAAGGAGTTATTTTTCACTTAGTGTCTTTATTATATCTTAGAAATATTTATTTTAATTTTACTGTGTTTTTTAACAAAATAGTTAAGTTGCTATGCTAAAGGCCCCTTTATAATTGAAATATTTTTAAACAAAATACATGATTATGTACATGCTGAAGTCTGTGTTGTGTGCTGGGTTGTCCTACAATCAAACTTTACCTGATATGGTAGCACATCTTGGTATGATGCCTTGGACTTCAACATTCATTTTACTTGTCCCATTTTCACTGAACAGAAAGTCCCTCTGCTCGTAGAACACATGAACAGTGGAAGAACCTCATTTGTTTCATATCTCAGAGAACTGGGATTAAAATATTATCTCATACAACAATAACAAGTATTTTTGCCCATAATTAAAAAGCAGACTTACTTGATTGATTACAAACCGCTTTGATCTGTTCATGTTGTGACTGAGCCAAGGAGGGGTTTTAGTTGCTCTCCGTGCACCTGGTTTAAAGCAGCGACTTCACAATGTCCCGGGTTCCGCGATCCCTGTAGGGGCAGTGCGGCAGAATGGGCTGCGCAGAGAAGCTGCAGTCCTGCTCTGGGGCTGCCTTGGGAAGGAGGATGGGCACAGGGGGCTGCAAATGACCCAGGGATCAGAAGGGTAATTGGTGACAATTAACACCACCTACATTAGGATTTTTTTAAACTCTCAGAAAGGCACAAGAGTACCTTTGCAAAGATTGATTAACTTGTATCAATTATCTTACCATTAAAATGCCCGAATGACAAATATGGTGTTCTCCTCATATACTAAATCAGTATGTATTTATATATATATTACTATTAGACAAAAGTATTCCTTATAAAGAAGAAAAAAGAAAGTGGTCTAGGTACCTACTGAGATGATGCTGTTGTTTGTAACCTAGAACAAGGGAATCAGTCTTTAGAAGATTGTTTTCCCTACCTGTCACTTGAATACCTGCAGCTCTGCTGCACCTGATAGAAAGGCTGACATTAACAGGATCATAGTTGTAGTGTCTCTACCAGTAGTGGAAATCAGGGGATAATGTGGTGGATTTCCTTTGTGTCAAGGAAAAGGGGGGGGGAAAAAAAAAAACGGGAATCTGGCTGGCAAGGGAATGATTCCGCAGGAATGATGATTTCTTGGGCCTAACAGGTCAGTGGCTGCTAACCTTGTGTGCTGCATCTATTTCCACCGAACTTGAGTGCACTTAAAAGAGAAATGAAAGCTGGGAAGATGTAGAGTAGAATGAAGAATCTAACCAGAACTGTCTTGTGTGATTCCGTAAATTGTAAATTAGTATCTGGGCTCTTTTCCAGGAGTATGGTTTTCTAAATAAAACTGCAAAGGTACCTTCTTAGGCTTTAGATAGGATAATTTTAATTTAGGCAATTATTATAGCAACAAGGCTCAGGCCTTGTTGTTAAATTTGGGGCTAATGTGAGATCACCATTGTTTAGTTTACAATATTGTATGAAAATGCCTCTGGCATATAGTCAACAAGACAGTGAAGTATCACCACTGAAATAACAATACAGTGGGGCAGAGCACATTTCAATCTATTCTTTTTCCTGAATGCACTGTAAATTTAGTAACAATTAGAATTTTATATGGTATAGATCTCATCTAGGTGTCTGTTTTGGTGCAACGTTTTGCATAAAGTAAAAGACATAGATATAGACAGAGTTAATGTTTTAGTTTATTTCCTCTGATTATAAGTTAAAACTTACAGAATAGTCTTCAATGCTCAGCATCCTTATACACATCACAGGAAACACAAACGCTTTGGTCCTGTAAATCATAGCTAGTGTCTTTGGAGATAAATGCAAGGCGAGAGGAACAACTATCTGTAACATAAGCCTTCCACACCTCTATTCCTTAAGATTAGACTGATAACATACCATAGTTATCAAAATACAACTGTTAAACAGTAAGTGGCTACACACTACTCTTCAGGGTCATAGCTTACAAACAATGTACTTACTTGAATGGCTTTAGATGCCTGCTTCAATGCCTAGGCATTTCCAGCTAATACATAAAAGTGTAGTTAATGAATACACTAATGATAAAGTCTCTGCAGGAATACAAAAACTTTAAAAATAAATACAGATTTAATTCTGCCACTCAGCTGACAGTTTTTCACCAGGCTTGCACAAAAGCAGTTGGCTGACCTGAATTGTTTTTAAAGAATAATTTATTCATTCTTGACAGCTTTCCTTCTTTCACATGCACAATGGAATCCCTTAGTGCCATCAGGCCCTTTGGGTAGCCGCAGCACCCCTACAGGAAGACCATCCGCATTTTGTATTTTGCGGGCTAGCATGGGGCTGCTGACTGGACTCTTCTCTTGTGTTACAGTTGGGCCTTGCCTTCTTCTCTGTACCCATGGGCTACTAGAAGGAGTGATGCTGCTATCTGAAGAATAATCCATGCCTTTCTTTGGAATTTCAGGGCTAGTGTTCGGGTTAAGCTTGCTGTCTTCAGCTAACGGAGACTTTTTGTTCACTTTTCTTAGGGAAGATGGACTATTCCAAGGACTTGATCTGGGTGACACGTTAGGACTCAGATGGTTGTTTGGATGAATAATAGGACTTAATTTATTTGTAGTGCTTGTTGCCATACTTTTACGTCCTGACAGCGGTGATGTAGGATTACTCTCTGGGTCAGAAGAACTGTTTGCTGAAGATTCATCACCAACAAACTGAAGCTCCTCAACTCTCTTGTTAAGGGATTTAGCCTTGTTGAGACTCTTGGTGGAAACTTCGTAACGGTTCTTATCTTTGGGAACTTTTTTCTTAGGAGGTTTCATGCCTATTAGGGCAACTTTCATGCCGGTCTCTCTCTTTTCAGCACGCATGAAGTCGTGAGCGTGTATGGCAGCATCTATTTCTTCAAATTCTATAATTGCACATTCCTCTGTTCCTATTTGGTTGTACCGACTGCTGAACCTCTTGACATCAGCAGGTAGATCCCTACCAGGCTTGAGAACACGAACAGATGAAATTACACCAAAAGTTACAAAGGCTTTGAGGAGATGCTCCATTATCTTTTCTTGCATACGTCCATTTTCTTGTTCCTTGTTGACAGCCTGCAGCTCAGACATCAAATGGATATCATACACCAGTAACATCTTGGTAGGGTGGCTTTCACTTGGAAACACTGGAACTGGAGTATTTCTTCTAACCTTTCTGTTATCCTCACTGAGCTCAAGAGTGTCTGAGTACTTGAGTGCATATGCTGTGGTTCTCCAGTCACGGGTAAGTTGTTTTACCTTTAAGATAGACAGAGTTTAAGGAAAACTGTTAATCTTAACTATTTGTTTAATCTTAAAAATTCTTAAATTTAAGTTTAATCATAAATTAACCATTTACACTAATTACAGTAAGTGCTTGCAGATCTTAAGTCTATGACTTCTGTAGCTAGATACTTTCTACTACTCTACTTTTTAGATCTCCATACTTTTGCAAGAGGTATCAAATCCCTCCTCAAAGGAAAAGGTTCTTTCTGACTTTACTGCCTCCCAGATGTAGTCATTTTAAAATTTATGATTTCCTTAGACAGTCATGAAAGTTTAGAAATTTAAGTTCTAGGAAAACAAAGCATCACCTCAAAACTGCATGAACTCAAGAGAGGCAGATAAAAAGCAAAAAAAAAAAAAGAAAAGAAAAAGAAAACTGTCCCTATGAAAGAAATTATTTTCATGCCTTCTAAATTTTTGAGATGAGTTAGACTTATACAAGGTACTAAAAGTTTTTATAAGTTAACTTACATTCTTAAAAGAAGTGAGGAGCTTAACACTGACGTAGCCCATCTTATTTCTTCTGACATGCTTTAGGAGGAAGGCATCTTTCTCAAGATTCTCATCTGAGAAGTAATATTCAATCTGTGCTATTAACTTCTGGATCAGGTCATTTTCTGGAGGTTTCCAGTTCTGGTCAGAATCATCATCATTTTCACCACCACTGGAAAACAGTTAAATTGTTTTAATAACAGACTGTAGCCAAAAAAAAAAAAAACACATTCTCAAAATGAATGGGCTTAATCACAGTATTGTTGAACTTATTTTACACATAGGCACTGAATAGACACAGTCATCTGTCCATGTGAGGCCAGCTGAGAGGACGAAGCTCTCCAGTCAGCCTCAGGAATCAGATGGCTGAGCTCTTTCCAAGCGCTGATCTTTGTGTAGAACAATGGATCACATACACGAGCATCTTGCAAACCCTCTGCCAGTGCTGTCTGGCACCACCACACGAGCTGCAGGTGCACAGGCGCATGGCATGTGCAGAGCTGCAGCGAGAGCGGTTTGCTTTCCAATCTGAAGCTGTTAGACTTAAGACTTTTGTGTTTCACAAGTACTGCTGCTGAGCAAGTCATATTCTAATTTGATGTGATGATGATTTCCTAAATGTCCCTATGTGTTTGGTATCATGAACCAGCATCCAGATCAAAACAAAACAACACAGTGGGAGGACTGTAGCACTTCTTGCTGGTCGCTTCCGATGTAACAGAGTAACTTTGGTCATGGGTTAACAAATGAGGGATGTGAACTAACTCTTAAATGCCACTCATTCAAGTCTCTACAGCAGGTTTTACCTTCAAGAAATGTTCTCTTACAATGCTGAACTATATTGAGTTCTTGGTGGAGGTTGACTTGTAAATAGGCTGTTCACGATTCAGAAAAGTCCTGCAGTACTGATGTGGAAAAAAACTGAACAGATCTGCATTACTAATGCCTTACTAAAAGAAGAAACATCAAATGGTGGATTTTGGCAGACCTGTACCACAATACCACAAGTGCAATATTTTTAACACTTGCAGTGAAACCCTAGAGGCCACGAATCGCCCGTCTTCCCAGAAATTAACTGTTTACTGAAATCTTTGTACTCTTGGAAGCCGCAGGAAACACAGGGGGTGCCTAGGAGAGCTGACAGACAACTCTGCCTCGTCCCTGATGGGACAGCCCCGTGGGGCTGCCTGGCACTCAGTCCTCACTGCCACCCGCAGTCTCTGCTTCCTCAGCAAGGAAGGAACATCAAGGAGAAGTCATCATCAAGGTAAACAAACCATATTTTGAATTTAAGAAATCACTTAAGTAGAACATAGTGCTGTAGACTGTTCTATGCATGTGATTTGCAATAAGACAGCAATAGCGTGTGATTGTGGTAGGACTGAGGTTAAGGACTTGGATTATGTTCGCTATGCTCACCTCCTGTTTATGTAGTATGTAGCGACAACCTTAGGATGTTAGGATGTTAAAAGTTGCAGAGTAAGTTAGAAATAATTGTTCTTGGAACAAAATATTGAACTTTATGCTACTACAGTTGAACCTTTTTTTGATTGGATCTGTTATGGCATCTGCAGCTTTAGTAGAAAGCACAAGATCACAAATAGCCTCATATCCTGCAGTTTTCTGATGCAAAATCCTGGATTTTTACAGATGTCCTGGCAGGCAGCCAAGGAGCTTCACGCATTGGTAATAATTCCTGCAATTTATCATTAGATACAGAAACGTTCATGGCACTATCAAGCAGTAGAGGAAGAGCAGAGTAAGAGGTAGACCGTAGGGAGTAGTAATTTCTGTGTTTAAAGAAGTTTTTAGTTCGTGACTGGCCAACTCCTTTCCAAAGCTCCGGAGGAGGCGCCAGCTCGTGCCTGAGTTGTCCTCAAGTCAGGGATTACGCGCCGAGAAGCCAGGAGCGCTCGCGCGGCCCGCGCCGCTTTCCCCGCCGGGCCGCGCTGCCCCTTCCTGGCGCAGTTCAGCGCGGAGCTTTGCTCGGGGCAGCCGCGCCCGCCAGCCTCAGACCCCGGCGGCGAGGGCACCCTTTTTATCAATGCTCCTTAAAGATCTATCCCAAATCTTTATATCTTACTTAAATGCTTTTATTTATTTATTTGTTTGTTTTATTACGTAGTTCTAGTTAGCGGATCTTAGTGGCCTTGTTAACGGTTATGTGGCTCATCCTATGCTTAAGCTGTACTGGACTGCACTTTTCCCGGTGTGAAGTTGGTTGGCTTCCCTCCCACCAATACTTCATTAAAGGGTCCTACCAGCACTAAAAATATTTTTGTGCTTCAAAGGGAGTTAGTGCATTTTAGTATTTATAAATGTGTTCTTTTTCTCTGCTCCCCCGCTCTCCCCCCCCCGCCTTTTTTTCGGTGAGATCACACTTTGTATAATGTTATTTTATATGTCTTCTAAAAGGCCAGCTACCCGGAGCTTTGCATTTTATAGTGTAGTTTCCTTATCTGTGTAGTGTAATTTTGTACCCTAGAAATTGTGTTTTCCATGAGTATGTAACAGCCTTACTCTTCTCTGTTTTCTGTGTAGGCTCCATCCCTATTGGGATAATATTTGAGCCTCCCAGTAATACTCTTCTAGGCAAACATCTGCAAAACCTTACAAGGACAATTTTATTGGAAATGTGCTCACTTTTACTGAAGTATTATTTTGAACTCCTCTGCGTATTGCTAACCTGTTGTGGTAAAGACATCTTTTCATGGAGGGGCGCTTAAACTTGCAGTTTCTGCAAGGACTGTGCTGTTTTTTTGATTAGGATAATGATGACGGTTCTCAATTTTTCCATTCCCTGACATTGTGGAATGAGAAGGACAGAGCTCCGTGCTGCAGGGTGAGGATGTTACCTACTCATGGTGTAGTGGTAGCCTGGACTGGCTGGTAAGAAAACTTCGCTAATGTGGAAAGGCCATAACTTTTAAAGGAGTGAGAACTTCAAAACAAGTCTTCTCATACGCCATGCTAACGAACACTTTAGTGTATCATGATTAAACTATTAAAACATACATTCTGTGATTGAATAGGCTGCGGTACAAGTGAGTTGGCTATAGTGCTTGCACAAAGAAATCTGAAGAGATGTGCTAGTCTCTGTTGTGAACAAGTGAGGTTTAATACACTCCCAACTCAGTTCCCTAATCTAAGATTCTGTCTTCCCCCTGCTTATATATTTCTTGCTCTCTTATTTTGACAAGAACCTTAAATGCGAGACTGATGACAAATCCTGGGGACTAAATTTGTTTTCTTGAGATTCATAAAAAAAAAACAAAAAAAAAAAAACCTCAGGCTAATACCATCCATCCCATATTCTATTTTTAATGCAGTGTAACTCAAATGGTTGCTTTTTTTTCTTTAGGCCTGCAGGCTATGTATACGATGGGAGGATTAGTACCATAAGCAACTTGCTTTGGTACAGAGTTTGTATGTATGACTTAGACTTCCTGCTCCCCTTGAGCCAAACAAGTGCAGTTTAGTTCCTGTGTGAAATCAAAGTTAAATAGTAGAAGTCTGAGAACAGTATTACTGGATAGGCACTGCCAAGTTGGTTATGATGGTTCAAAATATTATCATCTGTTTGCCAGAAATTGTCATTTCTGTTTGATTAAGCTACTACTAAACATATTTTGAATTATCTGAACTGAATTTATAATGAATTGGATGGAATTATGCTCACATAGTCTGAGGGTGGCAACTTGTGTTAGAGGGATAGTATTAAAATAGGAAATACTAACATCCTGGCTGTTTTCTCAGCGATTGTGTCATTGGGGCTGAGATCAAGTTTCTGTTTTCATGTGCTGTCAGGGTCAGGTGCATGTTAATTAGCGTTTTCCACCAAGAAAAAATGTTTTGAACCATTTGAGTCATTTAAGTCTTGGAGGGGTAGTTTGGGTAATTTAGAAGCACCTGTAGTTCTTAACGTGCTCCCTATCATATGAGGAGCATTTATGAGAGACTAGTCACTTCTCAAAATCACCTTTTGAGATGAGAAGGAATTCCAAGCAAAAGGTATCAGAAGGCTAAAAATCTATTTGAATATTATTGAATATTCCTGGTATTTGAGACATATTGTTCGCAGTCTAAAGTTGCCCCCAATACTGTCTTCATTCATTAAGCATGTACATAAAAAGTATGCTTTTAAATTCAGCTACTTCTGCATGTTTTTAAAAATGAATGCGTATCTGACGCATCCTGATATACATGAACCTTTGCTATTATCTCCACTTAAAATCTGAAGGTTCAATCAGTCTCCCTCTTCCATAGATGTGTGAGTTCCTCAGTGTATGTGAAGGAGCCTTAAGTGCAGTATTTGTATACATGCTGGCATTTATGTGCTTTTTTTGTGGCCTGTTACAAGCTGAGTCACATGGCCATACTGCACATGTAAACAGAGATACATATCGCTATTCTTTTTCCTTTCAATAAGTTTAATTTTTTTTTTTTTTTTTGTACTGAGGAACAAAAACATGGAAAAAGTTTTTGTATGTTTTCCCTTACTGATACAATTCAGGAAAAAAAGTCATATTAGCTACATCTGGCTCCTATTATCTAGAGAGAGACTTAAATTATCTTTCTTCTATTTTTTCCCCCGTGGATCACTTATAACCCCACATATAGGTATAGCTGTTGTAAGAGGTGTAACTTTACTTGGTGGTAGTAATTCACAAAAAATAAATCGTTCTAATCTTGGATTTCAAGGCAAGCTTGCAAAGCAAGCAGAGACTCTATTACTCTAACTATGAAAAGGAGTTTGTTTCTTCTGGGTGCTGTTAGAACTTGAGCAATCTTCATAGCAGTGTCACTCTTACAATCTTCCAGAGTAAAATATATATATATCTTTTTTTTTTTTCTTTGTAGTTAAATTTGTGCTATAGAGAATAGCTAAAATTTGTATACCTCCTCTTAACTTTGTAGGCTGGCGAAGGTTACTACCTTGACTTAAATTCTTAATGGGGATATTGATTAAACCAAAATAAACCATAAATCTAGTAGATGAAAAAGTTGATAATGTATGTTGTTTACATCCCTATGTACTAAAATAAAAACTTGGGATAGCATTTCATCAGCTGTGGTGCTAGCTAGTAATATGGTATTTATGGCATTACATGTAGCTTCCCCATATAAATATCTGTTTGTAATGGAGCTATCTTGTCAAATTTTGCCTGTGTTAGGTTTGAGTTTTTGAAGTGAGGTTTTTCTACTTGGAAGCAGTAGCTGTCAACCTTGTGTTCAGTTATAAGCAAGATAGACCATATTTAGCAAAGGTGAACTTGTAAGAAGGTTGACACTTGAAAACTAACGTGGCTTAACAAAAACACACAAACATGTTTAGGGAGCATCACTGTAAGTCACTATAGTGTAAAAAGTACTTAACTGTTTCAAACAACATTTTCTATGTTAAAATGTCTGTTTAGTCTCTTGGTTTATACTTTTTGATTTTTTTCTGCCCTGTACAAAAAAAAGTATATGTAACTGAATGTTAAGAGGTAGTAAAGAGATTGAAAAAAATCAGTGTTATCATTTGTGTATATCTCTTTTTTTTATATATTATCCTATATATTTTTTAAAATAGGGATTTAGAATGGTATCGTACCTTGAGCATTTTCAGTTTAACGAAACTTCCCTGCCCCACGCTGTTTACTGTGTTGGATCTTACAGAGACTCTTGCAAGCAGAGATGCAGCCGATTTTGTTTTCCCTAATTAGTGTTGTGAGAGTTCAGTTAACACCACTAATAGTAGGTAAGGATGATCGTAGTCATCAGGTAGTGTTTTTCTCCTGTAATTAGGATATCATCATAGATGCTTTTAAATAATTAATTCTCAATTTCTATCTAAACTTAGTGGGTTAGAAAGCAATTTCTCCTGGTCAAAAAAAAAAAAAAAAAGAGAGAGTATGCGTATACATGTATTTATGTGTGTATATATGTGTGTGTATGCATACATGCATATTTATGCATGTGCCATGTAGCTACAGAAGAATGCATCTTTTCCTTGCCAATTGTAGATTGGAGAATGACGTCTTAGAGAAACAGCATTAGGTTCTGTTATAGCATTCTAAAGTCACCCTTCAAGTCAATGCAGTTTTAGAAAAATCCACTATTCTGTATGAAGAAAAGTTTTTTTTGATTTATTCTTGCTCCCTTTCTCTCTCTCTTTCTCATTCCTAAAACTTTCAAATCTTCACCCAAACAGTTCATAAGGTTTCGTTTAGAAGGGACGGATATGCAAAGTGTTTGTTTTAGGTGTGGTTATTTTTGAGGCTCGTTCTGCAGCAGAACTGTTCAGCATAGTAAATAGCTTGAGGCTTCAACATTTATTTATTTATTAAAAAAAAAAAAAAAAAAACTATTATTGAGTCATCTTCATATCTGTATGCCATGGTGCGTGTGTGTCTCTGGTTATAATTTCACTGCTGATCACTTAACTACTTCACTCTTTTTTATTTTTTAAAGCCCGAGGCTCACTTCGTTTCTGAACTTAATAATTGGTCATCCTAATGTTCTCTGCTGGGTAGTTGAATTGCTTCTTGTCAGCCGTTTTATTTGACATTACTAAATATCTGTTGGCTGACTAATAAGGAAATTAAAACTGTTTTTAATCAACTGGAATTGTCTGAGAAGACAGTTGTGCATTTTTCATTGCACATATTTGTAATCAGTTGGTTCAGTTGGTTAATTCTTTCATCAAGGTTTTTCTTTTTTCTTTTTTTTAAACACGTGTATGTGAAAACAAGATGCTGCAGTCATGCCTTCCTTTTAAACCAGTAAGTGATAGATTTTTTTAAAAAGTAGCTGTGATTTGTAGAGCTTCTCTTTGAATAAATCTGAAAGCATGAAAACAGCTGAGTTTTAGATTGAAATTAAAATGTTGTTACGAGTGCAATTTTTATTCATCTTTATTGAATTCTGACAGAGTTGTGAGAAAGTGGTTGACTAGTCTTATGCAACGTGTTGGGTTTGAAGGAAGACATGGCAACAAGCTAAGAAAGTGAAAATTAGCAAACAAGTATTGACATTTTGATATTTTAAGCTACCCTGCAGGGTTATATGTTCCCTAAATTTTACATCATTGTTTTAAAACTGGAGGAATGAGAGATGAAAATAGCACTAGCTCTTCTTTAAAGGATGTTGTATCGTATCTCAGTACTTTTCAGCTGCTATGGTAACCAGTGAACTTGCTGACAATCGGCAGATAAACTTTAGGTACTGCTATGTACATGAAGTATGTTTAAAAAAGAGTGTGGATTCTTCCATGTACATTTTCCACAGCATTAAGGGTTGTACTTTCTTTTGAATTTTAGATCAGCTGCATCCAGAAAGTATTGAGTAAAACTCCGATATAGGTCATTTGCAGCATGTATACAAATTAGTTTAGATAAATCTTGCATTGTCCTACAAACTAGTTATTTCTGGCTTATTGTAATATAGCTCCTGAATTTTTTCCAGCAGCATAATAAAATGGCTAATCAGGTGAATGGTAATGCGGTACAGTTAAAAGAAGAGGAAGAACCAATGGATACTTCCAGTGTAACTCACACAGAACACTACAAGACACTGATAGAGGCAGGCCTCCCACAGAAGGTGGCAGAAAGACTTGATGAAATATTTCAGACAGGTATAATATGCATTTCTTGTTTCTGACTGGTTATGAAAGTGAGGGCATACCATTTTCAAATTTTTATAGACTAAGATTTAAAAAAAAATCATTGTTTTTGATTTGTGTAGCTCTGAATGTTTTGCTACTTTTGACTCCCCTAAAGGCAAATTGGGTTTGACACTGACTAATTGCTTGGCACATCCTTAGTGTTGTATGTGATATCTTAGTTGCTTTAGGGCACAGAGTACTAGTTTGCTAGACTTTGTCAAATAAAGTGTTTTTGTGTTTGAGCAAACTAAACTTTACATTTTTTTCTTCAGTCCAAATCATCATTATACTTTTACTTTTCTACTGTCAACTCCTCACAGTGGTTCTTAAATACTGGAAGGCTGAATAGGTGACTTAGTGAGGGATGCAGCTAGTTTGTCTTGCCTGGGACTACATTTGAATTGAGTCTGCTTGTGGATTTTTGTGTTCTCTCTAGTTCTGAGTGGACAGTTGAATCCATGAGGGTTATTATACTGAAAGGTTCAGTTTGACACAGACTGCTTTTTGACATAGTTGAAGGACTAAGCTATCTAGCAACTTGAGTAATACCTTGCTGGTAGCAAGTGGTCTCTGCAAGTGCTACAGAGAAGGCTTCTTTATAGAAAATGTTTTTTTCCATATTGTTTTTGTAATGCCCTTATTGTTTTGTCCTATAAACAGAAACTTTCTTTTCCTCTTTAAAGTGTGTTCTGCGAACAGATATACAAGATGCAGTAGAACTGCTTCATGTGTTTATCTTGAATGCCTTGTTGGCAAGATGACAAGTTTTTGTTGAAAAGAGTCAAAATTCCACTGATTTAAGTGAAGGCAGTTCAAAAAACAATACTTTATCCATCTTCAGTATGATATTCCGGCTCACAGGAATGATGTCTTTTGAAAGTCATTCGCAGTGAGCTTCATCAAGCCTTTGCCTACTTTTGCTGGCTATAGACTTGCATTTTTGAACTGTGATCATATTGATGTGCACTTGATGGTTTGAGAGTAGGTGCAAATACCTGAGCAGAGGAACTTGTGGGGCTCCAGCTGTGTTGCAGTTAGGTTGTGTTGTGAGGAGTTCTCAAAGCAGTTAAAGATTTTCAGCCCAGAACTTGACTACCTAGTATAATTCCATTGCATGAGCAACTCTGAAAGCATTTATTCACATTTCCTTAATACCAGCTGAAGGTATTTGCATTGTGCAAGGGTTTGTCAGTGAAACAAACTGTTTTTGACACCAGAGCTAAATTTGGGGTTGAACTTTGGGTTTTTTAATCTGCTAAGGTCTTATCTGAAGGATACAGGTGCCTTCCAATATGCAGGATCACTTCTGAAATGTAGTCCTTGGGCTTGGCACTACTGTGCATCTCTGAATTGAAGTACCAGTTAGATAATCTGTGTGCTCTGGATATTGTTGCACTTCATTATCTGTTCCTAAATTTTACTATGTGCTTTTGAAAGTGCAAATTTTAATGTCTCTGGTTCTCACAGCATATGCAAGTGCATTACAAAAGGAAAGAAAGGACTTTTAAGGATCCTTAAACTGAAAAAAGAAAGTGCTTCAGAACTGGTCCAATGTTTCTTGGGGGAGACTGCACCTGTAAAATTAACATTAGCCTCTTTGGGCACATAGCAGGGCTCGAAATAATACCTTTATGAATTCTGGCTGTAGAAGTGCGTGGGCAACAAAAAGAGTCAAAAAAATAAAAGCAGAAATAAAAGAACTTTTAGTTTTTTCTTTTTGAAGTTGGAGGAAAGAGTGAATAAACCATTCTACTTCCTAACGTTTTGTGGGATAGCGCTTTGTATGTGTTTGATCCTCAGTCAAGTGTCTCCCTCTTCACACAGGATACCTGTAATGTTCACATATTAGCTTATTTAAAGTAGCTCTATTCAAGAGAAGGAAGTGTGAAACTGAAATTCATAAATCTTAGAAGTGAGCCAGAGTTCATTATTTCAAACCCTGATGTGTAATACTGCTTTTGTGCAGCAGATTTTATTCCCAAATTGTTACACCCTGAAGTATAATCTTGCACTGCAGTTAGTGCTTAGGTATATACATTTTAATTTAACTTTTTCATTGTACTCATGTTCTTTCATATGCTTGTGTAGGAATATGTAATTGATATTAAATGTATAATTCTCTTTATTGATATGGAACGTAACTTTTTTTGACTTAAAAGCAAACTGCATAGTGCTTAGTATGGAATTAAGTAGAAATCTGTAACTTCTTTATCTTTAACTTTTAGGGTTGGTAGCTTATGTCGATCTTGATGAAAGAGCAATTGATGCTCTTAGGGAATTTAATGAAGAAGGAGCCCTCTCTGTATTACAGCAGTTTAAAGAAAGTGACCTGTCGCATGTACAGGTAAGGTGAGAGCTCCAGGAGATGAGCACATAAGTAAAAATAGTGTCCTGACACTACTCGCAGGAGAGTTATTACTTAAAAAAGATTCATGTTCCTGTATTCTTATACTTCAAATCCAAATAACAAGCCTGTTAAAAAATTGCCTTAAATGTGTAGGTATTTATGTGCAAAACAAAAACTCTGCAGATAGTAAAATGAGTGTGCCATAGAGAAAATTAGGTAAAAATATGACTTGGAAAGTGATAGTCTTTTCAGTTGTACAAGATTGTTCAATTCCTTTAGAAATTTTTTAAAGAATTATTTTTGCATTTTGTTTATTGTATTGGCTTGTTACAGTGATCTCTCAGTATGGAGTGTAAGATTCAGTGGCTTTCCAGGGCTTTTCATACATACAATTGAATTACTTTATAAATTGTGTCTACAGAACAAAAGCGCATTTTTATGTGGAGTTATGAAGACCTACAGGCAAAGAGAGAAACAAGGAAGCAAAGTACAGGAGTCAACGAAGGGACCAGATGAAGCAAAGATCAAGGTAACATTTTATAAAAATACTATTCAGTATCTGAGAATTAATGTTACTTGTACACAAGTGGTAGTATTTTTGGATGTTTTTATGACCATCAGTGTTATCAGAAAAGTTCATTTGAGATTTAAAATTAGTATGAGACTAAACAGACAATGCAAGAAGCCCGAGTCTGTATTAGTTAATCTCTGAAGGAACAATAAGAATTTTTCAGTTATGCAAAAACTTGGGTACCAGGTAGAGAAATATTGCCTGGTAATCTGGAGTGTTGAACATACTGTGTATAGTGTAAAAGAGTAAAAAAGCAAGTAGGAAAAGAGGAAGAAAAAAGGGGGCTGTTTCAGGTCATCTCTGTTAGTATGTGACTGATTATTGCTCTGTGTGTGTGGTTTCTTATGCACTTCGTTCTCAAATGTGGCAAAAACAAATAAAAAGTGCTTGTCTTGGAAGGATTTATTTTATTCCTTCTGTTTGGTATAATCTGCTACCCCTAGTGATGTGACATGTTCTTTTCAGGCTTTGCTAGAGAGGACTGGCTACACTTTGGATGTAACCACAGGGCAGAGGAAATATGGAGGCCCTCCTCCAGATACCGTGTATACTGGCGTGCAGCCTGGTATCGGAACAGAGGTTAGTATATGTCAACTAAACTGATTATTATTTTGTGTTTTTGTGAGAAGTGCTATGTTAGAAATACTGGAAAATAAACTGTAATACAAGTGAGAGCTTAAACCATTGTAGAGGAAAAGT
>JAUBNY010000041.1:3868104-3879393 GCA_032275445.1 Crypturellus soui | reverse complement strand
CCTCCCGGTGGGGCAGCCCCCCCCCCACCCCGAGGGGTTCCGCGCGCCCCCCCGTCTCCCCCCCCCCCCCGCCACACGGGGACGGGGAGGAGGGGGGGGTGTTTCCCCCATTTGCATGCCATTTGCATGTCATTAGCATGGGCAGGGGGGCTCAGCCGGGCGGGCTCCTCCGCAGCTGCTCTCGGCGCGGGGACAGACCCCGCTCTCCCCCGAGCTCTTGCGGGGCAGAGCCCGCTCTGAAACACCCGTGCGCAGCTCGAACCCTGCCCGCCGGTTGAGCGCTAACGCGTCGGGGATAGTGTCTCGATGCTGCCCGCTCAAACCGTCAGGGAAGCTGCGTCTGTAAGACGCTCTCTCATCTGCTGCACCTCTGTTTTCGTCTGTACTCTACTTTCACGTATTGTTTGAATATTTTGTTTTAAAAATCTGGATTGGGAAAAATGCAAGCTCTGCTCAGGCCAGTTACTATTCTCATCACTGTAACAAACAGTCCTCATGAGTCAGATGTGCTGGCATCAAAACCTACCAGAACTACTGCTTTGCCTCAAGGGCTTTGGCTTGTTTTCCAGCGTGCCTTAAGCTAAGGAACATTTTGTTTATGAAATATGCTCACATGCACCGCTAACCACATCTCTGCGCTCTGCTAAGGCAGCAGCGTGATGCAGTAAGGAGCCTCGGGTAGGGCACAGTTCTGCCCCGGGCCTCAAAGGGCTCCAAAATGCAGAAGATGCACTCGAGGAGGGCTAAGTGCAGCGTCCGGGTGGGAACAGGGTCCGCACCACCGTGATCTAAGAGCTATTTTGTGCGGAAAATTTTCGTCAGGTACTGAATGCCCACAGAGGAGACAGAGGAGTCCTAAAACTTTATTTGAATATCGGGAGAGCCCAGCGGGGCAGACCCTGTGGGGGTCTCTGGGGTCTATTTGCCTGTGCTGAGCTCCCTGCCTCCCTCCGTTCTCTCCCGAGGTCAGCTGGCTCCTTGGGCCACTGGCCAAAGACTGGGGTAGCCCGCTCACAAGCACAAACCTGCTTGTGCGGCTCATGCCAACACTGACCAAAAGATTTTTTGAGGGACATATTTGAATTCTATCACCTGGTGATTCCTGCCTCGTTAAAGGCATTTGGGGTCCTTTTTAGAAGCTGCCGTCACCGTTGTGTCTGGGCATCTCCCCGTACAGGCAGTAGGCGGGGAACGCAGAGGCTGTGCCCAGCTTCTTCCAGTTTCCCAGCTTTCCTGCATGGCCTCTTAAAGTTAGATTTCAGAAAAATCTGATTTTATTACTATTCTATCTCAAAATTAAAACTAATAAATAGTGTAGTTTTCTGTGCTTTCTGCGTTTCCTGAGCCTCCATCTTGTTCCTGAAATGTGGGAACATGGCAGAATGAATGACATGTAGGGCAGTGAAATGCAGCTATTTTTGATGACACGCAGTTTGAACCCTCCACAAACCACCCACAAAATCTTTATACCTCCCCCTGGGGAACATCTGCCCCGGGAGAAGCCCTGTGGAGCTGTGCTGTGAAAGGCGTCTCTGCGAGCGTGCACATCACAGGCGCCATCCCACCCGACCGCGCGAGATGAGCCAACACAAACAGAGCTTTGACAGAGCGCTGCCAAGGTAAATGTTTTGAGGAGGTCTTGAATTTTTTCCCCTCCTATTCATGGAGCTGGCTTAGCAACCGGCATCACCAACAGCTCTATTTAGACGTGCCCCGAACAGCCTCAGGGTGCCACTGTGGCAGGGTAAAGCAGCCTCAACCCCGCCTCCAGCCGACGGAGCAACCCAGAGCGGAGCTTTCGGGACTCTCCGTCCTCTTCCCCCGCGGCCCCGCAACGGGCGGCCACGCCCCAACGGCCGCGGGCCCCAGCGGCGCCACGAGGCGGCCACGCCCCAACGGCCGCGCCGCTCTGAGGCGGCCACGCCCTAACGGCCGCGGGCCCCGGGGGCGGCACGAGGCGGCCGCGCCCTAACGGCCGCCGCGGTGAGGGCCGCGGGAGTGGGATAGAGGCCGCTCCCCGGTGCGTGGCGCCTGCGCGCGCCCGGGCCGCGCCCTCACGTGGGTGCGGGTCCGCGCGCCCCGCCCCGCCCCGCCCGCTCCCGCGGGGCAGCCCCGCTCCTTGCTGCCCGCCCCGCTCCTTGCTGCCCGCCCCGCTCCTTGCTGCCCGCCGCTCCCGCCCCTCCGCCCTCACGAGGCCCGCGGGCGCGGCGGGGACGAGCCGCGGGCCGGAAGCGGCGGTTGCTACGGTAACGGCGGAGCTCTTTCCGACAGGGGCGGCAGCCGCGCTACGCTGGGGACAAGGCGAGGTGGTGCCGCAGGGAGACTCGCGCCTATGGTGCCCAGCAAGGGCCGGCCCGGCCGGGGCCCGCGCGCCGCGACCGGCCCGGTAGGCGCTGCCGGCGGCTTCGTGTCGGGGCGGGAGGAGGGATCCGTGTCCGCGCTGTGACCGCGGCGGGCGCGTCCGGGCGTGCCCTGCCCCATGCAGCGCGCGAGGGGCCGCGCGGCGCCTCCGGCCTCGTGCCCGCGAGGGCAGGTGCGACGCGGGGAGCGGCGGCCGGGCCCGCGCGGGGAGGCCTCCTTGGGGATACGGCCCCGCTGCGCCTGTTTGCGGGGAGCCGCATGGACGTGTCTGGGTGTCTCTATATATATGTGTGCACAGACGTGTAAAGAAGCTGTTTGTTTAAATCCTGCAGGTAAAATTCGTACTATTTAAACATAAATACTGTGTTTTGTGTTACTAATCTAATTAACAGGTCAGTATGATGCCTCCCTTTTTTAAAAAAAAAAACAGGTGTTTGCGTATTTAACAGTAAACACTTAGGTCTTCATCAAGATAATATCTGGAAAAAAGCTATTTTTTCAGTGTTTTTATGACAGTGAAGTGTACTTAATTCTGCGAGCGACTCGTGTGCTTAATAGAGCCAGAAAATAATTTTGAGTTAAAACGTTAAAACTGCCTTACTTGTAAAAATATTGTATTCACTCTTTTTAAAACGTGATTTTGAAAAATGTTCCTTTATTTTTTTTCTCTGTTTTGTAGGTTAACAATTGTCTTCAGCTGGTTATCCAGACCTCATCAATAGCAGATAAAAATAAACCTGTAAGTTTTTTTTTTTATGCTTGTTGATAGGAATTGCTTTTTTTAATAGCAAGAAATTTACTCTTAATGCTTTTTTCTGATGTATCCGATAGGCTTTTGGTAATCTATTTCATTCTGTGGTGCTTATATAAAAATCACTGGGTATATTATGTGTTATAAGTTTGATAAACGATGTCTTGTTTTTCTGTCTGAATTTCTCATTGCTATTCCAGGAACCTTCCTGTAGTGGTTTCTTGTATCTTAATAGAATGAATATTGTTTTTAAGATGGTGTAATTCTGCTATCCTTTTAAATACTTGCAGGATTTGTAGAAGTGTTTGAAAACTTTTACATTTATTATGTCTTAAATGTTGTAATGTTGTGTTACAGTTTGAATTCAGGATAAATAAGGAGCAGTCCTCTTTCCACAATAGACTTCTGCAGCATGATCTGGAAAAGAACTATTCAGGAAGGCATGGTAATGTTCAGTATATATTTTTTTGTCTCCAGTTTTCTTTTTGTATTATTTTTATTATTATTAATAGTGCTCTTACAAAGAAAATTTTTGGTACATTAGTTTATAGTAGTATCTATGTCTAGATACTATAAAATAAAAATTCTGTAATTTAGATGATATCTTTAAGTTCAGGTATTGAAGCCATGAAACTGTTATACATCCTCAATTTAAACATAGAATTTTTCTTGTCAGAAGAATATGCAATATCTGCCGTGTGACAAGCTGTCACAAACTGTCAGAAATAAAGCAAATGGGTGTACTTTTGAAAAAGGAAATGGAGGACTCTTGTGGTAACTTAAAAATGGTAGGAAAGAGCCAATATATAGAAATGCCGAATGGAGACAAAGTGCTGTTTCATGCACTATGCAACTTTTTAAAAAGAAAGAAAATTATTTGCTTTATTATTACATACTTAATGGAATGATTTTCTGAAGGATTCATTCAAATATTCTGTATATGATTTTCTGATAGATAACACAAATTTTGGGAGCAGTTCATCAGTAACATCGTTTCCTGTATTTCAACGTACAGCTGAAGAAAAAATCCTGAATTCTGATAGGCTTACCCTGGAAAGGTGGGTAGTATTTTAAGTAGAGTGTATTTGAGATTATATAGTTGTCACGTTCTGTAGACAGGACTTACGTACATTGTAACTTACAACTCGTGTCTAATGGTATGAAGTGATGCGTGTTTTAGTAATGTCCTTTGTGATAGATAGTTGGTGAGCTGCTGATGGTATCTGTGTGGTTTTTGTTGGTTTGGGATTTGAGCGAGGTGAATTGGATCCAATTAAGAAATTCTGCATCAGTCTCCTTATGGTAAAAATGCAACATGTTTTTAAGTATATTTGTACAGCAGTCATCTAAGGTATCAAGGTGTTAGGATTTTTCCCTTTCAAGCTACAGAACTAATTTAAGATGAATTAGCTCAAGATCAATCAAGAAACCTATGGAAAATCAGAGTCTAATGTATATCTAGTTTTGATCAGATGCATTAATTTTTTTGGCCCTCGTTATCTGAAAGACATCTTTAATTGTCAAGACATATTTTTTTTAATTGAGAGGGAGGGCTGGTTTTGTTTGCTTGTTTCTTCTTAAATTTAAGATTTACATAATCCAAAGAGTCATGAGCTCATTAGGACTGAGGTGGCTTAGAGATAGTCCAGAGATGGGAGTCATCATTGTCAGGATCTCTTCGTGTATTTTTTTACTCTATGAATTAACACTTATAGTTAGACTATAAACACACAAAATAGTAAAATTCTGTAAATCAAAGAAAAAAATATGTAGATGTATCACATCTGACTCTAACTTAAATAAACTGTTTATGTGGGGTCTGATTACAGCCTCGCAGGTTGTATTTACTGAAACTTTATAGTGTGGTTACAACATAAAACTTTGAAACTGCTGGTTATTGTGAAAGATACCTATGTAACAAGCAAATCTCTGCATAAGAAGCATTCTGAAAATTCTGAAAGCATTTCTGCTACATTTTTGTGTGAATTTTTAAATTTAAGAGTCATTGCCACATCGTGACGTTTAAAGTGGAGTTAGTTGACTTAATTACTTTAGTTAAGATAATGCCCTTTTTCATTTCAGATGGTAATATTGAAGAGTAGATTACGGATTTGTTATTTAAGGTGTCTATACTATTTTTCTTTTTCCTCCTACAGGCAAAAATTGACAGTGTGCCCAATTATTGATGGGGAAGATCATCTTCGCCTCTTGAATTTTCAGCATAACTTTATAACACGGATCCAGAATATTTCTAATCTACAGCATCTTGTTTTCTTAGATTTATATGATAATCAGATAGAGGAAATCAGTGGGCTTTCAACTCTAAGATCTCTACGAGTCCTTCTGTTGGGGAAGAACAGGTAAAAGTAATAAAACTAATTTAAGGCAGCCTAGTTTGGTGTCAATTTGGTGATCTGTCATTGTATCAGATGTTCACAGAGGTTTCAGTTTGTAATATTGACCTTAAAGCTCTCAGCCTCAAAGTGAGGGAAGGGTAAAATACTAAGTAAATGAACAACATAATGGGAATACAGTGTTGGGGCAGTTGAGCTTCTGAAGTTGGCCAAGCAAATCTTGTTTCCACAGCATGTATCTTTTGAGAAAGGAAACATGAGAACAGCATGAGACCCCTACAGAATTTCTCAGTAAGCCTTCTCTGTACAGAGGCAGATGGGATGAAACTTTGGAAAAAACTTCTGAAATATCCAGGCTATAATCTAAGATCCTGTCAATTTATGATAGATTTTTAGATACTCATTAAAACAGGTGTGTGTCTTGTCTTGCTCTCAGCCGTTTTTTTAGTGTTTTGAAAGAATCCTGAAAAAATCAGAAGCAACCAATTTTTGACCCATGTTGAGAATGATCGTGCATCAGGTCTTCATGCATACAGAAATGCATATTTTCATGTATACTGATTAGAATATTCTTTGTTTATGACATTCAGGGATATAATAAAATTTAATCTGATTTCTCAAAACTTGATTTGAATTCAAAGTGACAGAGTGATTCAAGATGACAGAGCCGGAAAGGCAGTACATGTATTTAAGTATTAGATTTTGTATTTTTTTAAAGCAATTATAATATGCTAGTAGGATGACTTTTTTTAAGCTTTGTTGTTGTTTTTTAGCTATTCTTGAAGCAAATGTGTAATGTGTGACCAGTAACACCCTGAGCCAGTAGGTGATGCTGTTGGCTATATAGTAGCTTAGGCTTGTCATCTCAATAAATAGGACAGCTGAAGAGGGAGACGAGAAAGAAATACTGTCAGTCAGAGGTCTGTGTTGCCTATGTAGGACCAGTGCTTTTCACTTTTTTTTATTGTCAGTTCTAGCAACCTCTTGAGAAACTTTTGTCATTATGACTTTTTTAAAATGACTTGAGATTAGCTATTTTCTAGTTGTGTTTTGTGTTATTTAGATAGTTGTATACTTTGTTTTCTAGTGATGTAAGTATTGGTTCCCTTTTACACAAGAGGGAAGTGCATAGTGCTATGATGTTGTATTTTTGACAGGCAGGAGCCTAACGTGTGTGTTGCTATTTCTGATGGTTGACAGTTTTGTTATTCTTTATGTTACTCTTTATAGGCATAAGTAAGATTGGTCTTTTCATTAGTTGGAAAATCAAAACTTTAACATAAAAATATTTTTTTGTCACTGTTTAAATGTTTCAGATTAAAGAAAATCTCAAATCTGGAGAACCTAAAAAACCTTGATGTTTTAGATCTTCATGGAAATCAGGTACAGTGCCATAAATTTAAGCTGCTTGCATAGTAAGAGGTGCAGAAAATGTGTGGTGTCTAAGCTGTTGCTTTCTGAGGGGCAACTGCAGGTGAATTTGCAGTGACAGAGTTCTTAATCCAAGATGGTATGGTGTTAATTTTAATCGTGATATTCAGTCTGCTGTATTTTCAGCATTTTTTTACTGTTAGGAAATTACAGCAACCGAAATCCAAAGACAGTCAAATGTGACAGCACACATTCAGGTAGATCTACAGAATAACCATCTAACTCAAGTGGGATTATAGCCATAATATGGTTACTCAAAGACGTTAAGATCATGTTGTTTTCTATTTTGTTTTTTCATTTGTTTAGTTCTTTTTTTTTTTTTTTTTTCCCAGCTATTGTTGATCTTACAAAACAAGATCCCTTACATATCTGTAAAGGATTTACTGTTTCTTATAGGAAAAAGTAAAATTAATCGAAGCTCTTTGTTCATTTAGGCTTCCAAACTGGTTTAACTTCTAGTGGTTTTTTTTTTCATATTTGAGGCTATAGAGTTGCATCTGTGTATTCCAAATAGCTTATCTGCATGATTCATGAAGTTTCAACTAAAAAATATATGGGAGAAAAGTTACTATTTAATGGATATGTCATGAACAGCATGAAGTAAATAATGGTAAACCAGATAAGTGTTCTTTTATAAAATAAACTTAACCGTGGAACATTTTATATCCCATGTATTTTGAGCTGTTTAAAACAACATATGGTTATTGTGACTATGCAAAGCCAATGTGTGAATTTTCTGAATTCCTGCTTTGACAGTTCTGACTTCTTACTGATGTGTGTTTTTTATTATATTACAGCTTAACAGTGGGGAATGGAAATATTATCAGCCCCAAATAACGCTATAGTTGGTTATTGCCATGTGTGATAAGTTTGTGGCTTCTGTGAATAGCATAATCAGTCTAGCAGTACTCATGGTATGCATTAGTGACAGATGCAATATGGGAATAGAGTAATTTTGTCACTAGGGTCTTGGAGGGGTAACTTTTTAACCATGAACTTTTTTAGGAGTTTAGACATAGCATCCAGCTAGCTGATGTTTGATCAGCTTCATAACTATAAGCCAACTTTGGCCTAGAGAATATCACAAATTAACCTGTGTTGGGAGTTGAGTATTAAAGTTCTGGAGTATAAATGCTAGTCTCTAGAAAATTTAAGTTTGTGCAAGCACTCAGATATTCGCATCTGCAAATGGGATATTTAGTTGTTTGTGCCCTCCCCCCCCCCTTTTTTTTTAAGCTCAGTGCGTTTTTATTGGATAAACTAAACGGAGATTTTAAACTTCCCTTCCATTGATGAATGATATTTTTTTGTTCCTTTCCAATTTATGGCTACTTATTTTTTTCTAGTTACATGATTATTCATTTTTGTATGTTTTTAATGATAGAGGGGCTATGTGCCTTTTAACTTGAGACTGAGATTCGTGCAACCTTTACTTGGGCACCCTTCTGTTTTATCTTAAACTGTGTATCTCCCAAATCACAATTTTCTCAATTTACTTCAACTACAGAATTGCTTTTGAGAACATTAAAAGATGCCTTCAGGTATTCCAGAATGTTGCAATTAAAACGACCTAATGCTGCCATCTTTTCAGTCATTCTCTCTCATTAACTGCAGGTATTTTAATGACACTTATTGCATTTTTCTCACATCTGGGAAGCATAGCATGTCTTTTTGTAAATTAATGATATGGCATGGGAATCTTGTATTCCTGGTCTATAAGACTGTTTTTCTAGAAGAGAACAATCTTCGAGGAGCCATTTCTATCTTGTTGTCAGGAATCTTTTTATATTTGTAATGTATTTTTGAGTTGCAGTGTAAAATTTGTACTATGAAAGGCATTGTTCAGACCTGCATATGTTGTTTTTTCATTGTGCTGATAGCCAACTATATTTTGTAAAGATTTTTTTTTCTTAATTTAGTTTCAAAATTGTCATTGTAATTAAGTTTAGTTGGGGAGGAAGACTGATACTGAACTGTTCAGGAAAAAGTAAATCATTTAAGGATGGTATTAATCTAAAATATGGATCTTTTTTTTCCTGTTGTCTGCTCAACTATGAAGTTGTTGCATAGATTGTAATTAGCCTAAAATGGGGATGTTATTTATATGAATATATGACAGATCCTAAGAAACAAGTCAGTCTCACCTGAATCCCTGGGAAGGTCATGGAACAGTTAATCTTGGAAAGCATTTCCAAACACATTAAGGTCAAAAAGTGACTGGGAACAGTCAGCATGGGTTTATGAAGAAGAATTCATGCATGTCCACTTGATGGTCTGCTATGGCTAAATGTCTAGTTCCGCAGAGGTGTGGAGAGCAGTGATGTTTATCTTGATTTTCAGGAAGACTTTTGACACAGTCACCTGTAAATTCTCCTAGAAACACTGCTGTGATACAGACTAGAGAAATGGGAAGCAAGGTGGATTGAAAACTGGCTGAACTGCCAGACTGAAAAGGTTGTGGTCAGTGGCATGAAGTCCATCTGGAAGCCAGTCCACTAGTAGTTTGTCTCAGGGGCTGATACTGTTTGTCATTATTAATGACCTGGACAGTGGGGCAGAGTGTATCCTGAGGAATTTCGTGGAGGCTGCATATTTGGGGCAAGTGGTTGATGCACTAGATGGTTGTGCTGCAATTCAGCAGCAGGCTGGAGCAATGGGCAAGAGAAATGCTCATGAATTTCAAAGCCAAGTCTTTGGAAGAATAACCCTTTGTGTGATACATGTTGGAAGATGACCAACTGAAAAGCAACTTTGCATTAAAGCACGTGGGGGACACAGTGGGCACCAAGTGGAACAGGAACCAGCAATGTACTGTGGTGGCCAAGGTAGCCTAAGATGGTAGCCCGTGTTGGGAAGAACATTGCCAGCGGGCCAAGGGAGGTGATGCTGCCTCTCTGCTCAGTACTGGTGAAGCTATATGTGTAGTGCTGTGTCCAGCAATGGGCTCCCTAATCCAAGATGGACATGGATTTACTGGAGGGAGTGTAGTGAAAGATGATGAAAGGACCAGAGCATCTCATGAGGAGAGAGGTTGGTTTCTTCAGTCTGGAGAAGAGATGGCTCAGGGCTTCTTATCACTATGTTCAAACACCTGATGGGAGCAGGAGCAACCATAGGGCTGCACTTTTCTCAGTGGTGTCCAGTGAAGGGTAAGAGGCAATTGGCATAATGTGAAATACAAGGAAGCTTCTTTAAACAAGAAAAATATTCCTGTCAGGAGGTCAGACCCAACAGGCAGGGTTTGTGGAGTCTGGGACTTGAGTAGATGTCTCTAGAGGTGGCTTCCAACCTCAACTATTCAGTGATCCTCTGATTTTGAGGTGAGGGTGGCTTTGCCTGAATTCACTATATTTTGGTTATTTCCCCTATTTAAGGAAATAAGAGACCAAAAAAAATGTAGAGAGGAATTATTTTTAGGGTACTAGGGAAATGACAAATAATTCTCTATTGCAAAAATGCCACTAATAAAGCCACGAAAAACCTCCTTATTGCGTGAATGAAGACTTTTGTGGCAACAGATTGAACTGTAGTGCACTGAAACAACATCCTATTACAGTACTCACTGAATAGTCGTCTGTATTTGAGGCTAGGAAAAACAGTGTTCCTGTGGTTTTGATGTTCAGAAGTCCCACACATTTGATGGAATTATGTAAGAAATCTGTTGGTCTTTAGTGTACTTCCTGTAGAGTATACACTGAAGGCTTCTATTCATCAATTCTCTTCCTGCTTTAGGGTAAAGGTTGATCAAAGGTCCCTTTATGCAGTATTTCAGGGATTTATTTGTTGAAAAATACCACAGTTGATTTTCTTCAAGCTGGCTGATTTGTCTGTCATTTTTATACAGCAATCATGTGTGTTTCGTATTTGCCTACATATTAGAACAGTGTTCTATTTTGAGGTGCTTTGTCTTTTTGTACAGCAACTTTGTTTTGACTGGGTGTCTTACCTTTTCAAGTTACTGCTCTTCAGTTAATGAGCACACATGGGTCTTCTAGAGAAGTTACTGTCTTAAGAGGAGAGAACATCAGGTGGGCACTCTTCAGTACAATAGAGTTATTCTGACATACAAGAGGGTGTAATATTACTGAAAACTGACTTAAATGCAATACTCCAACATCACAAGCCTCATTCAGTGGGGAGAAACAGATTAAGTGACCGGAAGGTGCTTCAGAGTGTTGTTAGATGATTTAGTGAGGGGAATCTTGTCCCTAGAATGGATCCCAATACATTGAAGTACTAGTGGAACTTGACATACTGTAGCCTTTTGGTTAGACGACAATGTATGAATAACATTGCTTGTCAACAGTGCTGCTGTTACTGTGCTGCAGAACAGAAAGGGTTGTATTGCTGCTTGCAGCTGAGGTGATGCAGAACAGCCTCTCTAGTTTTTTT
>JAUBNY010000041.1:3852024-3865575 GCA_032275445.1 Crypturellus soui | reverse complement strand
AAGGGAGCTTATATTGATCTCCTATCCAGAGAATGGGGCAGATTGTAGTTGCAAGGGAATATATTGTAATTTCTGTAGCTTTGTGCACTATGATCTTGGATGTACTGCCATGCATTGTCCTTGCTATGAGAGAAGCTGAATACCTGCTTCATTTACATGAAACATGAGTTTTCATGGGAATTATGTGAATATCCCACTGCAATGACAGTCTACTCCATGATAGTGCTGTGTGCAAGTCCTGTGTACATATTGGGGTAGATGCTGAAGGACAAATGCCAGACTGCTCAGGGAAAAGGGTGTCTGGATATAGTGAGCTTGCTTGAATTGCTAATAAATACAGACAGCATAAAATAAAGTCATACTGCATCCATTGAGAAATTATCAGTGCCGTCTTAAAACACAGTAATGTTTTCACGAGTCAAAAATAAAAGTAAGGCCAGAATCTTTAAGATACTGAAAATAAAACCTAAAGCATCTGCCTACTAGCAGGAAGCCATGAATTTTCAAAAGAAGTGCTGGGGCTATCAAGCAAACATGCTGTGTATCCAATTTAAGGATGCTACTGATTTCTTTTTCTGACTTTTATATGAGCATGTCTCCTTGAGTCCAGAAATCATGAGCTCATAAAGTTCTTCCTTAAAAGATCTAGTTCCAGCATAAGTGCTCCCTTCTGCAGGCTGTGGCTGCTCTTGGCTCCTCGTGTGCAGCAAGTCCCAGTCCTGTGCCCTGTTAGGAAGCCTGTGCGGCTCTCCCAGAGACAGGGCTGCGGGTGCTGCTGACCTGTTAGAAGTGTGAGGAGAGGTTGAGACTGACATCTGAGAGCACCATGTGCTATGGGGCATCCATATGCTATGGAGCTACCATACTATATTCTTCTTTACTGGGAGACCTGTGTGTGTGTCTTTTTTTTGGAAACACTCCAGGGATCAGCTGTGCACAAGATTTTCCAATTTTGGCATGCCATGACATCAGTGTCTTAAGCTTATGGTATGAATGGTAAAGTAATGTCTTTGAGGGTGCTGATATAGGACAGCATAGCTGGAGTGGTTTGATTTCTGAGGGTAAAGAGAGGACCACTGACTTGTTTTCACTGCAGTGTGACTAGAAAAATGGTCAGAAAAATGGATAGAAAAGTAATAAAAAAGTAGTATTGGATTAAATTGAATCTGTTTTTGTCTGTATATGTTGCTTTTTAAAAATACATATGTAAATGCTATATATATATGTACTGTGAATCTATGTAAAATATAGCGTGCATATTTATACTTTTTTTTTTTTTTTTTTTTTTTTTTACAGATCACTAAAATAGAAAATATCAATCATTTGGGTGAACTGAGAGTGTTAAACCTTGCCAGAAACCTATTAACTATTGTAGAAAATATTAACGGACTGGATTCACTCACAGAGCTCAACCTTCGTCATAATCAAGTCTGTTCTATAGTAAGGAAAAAAGACACTTTTTTTTTTTTTAACCCAGATGCATTATTACTTGATTGAACTGTGTTAGCATTTCAGATTTGTGATATCTTTATTTTTCTGTATTGTTTTGTTTTTGTCCTTTTTGTAGTGTAGAAGATGAAAAGAACATAGTGACTTTTTGTTATTTTGTGTAAATGTACAGTTCTGGCTAGCCGTGGTCTTGGGGGAGAAAAAGGTTTCTAGGGAAGCGTCATAGTTCTAATGCACAGATTTTTGAGGCTTCATACAACTGCATTTTGTAAAAGCAGTGCTCTCCCCTTTCTGTAACTCAGTTAAGCAGGTAGTCTACCCTAGATATTTATCTAGACATTACTTCCTCAGTTTTCTGATTCTGTCACTTGCTTCCCCAACACCAGTTATGTTTCCAGGGTTCTCTTGCTCATGGCTGCTGCCTTCTCACCCCGCTCTGGAATAGTTCCTGCATTGTCCTTGTTTCCTCTAGATGCAGCATGAGTGTTAATGAGTTTGCAGGCTTATGCTCTGCTGTATCCAACCGTAATGTTTTATTTCTCTCTGGTCTGAAGCTCTGTTTCAGAAAGAAAATTTCAGAAATTGTTTATTTTGTCTATAATATAAAATTAATTGATTGTCACCCTGGTTACAATCTAATGGATCACTTTTTGAATGGGATGGTGATTTTAGCAGACATGTGAGTAACTCTCCTCCTTTTAGAGAAGGTTTCCAAAGTCATATGAAGTCAAGATTTGGATATGTCATGCTGTTTGAGATATGGGGAAAAAATGTTTTTTTCATTTCTAATATCAAATCTCTTTCTCATTTTAAGGGTAGGCAATTTTTTAGATACACATGTATTTTAGATTTATTTTAACTTTCTGAAGTGGAAGTACCTTGGAAGATGAAAGCTGTGCTATTTTGTATTGAATTCAAAAATCTGTTGCAATTTACATTCCTGCAAATCCAGAAACACAGAAACATATTGATCACTTTATGGGAATAATGTTCAAGTTAATTTACTTTTGGAGTACTTGAAGTTGCGGGAAGAGAGTTGTTTTTTTGACTTCTAATCCTCTTGCCTAAAGGAAAGGTTTTCTTGTTGTTGGCTTATGTAGGATTCCTTTTTGGAGTTTAAATTGTGATATAGATGTGATATGGAGCTAAACTGAAAGATTTCCACTCTGAATTCATAAGAGTGTGATTTCTACTGCACGGGCTGTGGCTTAGTTACTCAGTTATGACAACACTATAATAATGAATTTCTAAAATGTTCTCAGTATGTTTTTGTGAACCTTTCTTATTTTCAATGTTTTTTCTTCTGTGATGGCTAGAACCATATTACTGTTGCAGAAAACGTGATGTTCTAATTTGTCAAATAAAATGAAGTTCCATACTAAACTCCATGCTGCATGACTCTACTGGATAATTAGTTACCTGATTCAGTTGCAACCTGTTTGGGCAATTAAATGTGTAACCACCTCCTATAATCCTTTGGCCTTAGATTAGTAATTTGGGGGCGTTTTTTTTGTCTTTAAGATATTCATCAGATTTCACTGGAAGCATTCAAATCAAAAAATAGTTATTTTAAAAATAACAAGTTCTAGTTCACCCAAAGTAATAGGATCTGGAGAAAAAAAGAGGAGGCAGTCCTGAAGTGAATTGGAGATGTCTTCAAGAACTTGGACTATTCTGAGGAAAGGCAGTTGGGCAGAATAAAGGATTACAAAGGTTCTCAACTGGCATTAAAAACACGAATCTCTGCATACAAGGAGATATGGAATGTGTATTTCCTTTTCATCCAGTAGTGAATTAGCATCCCTAATTCGGAAGGTCTTCTGTATTTTCGTTTAAAATTGATAGCAGCTTGCCCCCTTTAGGTTAGAGATTCTTTGTCATCTGCAGCCTGATCTTAGACATGGAGAACTGTTTAGGTTATACATCTTGATAGGATGAAAACTACTGCCTCATAGGTCTGCTGACTTAATGACCTCATACCGAAACTGGAGTTGCTCTGGGCCTTCCTTGTAACTGAGGTGATGTCTCATGCCTGTGAGGCTTGCAGTGTTCTCTCAAGACAGCAGAGATCACTTCTAGCTAAAGAAGTCTGTCTTCGCAGGAAATTACTTAGTGTTCCCAAACACAAAATTCTTTCACTGCTTAAAGTCTGTGCTTCTTGAGAAGCATTACTGTGCACAGTCTGTCTTTGTGTGTATTTCATCCTCACCCTCATGCTTACAGAAATGTCAGCACCCTAAGTAGCCTTAGGCACTGAAGGTACATCTAGATGACAGTTGTGAACTCAGTCTCTCCGTGGTCGAATCTAGATGGATTCAGAATAGCTCCAAAATAGGAGTTGGCAGCTCTAGTTAATACAGACCAGAGCTAATGAGCACTGCTTATTGACAGGTCTGTGATTCTCATTGTTGTTTGTTAACTCACACACAATGTTTCATTAGCAGCAATGTGACACCTTCAGCACTGCCTTAAGCTTAGCTGCCTGGGTGGGATGCCTGCAGAATGCCCCTTCCAACTCCAGGACTATAGATGTGACTGGAGCCTAAAACGAAGGGAGTGGGTGCTGTAAGTGAGGAGGTTGGTGTCCACTGGCTGCAAGGGATGCCCCTTAGCAAGATAAAGAGGTACCCCAAAGGTGGTACAGTTTACCCTTCTGCTATAAGAGGGTACGTGCAACACTGCAGACTGCTCTCTGGCCACTGTGGATTCATATTTCATAAGTAGCTTCATCTTAGTTGATGTATTTCGGTTTACTAATTCTTTGGACAAATTTAAAGTGTCCTACGAAGATCTTTAGTAGTATTTATTAAACTGACAATTACTTATTCTTGAAACTCTTTTTATACGTTTGTAATGTCTGCGGATTATATATAAACTTAAAATCTGAGAGGTTACCCTAAATGTACAAAATGCACAAAATACTTCAGTTTTTCTCTAGCAGAAGAGCCTTTGCTGTTTTTAAGTGCTAGTTACCTTGCTGCATGGTACAATTTTCAAAAACCTTATTGCAGCATGCTCACAAAAGTTTTTGTTTTTTTTTTTTTTTTTAATAGCATTTTGGTTACAGTGTATTTAAGGTGCAGCTTAAATGCTGAAACAGCACCTTGGCTTCATTCCCAAAAGCGTGTTCAGAAACCAGCAGCAGTTTCATCCTCTCTTCTTTAACATTGTTTGCCTTGCAAGTGGTGCAGCTTGTTCTGCAGAGTAGATATCTGCACTGAAACACTCCCTTGCAGTCTGCACTTGGGAGAAATGGAGCTGCATGTGCAACAGAAGTCAATGTTCTAGCAAGGTTATAGTATGTAGCAATGAATGTGTTTCATCATCAGGCAGACTAGAAAGCTTTGAAAGATGGTTTTTTTCAGCAACTGAATTTATGCCTCTTTTTTTTTTTTTTTCCCTTCTAGAAAGATGTGGATACTTTGCCCTGTCTCCAGCGTTTGTTCCTCAGTTTCAATAACATATCTAGGTAAGGTGAATAGCAGTTTGTTTCCTATCAGTAATTTGAGATATGTTGTTACAGCTGTATTTTATTAAATTTTAAATTCTTACACTATGAATACAGATCCTTCTTTGTAACATGTTAGGTTATATAATCAAGCCATAATGTTTTTCCTACTTTAATATGAAAAGTTCTTTAAACCTTTTGCATTTAAATGTGCTTATGCTGTGAAAATTATAATTTGAAAATTCTACTTTTTTTAAAGATGGCTTTATTGTTTATAAGCATGAAAATTAGAAGATGTTGCAAAGATGTTGTATTATTAAAATATTTGCTTGTTAAAGTAGCATTGTGCAAGGCACTTAAATACAGTGCTTGCATGTTAAATGAAATATATAAGCCTGGCACAAACTGCTGAGTCAGATTCTGCTTACATTGATTGGAGAATTTTATGATTATATTTTATTTGCTTTTTTAATAAAGTCTGAAAGGTATATTTATAGCACTTGGAAACCATATGATAGAAAGAGTAACTCAGATTTCTATTAGTGCTTCTGTTTTAGGTAGCTTTGTAATAAATAGAAATGTCTTCTGTATTTTTATCTGCATAGATTTGCGATCTGTATTTATATGCTCATACAGATTTTATACGTGAAAAATTTCAAAAAAAAAATTGTCCTTATATTAATTTTCAGTTGAGTGATATGATTTGCCTTTATTCCTTACTCATCATGAGCCTTTACCAGGCTCATTTTGGTAGGCTCGGATAGAGATAGAGTCTTATTACTGAAAATACTTCATCATTTCTCTGGTACTTGTTTTCTTCTGGAAAAAATGTTATACTTGATATGAGCTTCTTGACTGTTTTAAGCTGACCTGCATTATGTTTTTTGCAGACAGCTCCAACCTACTTGTCCGTGTTCCTTAGGCTCTTAAAGTACCGATGCAGTGATCTCCTAAATACTCCTGGGTATTTAAGCATTTTAAAAACTCAGAGATGAGCTTCAGGAATGTTTAATATACTCTTCATTCATCTGCTAGTCTCTGTACTTCATGTTTTAAAATGGGTTAGTAAAGATGGGGTTTGCTGCCTTTCTTTTTTTTTTTTCTTTTTCTTTTTTTTCTCCTTCTGTTGGATAACTTCCAAATTGAGAACATGCCATTTGTTCTGCTTTTCCAACAAATGTCTTAGCCTGGCAAGAGCAATGGGGGACTGCAGTAACTGTTTCCCTTGTCATCAGGGAATATCACTGCAGTTGCTGGAATTTCTGTATAGTGTTTAGGTACTTGATGTATTTCATGTAGTTTTCTGACTCTTTTCTCACATTGTTTTGTGTAGATTCATAGTGTTACTTTTGCAGTGTATAAGGAATGAAAAATCTTTCTGCAAATTTTTTAAAGATTATGTCCTTAAATTTTATGTAATCAGTTCTCAAACTTTAAGTAGCTTATAAAAATCAGGATCACATTCTCAAAATCTTTTATTCATTGGAGCTTTATTTAATGCTAGGAGATCTAGTCTTAGTTTAATTCAAAAACTTATTTTGAACATCCTTGCAAATATATGTTAATTGGATTTTAGTTTTTACTTGGAATAGATACAGAAATATTTTATTTCCATGCTACAAATTTTATGTACCTATATAGATAGGTAGATCAGTTTAGGCATCTGTCATTCTTTCTATTAAAGACAAACAAGCAAACCTTTTGATTATAGCATTTGACTTAGGTTTTTGAAGCAATGTTCCATTGCATAATCAGAGTTTTGAAGGTTAAAAAGCCTCATTAATAGTTCATCTTGAGTTATGCAATGGATATATGGCCTAACAGGAAATGGTGTAAAATGTAAAAGTTCATTGCCTTTTTTTTGTAGTCATCTGATATTTGATGCTGTTTCAGCTGATCAAAGAAGCCACGTTTGACTATAACACTAGTGAACTGTGGTGCGATGGCCAAACACTTCTACACCCCTTTTTATGGCTTTATATAGTTGAGTTGCTTACCTGATTTTACTATGTTCCATATGGGAATGTTTAAAACACTCTGCTCTAGAAATGTGTGTGTATTCAGTGACTTCTAGGTAATTAGTTATATAGGTATTCTGGTTGATTCATTTGTAGATGCACAGAGAAAATGTGCAAGTAGAGATGAAGTGTGTTGCCAAAAATGGGCTATATTTATAATACGGATTCATTGAAATGTTTCATTAAAAAAAACTAAAGTATTTCAGAAGATAAAATACTATGTAAGTGTAGGATTTCTTAGACAGTCTTCCTGTGTAAAGTTGTATTGCTTTCTATTTCTATGGTGGCAAGAATCCTTGAGTCTCAAGTAGGTACAGATAGGTGAGTTGTAGTCCCAGTAAAAGATTCAGTATTGCCTTTTTAAAATTGTCTGTGGCCAAGACACAGGAATCTCAGGGGTTTAATCACTGAACAGTCTTCCTCTCCACCTTCAGGCAATGGTTCAGAAAACTGTTGTTTCTCTGCAGAGCTTACCAAAAGGTGTAGGTTAGCAAGATAATACAAACTAAAACCACCCTCTGTGAAAGTTGATGCAGATCTGAAACAAAGGATGTCCTGCTTCAGCCCACCCCCTCCCACCCCAAAAACAATTACAAATTGTAATTGAAGGTATTAATTCTGTAAGCTAATTATAATTGTGTGTCTAAAACAAGTTATAAAGAGGGGTAAGAAATCACTTTTTAAATTTGTCATGTGGTATTGGGAAGTAATTACAGAAATAATTTTCTTCTGGAAAGCTGTCTCACCGAGATTCATAAAGAGGGCTGTTATTGTTCATATTTACTAATGTAAAAAAGGAAGAATTTAATAAGGAAAATGCACTTTCCTTGTTATAATACTTTGCTCCAGGTCAGCGCTGTGTTTGCTTTTTCATTTGCTAAGGCACTTTAACCATATTGAAAAAAAATGGCTACCAGTTCAGAAGGCCTGTTAGAGATTTCATGTGCAGCTGCAGCAAGAGCTCGAGAGCTGCTCCGTGAAGAGCAGCGGAGGGAGAGAGCATCAAGACATGGCCTTGTGACTCACATAGAGCATCAGTGCTCTCCACCCTGGCACTTGTCCCTGTTGGGGGAGAGACCCACTTGTTTGAGAAATATATGATCTCTTTGGTACATGTGCCATCTTGGCAGGTGGAAGGTCTTGAAAATACTAGCAAACCCATCCACAGAATGTATCACTCTGGTTTTAATGGCAAATGCAATTCATTGATTTTGAGTTATGAGTTGATTTTTATACTATTTTGATTTTTTTAATGTGAAACTATATTCTTTTTGAAGCTCTTTATTCTGCATCTCTATATACTTGTGTGGAGAGATTAAAAATTAAAACAGCAGCAGCTGTTTTTGATAAATCAAAATACTTTTAATTTGTTTTATGTATGACATGCTGTTTTCTTCAGTACAGAAAAATATTCTTTCCTTAAAAGAAGAAAATCTTCCTCCTCAAAAGTCTTCCTATCCTATGGCGTTAAAACTCTAAACTTTATTTGGTTACAGTTTTGAGGATATTCTGTGCCTTGCTGATTCCTCATCCTTGTCAGATATCACCCTTGATGGCAATCCAATAGCTCAGGAGACATGGTACAAGCACACTGTACTCCACCATATGATGCAGCTCCGACAGCTAGATATGAAGAGAATCACAGTAAGAAATTTTCTACAATGTATTTTTGTCACTTACTGGATGTTTAGATTTAAAAGTAAAATGTGGGGTTTTGTATATAGAGAAAAAATGCATTTTTATTTAAACCTGGAATGATATTTAAACCTTCATAATATTTATATGATCAATTCAAAATTTAAACCTTTTTATTTTGCTCAGTATTATATAACAGTGTGCTGCTTTAATATATTCTAAAATATTTAAATTGTTTTTCATTAGTAAGCACTGTGTGACTAAATGCCATGTGATAGTGGAAGAAGCTATAGAACTCCTAGCCATGTAGTCTATACTGACTTTTTCTGTAGCTGGAAAGCATCAGGCTATTTCTACGAAAGCAGTAGAATGTTTACTCTAAAATCAGCGTTATTTTTATCTTTTCATTTAAGCGTGTTGTGGGTTTTTGGTCTGCCTCTGTAAAGAGACCCACTGATTGCATTGTTTCTGTGGGTCAGTCTGCCTTTCTCCCTACCTTGTCTAACCTCTTCTTCCCCACTTCATATCTGAATCTACTGGTCAAGTTCAAGTAACCTTGAATGAATAGGGGAAAATGAGTTGTGGGGAGCCAGCTTCCTCAGATTCCGTGGAAACATGCTGTGAGATAGCGCATATAGGGGAACTTGCAGGGGTGTTGGGACATAGATCCAGGCATCTGTTTTGTCTCTATTAAGAGTAACTGTGCTAATTCTTCTCTCTACTCTGTATAAGCTTGAGCTGCTTACAAGAGGTGTCCACGTAACAGCAAGATAACAAGTATAATAGGCCTAACAAGCAACAGTAATCTTTAACCAGATGCTGATATAGCCACTGTCTTTCAAGTGCTCATTGGCTTTGTACAAAGGCTCTTACAAATTGCACTTGTTTTGTACCGTCCCATCCTGTTGTGTTGTAAGCAAACCACAGTGAATCTAAAATAGACCCAATTGTGAAGTATAATATGCATGGAAAAAATATGGTTTAAGTGTTTACACTAGTACCTGCTCAAACACTTCTTTCCAGGTATTGGGGGACTTCCTGTTTTTTAATTTATAACAACTTAATTGAATATCAGCAAATTGTTCTGTTTTGCAAAACTCTTCTCTTGGTGTTATTTCAGAAATCTAAGTAACATTAATAAAAATTCTTTACTCTGAACTTCTGCTGCAGAATAGGGGGAGAAGAAAAGGGAAGAGTCGACGTGTTACCCCCCGCCACACACACACAATGCATAGAGATTCTAGTAGTATTGTCAGCAATGGAAGAACTGCAGAAAGAGTTCTAAACCTCTTTTAAACTCAGAGCATGAGGAAGAGGTATTAGAAGTGCACAGCTATGAGGAAAGATTAATCTGCATTCACACCTTGTTAAACATCAGAGAATCAGCCATGAGACGGCAAGCCATAGAAAACCAGGCTTCACTAGTGCTGCTCATAAAACTACTTGTAAAAATAATGTGTTTTGCATTCTTTTTATTTGCCTTCTGGTTTTTGAGCCTTGAGAATTTCTTTTTAAACTTTACTCTGTGCAGAGAAGGCAATATACTTTTTCCCATAAAAATTATGCTACCCAGATATTCATATGATTTAAACTGTGTCTTTAAGAAAAAAAAAAACTATCATGAGATTTGTGGTAAAATTAGAGAGTTGGCAATGCCTAATCCAGCTATTCTGCCTAGTAATGCAGCATGTTGTTGCCATCAAACATAAGGTAACTCAGTGGGGATGTAGAAGCATAGTATGAGCATATGCTTTTTCTTACTTCATTAGTAGAACCAAACTCTAATTATGCTGATTATGTTTAAAAGAATTGAGAGTTGGACTTGGGTGTTTTGTTTTTTTCTGACTAGAAATTCTTCTCTTACCTGTTCAGAAGTTTTGCTGGAAAACTGAGTTTTAGTCAATAGGTTCAATTTTCAGATTTTTAGTTGCTGTCCTGGCTGGGATGACATAACTACTTTAAGTTAAAATAACAGCTAACAGATATTTTTCAAAAGTTTTTACTTACTCCTTTGTGTTTCTGAGATGTGCTTCCTTTGGTGCCTCACCTCTTCAGTAGGCTTCCCTGGAGAAAAGGAACCTCAGGGCAAAAGATGGGTGTTAACTGCCTTAGGGAGCTGCTCAAACATATAGCAGCCCTGCAAATAAAATGCTCTCTATAATTTGTTTCTGTAAGGAAGCTGGGCTTTTATTAGTCTGTCTCGGACCCAAGCTGTTTCTGAACATAAAGTTTAAGCTTTTAAACTCCAGAGGAACAAACCCCAAAATCACGGGTAGTGATTTGGAAGAAGGTAGACACCTCTGAGTTTGTGTTTTTGCATAGCTACTGTGAGGCAGTAAGTGCCTAAGGGGTATGTGTGGAAAAGGCTGAGTTAGTGGCATGACAAATTCCCAGGTGTCACTGATGTTGATCATCAGTAACTATGTGTTATTTGTGCTTCTAGGCTATCTCAGATATAATGTGATTTGATTTATGGCTAAATGATCTAGGTTTATATGAAGTTGAAATTACAGTTGTGAGCTCTGATCAAATATGTATGTGTTGCGTTGCTTGGTTAATGTGCTACAGTGGCTGGTTCTTGGGTTGTTGAAACTTTTTGAATGTTTTGTAGCTCTTGACATTTTCTAAAAGTGGATTTATTCAGTGGCACAGCTATTCCCTGTAGTTCTTAATAACAGTAAACAGATATTGTCGGTCTACATAGAGTAAATATGTAAATACGAATGAAATGTATACCTATCTTGGTGTGAACTAATTTAACTAGGAATACCACTTCTATCCATCACTTGAATACTATTTCCAACAACATCTGCTACATATTTTTAACAGTAGAACTTTTACCTCTTTTTACTTGAAGCTAAACTTTTGAAGTAATCCAGTTGTGGAGTGTGAGCATCCTGGTATGCTCAGTCTAGGTTCCATCTCAGTTCTTGCTAGGTGTTTTGTCTTACAAGGCTGGTGGCTAAAATGAAGGTTTGTAGTTTTTGTTACAATAGTGCTCAATTGGCAGTAGGGGGAGCTGTCAGTATTCCAATATTATGGAAATAAAGTTTTTTGGTACAGATGAAGTTCTTTTTGTGTTTTGTCAGCACTGTTGCTTCACTGAGACTATAAACCAGCAGCCTTAAAAGCTCAATTCAGTGCTTTGTGTACTGCAGATGCTGAGACTTTTGCTTATTATAAATTATTTTTCTTACTCTCTTTGTGAAGATGGCTTCCTGTCTATTTAGTAAACTTTTTAGGTGGAAAGTGGAGAAGAAATAAATAGAGAAGATTTCAAAATAAGGAAGAACATCCAAGTTCTTTCCCCATGGTCTGTCATCTTTGCCTCTGGAAAAACATCTGTCCATCCCTAATCCAGGTTTCTCCTGTGGTCTCTGTAGCAGTTAAGTCTTTATTGTGATGAATTTTGCTTTCCTGACAGGCTGCTGGAGCAGGACACTTCCCTTCCACAGGCACCCAGTATGTTTGTCCAACTCCCCAGCTGGAATCTAAGTTATTGTGAGATATAGTGGAGGTCGTCTTTCCATAGTGGGTCCTGACAGTGGGAAATTAGACTGAATTTAGGGGAAGAGACAAAATAGGTTTGGATTGATTTGGTAGGTGGCAGAGCTGTCAGCAAGTCTTTAATGGAAATCAAATATGTATTATTATTAGCCTAGTTTTGAACATACAAAGGGACAAGGCACAGAAGATAGGATTTAAAATAGCCTTACTCATCTGGGAACTATCAAGAGGAGACATATAAAGTTACAGACAATAGCAACGGAGTAATGAGAAGAAGAAGAAAAAAAAGTAGACATGGAAAGTTCCAAAAGAGCTGGAGCTAAAAAGGGAAGAGTGGGTGATAATGAATGTATTGTAGCAAGATTATTAAAGGCTTTGTTCTATAACTTTGTTTTTTCTTGATCGATTACCTGTGTTCTGTACGATTAGTCAAGAAAGGTATACAGATTTGATTTTGATATGGATTTTGACTCTGGATCTTTATGCAAATATATTCTCTGTCACTTCAATTCTAACAATACTAGTGAAATTAGGATTTTTTTTTTTAGGCTGCATATATTTTCTGTAAAAGAAAAAATGTAAAAAAGTATTTTCTCCATGTTCACAATAAGACCTTTTTTTCTGTGAAGTTTATACTAATCCAGTTAATTGAAAAGCTCTAAATAGCTGCTGTGATAATACTTCTCTGAATTCTTAGCATTTTGTATGATACCTTGTATGATACAGACTTATAGGACCAGTGTATTTTTATCTTGCATTACTGGTTACATGCTGATGTTTGTGGCATGTGCCTGGAATGTGCGTGTTTCCACCCCACCCTGGGTAACTTGGACAGCCTCAGCCTCTTCCCATTCATGTATTCAGCTTTATTGCACAGTATTTTAGTGTCCTAGGTTCTGTAAGGTCTTCTTTATCTGGTGTTTTGAATTTATTGGTGATGTTCCTTTTAGTAGAAACATGAATAAGTGACCTCCTGAGATCCCTCCTGATCTGAATTATTTTGTACTTATGTGACATCAGCCCCTTGGTAATCCCCAGCTCAGGGTAAAAATGAGTAGCCCAGTAGCAGAGAAAGCTGCCAGCAAAACCTCATGCTCAAGAGGTTGTAAGCATCTTTTAGGCAGGGGCAGGCAAAAGTTGTGCTCCAGACAAACGTGTAAGACTCTGTAAGCAAAGCTTCCCCTACCCAAGGTCTTATGCCTTCACCTGAGCTAGGGTAGACCTCTTCTTTACTAAGCCTGGTAAGTTAAAGTAATCAGGGGACAGTTTTGGAGTATGTTTAATTACTTTAAAGATTGGTGTCAAACTTCGTGATTTACCATTGGGCTTGAAGTGGTCTGTATATATGAAACAAGTGCCCTTGCTGTGGGAACTTAACAGTTTAAACTTTAGAAGTGATTTACCTGGAGATGTGACAGTAATGCTAGATGGGGATTCCCTGTCTTATTTCATCTTCCAGTAAACATTCATCCATGTGCTTGGGAATTCTCAAGA
>JAUBNY010000041.1:3841692-3851924 GCA_032275445.1 Crypturellus soui | reverse complement strand
TTAATTTGTCTTGGATAATGATGCTTTTCCTTCTTTTTGTTTTGTTCGTGCACAAATTTCTGGAAAGTGAAAGTGAAAAGGCAAGGATCTCTTATCTGGAACCTGAGCTTTCTATTTTAAGGCAAACCAAACAGTTTCTCTGTGTTCTTGGAAGATACTTTAATAGAAACACCCAAATGGCATATGAATTAAAACAAGTTGAAATATGCTTCCAAAATATTTGTGTTGGAAGAACTCTAGACTTCTTACTTTGTAGTGAATATTTCTTTGTTACTTTAAAAATGTATGTTCTAAAAATACTGTGCTGTGAGAATATTTAGACTTTTGTAAACAGACAGTGTTCAACCTAATATGGCTGTACTGCAGTATTAAATAGCTATATGAGGAAAATTTAGCATCTTTGCCGCATGACTCAGAAATTGATGTTTCTCTTCTTGGACAAAAACGTTGATGAGAAAAATTGTTTATGTGTTATAGTTAACTTTGAAAATACTGTTTCCTTCTCAAGTTCTGTTACTGATTGAGAAAAGCAAGCCACTGGAAATAGTTTGTAGCTACAAAAATGAATCTTCTTCAGCTAGGACTCAGGCATAAGTGGAATTCAGCCCACTCACTTTATGTGCATTTTTGTACAAAAAAGCTATTAAATGAAATAACTGGTACAAAAATACTAAAGATATAAATCACTGTTAAAGAAAATAATTCACTGTGTTCTAAATATTGTTTCTCCTTTCAGTTTATTAACTTTTACTCTCCAAAGAAATGTAACTAACTGTTGCACTAGTGAAGTTATTACAGGACATACATTTGCATGTAGTCAAGACAGGTAATTTGAGCATGACTAGAGATCTCAAAACTCTTCATCTTGGTACTTGGGGTAAAATAAATAATTATATATATTTATATGAACACATACATGCACATGCACACACACATACAAATATTTTATACATATATATATACATATATACATATATATATTATTTAGAGAGAGAGAGAGCTTGAGCTTCTGTGTGAATTTAGCCAAGTATGTGTCATGGTCCCTGTGAGTTTCTATTGCCTTTGCCAAAAACATTGTTTGCTATTCCATTGTATTCTTCCTGATACTGTTCTAAAGCTATATTATCTTGCAAAAATATTTTAAATACCCACATTAAGGAATTAATAATTTATCAGTGGTATTTTCAGAATCTGCTTTATTTCTGCTTTTATGACATTGTTTTTATTTCTCCGTCTAGGAAGAAGAAAGGCGCATGGCATCAGTTGCAGTAAGGAAAGAGGAAGAAAGGAAGCGTGAAAGCCATAAACAGACTTTGCTTAAGGTACTTTCTGTAAATGATAGGATTTAGGTAAATATGCTGTGTACTAGTTTGTAGTAATATTTACATTCTGCTGTTTTTCCTGTCATTGTTCTATATCCCATATGCTTCTATCTCTTTAAATGCTTTTTTTTGACAGTTTAATCACTGCACTCTAGGGAGGAGGGTTTCAGTCATAAACTGTGCAATACTATAGCAAAAACCCTAATTAATTACATGAGACTGGTGATAGGTGGCAAACTTCACTTTCTCAGATCTACAAATAAAATAAATCCATGAGTTATGGACTTGGCAATGATTTCAGATTCTTGTACTTGGTCTGCTGCCTTTTTGGTGAGTGTTCTAGCTGCTGAACTAGGGTATTTTGAACTAGTTTTTCCTGTTTGTTCCTGTTGATGTTGGTCCTCTTCGTAGTAGGCGTTAAGCAGTCATTCAAGCAGCAGGTAGGTTGCAGGTGTCATCCTTCTCGTAAGGACCTGCATCTACCAAGCCCCGGAACTGGGGCCTGCTTAGCGCTCCTGTGCACAGGATGGGATAGCTCCAACAGCAGTGCCGTTCGAAATGGAGCTGCTTCATTGCTTTGCTTCAGCCTTTTGCTCTCTGCTATAACCCATTGCTTTGAGAAAGGTCCCTTTTCATTTGTGTCTGAACTCAGTATTAACTAGAAAGAGATATAATTATTGCTAGTTCCCACTTTTAAAATTTGTTCCTGTAAAATAAAGTTTTGAAAACTCTGTAAAAGTTGTCAGATCACAGTTAAGGGTTGGGAAGAGGTAGACCCTGGCAGTAGGTGAAGTGATGAAGAGACCTCTGGCCTCCAGAACACACAATTTTTTAAATATGGTGGAAAAAGCTCCTCACTATTTCAGATTCCCACTTCCTATGATATGAGGTATTCATCTTTGAAAAATATGCACTCACTGTTATATAATCAGGTAATACAATAAGTCCTTTGGCAAATTGAGTACAACACAGCAGAGTTTTGTGTTCTTTACTACTTAAAAAGAAGAACTTGAACATTTAAAAAAGAATAAACATTTCAGTTTTCTGATAACTGTGAGACTTTAAATTTGTACCATGCAATCTGATGTTCTCTCAAGTAAAGCTGCATTTTAAGAGTATGTAGCAGTTTGAAAGGTCTTACTGGCCAAGTGTGCTCTTGTGTGTATAAATACGTATTCTAAAAAGAGTAAAAACAATAGAAATATTTTAAGTACAAATCAAGTAGCTTCCCTGTACTTTTATTGCTGTTCATAAGACAACTTTTTGGACATAATTTTTATCAAGATTTAAAGTTTAGTGGATTTCTGTTATTTACAAAATTTATTCTTACAAAGTGAGTTAGAATTTTAAGTTACTGTTTCTTTGAGTTTCATTAAGAGTATAATGGAGCAACAGCTAATTCCTAACCAGCTAGATCTGTTTCAGGAGAGAGGAGAGGGAGGGGGGAAAAAAAAAAAAAAAAAAAAAAGTAAATTGAAACTGATGTAACTTGGGTTTTGAAATCATTTATTTAATGCACAGTTTTCATTTGAAGAAAGTCCATATACTGGTTCCAGAGCACCTTCATGTGGTGAATGTGTCTCATGGAACACTGGATATATTAAAAGATAGAGTTGTAGGTAATTGGCAGGCTTTGCATGACTGTACAAGAACAGGTATTTAATGGATGTCTCAAAGACTTACACATTCATTGAGAGGAGCTACTCTAGAATTTAAAAATAATGTTTGAATTTAGATCTGTTCTCTATCTCTGTGTGAATCACAGAGATAACTTCATTTTCTACTTAAAAAAAAAAAAAAAGTCTCTCCTCACCTCCCTGCTCCTCTTAAGAAGATGACATTTTTCCCCATGCAATCATTTCATTTGCTGCTATGACTGTAGCAGTTCCATAACTGTTAGTTTAGGCTAAGATCACTAGCAGCAAAGAGCCTGTCACAAGCTGCTGCCTGTTTCTGTGGGAGGATTGCAGCTAGTTCCAGGTTGTTAAAACAAGGCTTCTGTGGCTATCCAGAGTAGTTAATTTAAACGGAGGCTTCTACCAGCTTTTGCCGTTTGTTACATCTTATTTCTCTTACCCTAAATTTTGTGAAGTTATTGTTCATTGGCAACTAGGCAAAATAATGCCACAAAGATTCATTGAATCATTGAAATGCATGCACAACTGCTAACTGGAGCTACTATATCTTCAGATCGAAATGTTTTAAACAGTTGAAATATTCTGACTAAGCAACATATACCTTTTGGAACAAGGCAGTGTGTTGATGCTGCACTGTCATAATCTATTATTACTTTCATATCTCATTTCAGGAGAAGAAACGATTAACAATTTGTAATATTGCTCATCAGTGGGAGATACAGCAGAATCGAGGAGCCCTTGTGGCTTCTTTGAATACAGATAAAGATAATGAGCTGTGTCAAATCAATGGCAGTGCTGCATATGTATTTCCTGAAGAAAGCAGGTATTTTATTGAGAAATATGTCTTTCTATTTATGTTTTATATTCCAAGTTACAATGAGATCTCACAGTCAATAAGTATTTCATTATCAGAAGTAATATGTTCAAATTAAGCCTTAAAACGTCTGTTATTCCTCAGTTAAATCTGTTGGGGATTAGGAACAAGTACTATCAATTGACAAAAGAAGTGAAAGCAAAATTATTATGTGCCCTTGCTAAATAAAGAAGGATTTCACACTTAAGCATTAGGTAAGTTCTTAAGCATGCTTAAACCTATGTGTTTCATTGGCAATGTAGATCAAGTAACCTTCATCTTGGAAAGAAAACAACAGAGGATTTGGGAGCTTTACACTGATATTCTTCTCACTTTAAACTTCTATCATATTGGGCAGGTTTTGAATCTTATGCTTTTTCAAAAATAGTAGTTCTTTGACTTTTGCTTGGATTCATTCCTCACTTAATGATGTCTAAGAAAAAATTGTATTGTTTAGAAAAACAGACTTTTCTTAAAATTTTAATGCATCCAGAGGTGTCCCTCTAATACCCCATGTAATTCAAAAAACAAGTGCAAAACTGAATGAGTAGGTTGGGCTACAACAAAAGCGCTATGGTTTCAACCTGGCTCATTTAGGAAAAAGCCTGAAAAATTAGTCTGCACAAATTCAGTACCAAGTACAAATTCATGCTATGGCTGAAGCATTATGTGCAGGGAGGAGGTTTCTGCATTTCAAAAATGAAGCCCATCAGATTCAACAGTTTCAGCATCATCTTGATTTTTTCCAACCTTTAATGTTTTTGAACCAGACTGGGTATTGCAGATGAACAAATACTAATACTTGCAATCATATTTGACAGTTGTTCAGATTATATTATATGAGTAAATTAATACTCATTACTATCTCAAAATTACCTTTTTTTTATATTACTGCATTTCTTCCTCACAGGTCTCTTGATACAATATTGAGCAGTGCAGTACAAGGCTTGTCTGTTCTTGAGTCTCACTTGGTAGAAGTGGAAGGAGATACCCTTTACTTGTATGGTTCTGGAGCACTGGAGTGCCTGGATCGAAACTGGAGTGTTCAAACAGCTGCAGCTGTTGTCACAGTCTCCTTTATGTTCATAGAGTTTGATGAAATTGTTCAAGTATTAACAAAATTGAAGACCAAATTTCCTAATTTTGTGGTAAGAAGACTTCAAATTTCAACTGAGGGAACAGCTTACAGGTTCTTCATTGGGATATTGCTTTGGCCACCTCATGTTTTGGCAGTATTCAGCTATGAGATACATTTGTGACTTAGATATTTGTTTTTCATCTGTATGGCTCATCTTAATTTAATACTTTTTTTGCCTAAATTTTAATTCAAGTTCTTAAACAGCGTAATGTTTTGTTTTCAGATTTACAACTTTTTTTTGACTCAGCTGTTTGTTTTGAAATTGTAAAAATGTTGTGGAAATAGTATTATTCTATGATATTATTATAGATCCACAGTATCAAGAGACCTCTGTTTGTGTTGGGAGTTCCCAGTCCAAACAGGTGATAGGTAGGAGGAAAAAAAGAAATTTCAATATTATAGTTAGTTAAATGATTACAACTCTTTAATTCTTGTTTGTGGTGAACCAAAACAATGTGACTGAAGAAGTCTCTTCAGTGTGTTCTTTCTCAGATATTTAAATCAGTAATTTTGAAAGCAGGTTGGTCAGGGCTGTGCTGGTTGGGCCTAATCTAACTAACTATAATGCTGAAATTTCCTTCTTAGCTTGTCACACGTGTGCCGTGTGATTACCCTCAGGATCATCTGCTGGATAACTTTCCCTGATGCCCAGGGTCAGGCTGACAGGCCTGTAGTTCCCTGGTTCCTCTATCTGACCCTTCTTGTAGATGGGCATCACCTTGGCCAGTTTCCAGCCTTCTGGGACCTCCCCTGTTGACTGGGACCACTGATAGATGATGGAGAGTGATATGTAGGGTAATATGTAAAGTAATTTTTAAATCGGATCAAATCCCTACCTCTTTTTAGGATTTTAACAACTTAATTTCTTCTATGAGGTAAAGGTATGCATCTGTGGGGGATTGCAGAATCCCAGCAAAAAATTTTATCTTCACCATCTCTTTTACTCCTTACGCTTGCAGCAGTTATGTGACTGTTGAGCCAAATATACCACACTTGTGGTATAAATTACTAAAAGGACTTATTTTGCTGTTTTTACATATATGAAATAAAGCAATTACTTGATTCATTGATGCATTTTGCCTTCTAGATTGTGCAAGTCGGGTGAGCCCAATTCTTTAGTCAGACCTTTTTATTTGAACTTGAAAACAACTGGAGTAGCATAGAATAGGAATTATTTGGGTAACTAATTGTCTTTGTGCTTTGACTTTTTTTGTTAAAGCATCTGAAGTTTAAGGAAACAAATCTTCTGGCGCTGCAGCAATTCAATGCATTAGCCCAGGTGAATCGCATTGAACAGTTGACTGTTGACCCTCAGGGAAATCCAGTCATCAGCTTCACTTTGTGGAAGTACTATGTTCTGTTTAGACTGAACCATTTTAATCTACAGAAGATAAATGGAATAGAGGTAAGAAAGTGTTGCTTCTTTCTTACTGTTGGCCTTACAAACTATTTTTTTTAAACTGAGATGAATTGTTGATTAACTTAGCAGTAGTATGTCATTGTCCTTTCAGTCTTATGAGAAAAAAAATCTAAATAGCCTTCATCACATAATTTTTTGCTGTGTGTTCCTTAAACCTAACAATTGTACTATATTACAATTAGCAAAATTAAGACCCTTAGTTGCCATAAAGATAAGTTGTCAATTGGAGAAAAGAATGTAGTGATGTAAGACAGAGAACATGAGTTTCTCTGAACTAGAGAGAATTCACCATTGGTGTCTTAGTGGTATCTTTATGCTTCTTTGCCCAGAGAGGTTGTGGAGTCTCCGTCTCTGGAGATCTTCAAGACCCGCTTGCATGTAGTCCTGTGCTATGAGCTCCAGGTGGCCCTGCGTGTGCAGGGGGGTTGGACTAGATGACCTCTAGAGGTCCCTTCCAACCTTAGGCATTCTGTGATTCAACATAAATGTTGTTTATTTCTGTGTCACACACTTCTGCCTGTAATGTTCTCTGCTTCTGCAGATGCCTACTCTTTGTTTAGTCCTTGCTCTCCTAATAGAGACATTGTTCTCGTAACACTTTTATTTAGTGAGGCCTTACATTTTTAATCTCTGCATGTTTGCACTTGCTCTCTTTCTCTGTATCAGCATCTTCCCTCTGCATAGTACAGAACATGAAAACTGTTCAGAAGTACATATTAAAGGTTGTAGTTATTTAAGCTTAAAAAAAGAATGTGTCCCTTTCCAAAAAGATTGATTGGAACTTAACTTAATAACTTGATTGGAAACTTAATTTGATGCAGAAGTTGAGAAGTCACTGAGTAAGTTTCCTTGTCTTGTACTATTCACGTCAGATTTAGATGGTCATAATGAAGATGTGAGAACAGAATTGCATTCAATGTTTTGCGTAACAAGCTCCAGTTGATTCTCAGTGCATCTATCTGGTGAAATGAAAATGTGCCAATTTTGAAGCTTTTTCTCCTTTTTTTCCCCTACAGGTTACTCAAAATGATATTGTAATGGCTGAAAGGCTCTTTGGCATTTTGGACTACGTAGCATCTTCTGAGCTGCCACACTATCGTATGCTTTCACTACTTGGAGAATCTAGGTAAAAATAGTTGATGATAGAAGAATATAACTTTTTTAGTTCAACAGTTAGTGACTGAAATAGCAGTAAATGCCTTTGAGAGAACAAAGGAGTAAGTTGTTTCTGCAGATCCTTCTGTTCCTTTTTTTTTTTTTTTTTTTTTCAGAAAATGTAGTTCTGTCCTGTTGATAAGCTTTAACTCTAATTATTAGAATATCAGTTTCTTATGGAAATGGAATTTTTGTCTGGATGGAACGTGTGTCATCACTTGAACAATGCAGCATTGTAATGGTTAGCAATCCTAGAAACAAAAAATTATCGTATGCAGTTGAAACTTCAGAGAAATTGTGTATAGGCAGAGTACAGTGAACTGAACTGGAATCTGGACAGAATGCATAGGTTGTTTCAGCTGTCATGAGAAATCTTTTCTATATCTAAAAAAAATCAGATTATGTGGTGGGTCACTCCCCCTTTCTTATTGTGGAAATATTAGCATTTTCTTACTCATGAAGAAAAAAAGCTTTCTCAAACTTATGTGAAGTCTATTTGCTAAGGTAAGCATATACACACAAAAGCACTACCTACTTAATTCTCTGATTGTGCTGGTACTTGCGAATTTATAGATTTTCATACTGAAGACATAGACTGTTTTTTTGTTTTTTATTTTTTGTTTTTTTTTAGGGTTGGTTCTGTAAGAAAATTGTTTAAAAAGGTTATTTTTAGTCTTCTACAAGTAACTTAAAACTTTGTCGTCTTTGCAGAACTTCCTATTAAGGACATAGTGTAATACATGTCAAAGAGCAAACTGTACTGAAGTGAATTAATGGAATAATCTAGACTCATCTATATATTTAAGTGAGCTGAGGATACAATAAACGGAAAGCTCATAAACTACATGTTCAAAGGCTGAGAGGAAAGACCATTAGATAATTAAAAACATCTGCACTTTTAAAAAGTTTCCAATAACTAAAACTGTAAATCTTTTTATTATCTTTTCACAGGAGGAAACAATTCCACTATCTGCTAGAGGGAAAGGGAAAGAAATCTGGGATGGGAAATGAGGAAAGTAATGATAACAGAGCTGGAGGAGAAAGCACAGCTCGAGCCACGTTGAATTACAACACGAAGGACTTTCATATGGAAAAGCTTGAGGTAAGTGTATCATTATAAAAATACTTTCTTCCTCTATTATGTAACTTTTGTCTGTGACCCATGGAATTAATCAATATTATCAAATTTCAATATTATCAAATATTATTGTCAATAATATCAAATCTCAGTTTAGTTCTTCAAAATGGCAATTTAAAAATATGCCTACTTACTGTATTTACACTTATTATTCAGTAGTTTGATCAAGCAAGCATTCCATCTAGCTAATTTATGCCAGAATACAGGTTCATGGACCATTTGCACCCTTAAAGCCATGGTTCTGAGCTGTGCTGTGGTCTCATAAATACCTTCTCACCTATGAGCCTTACTTTTGTAATGAAATGGTCCTACGTTAGTCATATGTAAGGAGTGAGCATAGCTTTTTTTCATGAGGATAAGTAATTTTGCATGTGCTAGGATATTTCATATATTTAGAAAGTCAAAGCATATCACAGAATGAATTGAAGACCACGACCTTCAGAGAAGATTAGAGATAGCATAGACTACATCTACAGTAGTAAAGAGCTGTTACCTAGCTGTTAAATGAGTTAGAGGAAAAGAAAGGTAATAAATGGATTGGTAATAAAATTTCAGGCTGACTTGTTTCAGCCAAGTGCATCAGTTGGACTTTTTTCAGTGCATGTTTTTGAACTCCTTTGCCTGGGCAAAATGAGATAGTTCCCAGGGAGGACGTGCTGCTTCGAGCCACCATCTCCTGTCTGAGCGGTCTCCACAAGTTCCAGCTACTCTGTGCTGTTTCTTCTGTTCGTCCCTTTCATTGTAGGGAAGAGGTAAATCTTACTGTGTGGTCAAGTTCAGAAATGCACAGTGTTGCATTGGAATGCAATTATTGCATTCTAATTTTCTTAAATAGATCACATGAAAAAGAGGCAGTGACTGCACATATGTGGAAAAATCAAATTTTAATAAAACTTTAGTTTCGGAAGGAGTGATATATGGCTGCTGTATAACAGACAGCCATTAAAACTGAGTGGCATAGAGTGAGCCAGAGAAGGATTCCTCTTGGCCTTTACGATGGAAGAAGCACTGTAATACAGTAGTTTTAGGTCCAGTCCATTAAAAAATATGCATTTTTCTGTCTTCAGTGTACTGATTGATACCTAGTCCATCATTAGTGTTTTGTATTCGACTGCAGATATTACAATTTATCACAAGAGAAGAGCAAGGTAGTAAGGACCAGTTCCTAACTCACATCAGGAATTATTTATTGAAATAATATGTTTTTCAGTAAAACAGTTGGAAAGTGTTTTTCTGTCTTATCTCTCATTTAAAACAAACAAAAATCCACTGTTTTGCTGGGCCATAGCATGACCCAACATTTTTGGCTATGCTATAAATCAAATTAATTAAGTATTTAGTAACAGTATAACTGTTCAAAGTTGTTAGGGCTTCTTATGGAGCAATTAATATTGTTTACGAGTGACTAAAATGCGGAGTCACTTGTTGCATTAAGTGTTTCCCTGTTTTTATTGAAAAAAGGTTCAGGTTACTTCAGTACTGAATACATTCTATGTTAGCTCTGCACATGCCAGTGTTCATCACGGAGAATGTGCAAGGGGTGCATACTAGTTAATTTTTCTCCATGAC
>JAUBNY010000041.1:3763548-3796564 GCA_032275445.1 Crypturellus soui | reverse complement strand
GTAAGAGATTTTCAGAGACTGAGGTATTTGGGAGACAATATCTCTAATGTTCTGTAGAAACACAAATTTCATCCATAAATTCTTAAGGACAGACTTCTGAACTCTGTGATCTGCTTTCTCCTTCTTCTAAAGCACGAGTTATAAACATACAGGCTATACAGAACTATATGTAATTGAGTGTACAGAGAAATATGCTACTTTAGAAGGCTATTTTTACTACATTATTCTTGCTTTTACTTTGCTGACTTAATTGGACTTTTTCTAAACCTAGGCTTCTTTAAAATATACTCCCTTTTTGTTAATTTAAAGATCTATGATGATGATGATGGAAGTTTCAGCTTCTGTGTTTCCTTAGCCTGTGTGGGGATTTGTTTTTCCCCTCATAATATAGGTGATTGCTGCAGTCCTGGTTTGATAAAACTGGCTGCTAGTAGTGTTTTGTGTGTTGTATCTGTATCTTGGTTTACTTTTATCTAGCAGGTAGCATGCTAGATAAAGCTAATTGCTGGAAAACATGTAGTTTCAACAGAAATACAAAGGAAAAGAAATCTTTGCCTTTCAGATTGGCAAAGAGAAGCAATGGCCTGTCCAATTCCACCCTGTGTAATTACAACACAATGGCACCCCATGACACAAGTTGCCCAAAAGGCACATGAATTATATGGAATGGATACAATTACAGAATCTGGCAGCAATGGAAACTCGCTCATGCTCCCGGAGTTTCATGGAGCAGTGCACTGGAGGAGTAAATGTGGAGCAGCAGGCAAACTTGCTTGCCCATCTTCTGGGTTTGTATGTGGTATTGAACCGCTTAACTGACGTAGCATAAGAATAAGGCTTTAAAAGAATAGTGTGTGTTAACCATTAACGATTAGTATTGTTTGGCTTTGACAGCTGAAGAAATATTGTGTGTGTGTTGAAACACAGGGGTTAAGGCTGGATGCCAGTTTTTGATGTATTATTATCACTGCAAAAATCTAAATGTTATTTCCTATATTCCTTTACATCTTCAGTTATTACGTTTACTTGTTAATACATATTGCACCTCAAAGAGACTTACTTTTTTAATACGTACAATTCAGGGGGTTGCTCACATTTGCTCCATTAGGGGATTTGGAGTACTTTGGTAGCTTCTCAGAGTGTTGAAAATATTGTGGAATTAGGCTCAAGCTTATTACTTGGAGACTGACAATGCTGCTGCATTTAAGTTATTATAGAGTTCTTGTTGCCTATATCTGTTGCTGGATGAATTTAAAACAGCCGGGCTGAAATCAGGACAAGAGTTTGTAAGTATGTGACATAAAAAAAAGTCCCTTTGCTGCCTTGATGAGAGCATGAAAATATTGAATTGTCTTTACTGCTTTCATGCTATTGGGGCTGGGATGAAACTGATCTCAGTTCTGAGTGGTGCTGCTTGTGATTAAGCTGTGATTTGTTTATACTGTTTTGAAATGGAAGGTGTAGGGGAAGCTGTTTCCAAATGTATCTTGCTGGCAAATCAGAGTTCAGAAAGGTAAGGTTTGTTTGTTTTCTTCTGCTTTTTGTTTTGCCCCTTTTCCTAAAGCTATATTTAAGAGCTTTAAGATGTCTGTTTACTGAGCCTTTACAGTTTTTTGTTTAACTGGGAAACCCAGTTTCAAAGAGATTGCATTCAAGTTGCATTCCTTTGAGCAAGCCTTTCCCAATCTCCAGCAGTAGATCCTCAACTAGAAGCTCACATATCACGGTTGAAAACACTGCTTTTCTGATTTGAAGGAATATGCACAGGTAGCAGTAGACTCTGTTAATGTTGCCTTAAAAAAAAAAACTCTTGCTGATACTACATGTCCTGCCTGTGATAGGCCTGTGGATGTTTAAAGCAGGAACTGAATTGCACAGTGTTGAAGGAGTTACTCAGTTTTCTTTTGCAGAAGTTTTCAATTGGCTGTGCTTGTCTTTCTTACAAATTCAAGAAGTACCTAATTCACATTTTGAGTTTCCATTTTTCAGTTTGTAGGCACAGGGATATTTTGCTTGAAGCTTCAAGTAATGTCAGGTAAAGGTCAGGACACTATAATAACCTAGCCTTGAGCATAAATAAGTTCAAACTCTATCTGCCAAGAGATGACCTTTGATTTCTTTTTACCTGACAATGAGGGCCTTATTCAGAATTCCTCACTCTCACTTTACTTATGCAAAGCCCCAGGCACTTGAATGGTTTTGCTTCAGTGAAGAGGGTTACAAAAGTCCCTAAAGCAGGATGTGATGATGGGCAGAGGCTTCTGTATTGTAGATGAGTTAGAAAAACTGGATTAGATTCAGCATTTACTGGGGTCAGAAAAGAGAAGTAAAAGGTCAGAGTGGATTTTTTGTGTGTGCGACTTGTATGGCTGCCATGTTGGCTATTATAGAATAATATATATATATATTTCTTAAAATATTTTGAAGACTGTTAGAAATAACACTGGGGAGACCTGCATAGTGTGTAAACAGCAATTCAAATCTAAATGGATGGAAAATGTTCTTTGTAAAATTAAATTTAGGAACATCAAAAATAGCTTATGGCTTGCCTAGGAAGATACTAGCTTCTTTTATTTGATAAATTGACCAAAATTTGTGAAATTGTAAAATCCTCTGAATTGTTGGCCAGCATGATAAGGGTCTAATAAAACTCATGTAAGGGAGTGGGCTCTAGATACAGCCATAGCACCGTGCATATTCTCAGCAGCTAGAACAGCAATACTGTGATACTCATGCTTTCCCCCTCTTGGCATAGTGCTGGTCCAAGCACTGCTGGAGCAGTGAGAGGCTAAGTGTAATAAACTGCTCTGCTGCAAGGTGGGGATTATCTAGTTATCTAGACTAGTTTATCCTGAATCAAATTAACTATCTTCTTATGCTAGTGAGGAGGTAAGGTACAGACACATTTTTATTATGCTGTGACTGAACAGCACTGAGTATTTCTGCTGTTTTGTTAGAAGATGGATGTCTATCAGCCTGTCTTTTTCTGCAAGCCCACATAGGGCTTGTAGAAAAGTATGTTATTTTTTATTTTTTTTTCTCTTCAACCTGCCTGGCTTTTGCAGCACATGAGAATCGGGCTTCTTGATACTCATATGTGTCAGCTACAGTGAGTGACTTTGCAAGTAGCCTCAATCCATTTGTCTGAAAGTCAGACTATAGAGGCTAGTATTAAACCTGTCGTTAGGCAACTCTCTCTTGAAATCAGAGGCAGATTTACTTAGAGGCTGGGAAAAAGCTCAGATCTAGAACCTGGAAAGGATGCCAGGGATTCGAAAGGGAGCACTGTCTTCCTGACTCATTAGTTAATATCTCAAGTAACACCGTTAGGGAGGGTGGTGATTTTTGTGAGGATAATATCTTTCTATCAGTCATAAACTCATTCTTCACAATTCTGTCAAACTCTTTCTTCCCAAAAAGGGAGATTTTTAATATTTAGGTAGTAAAATGTTTTAACTGAGCTGCTGAATGATTGATAGCTTGAGATTCTTTGGCTTGTATTTGAAAGTATGATTAGCTTTGGTCTTTGAGCCTGGGACTGATATCTCTTGTAGGAGTATAACAGTTTATGGAGTTTACATTAAAAGGACTGAAATACTATCCTTCATGTGGACCACCAAAGCGCATGAGGCGTAGCAGCAAGACAAGATCTGTAGGATGTCTAAAATCCCTTCCAAACTGACAGGATAAGAATAAACAGCTCCCACTCCCCTCTCACAAAGGACAAAAGATCTTGTAGCTCAGTTGTAAAGTACAGGAGGCAGAAGGCACCACATTGCGATATGATAGATATTCTTGGATCCAGACAGAAGTCCAGACTGAACCTGAACTGAACACTTTAGGAAAATTGCATGCATGGGTTGCAGTCTCAAGGAATATAACTGAGAACACAAATTGTTCCTGTGTTTCTGAATCTACAAATTATATGTCTCTTCTTCTATCACTAATCATACTGTATCTTCCTGTCTCTTTTCTATAGAAACAATGCATACTGCTATCTGTTGTTCTTACCTTTTATTAAAACATAATGATTTAGCCTTTTCCTTTTCCTCTCTATTAAGAAGTTCACATAAAGAAGGTGCATCTTTGCAGATATACCTCTTTAAATAGTAAAAGCTTAACAAAACCTCTGGGATCTGCTGCTGCTGTTTTCATCGCCTATGTAGCTATTTGACAATGAACTTTTGTAAGACTTCATTTAAATCAAGCCTGGAGGATAAAGGTATTAAATGTCTATGTTGTCATGCTGGAACTCTCATCTTTGTTTTGTTGTGGATAAAAGCTTAAAAAAAAACCTCTGTAGGACACAGGCCTTCACTTGATTTTCTGAGTTTTACTCTTATTATTTATTTCCGTGCAGAATTTAATGTTTGCAAAAGACTTGAAAGACTTTTTTTTTTTTTTGTCATTCCTGCAGTTGAGGCTCTGAGATTCATTTCATTGATTGCTATTTCATGTTCTTTGCAAATTCTCTGGTGTTCTGTTTTAAAGCTACAAAAGAAATATTTAGTTTTACAGATGGCTCCTAAGACCTCTTGTTAGACCTATTATTCATCATTCTGTAGGGACATAAAAGAAAGCAGTAAATTATCAAAATTCATTGTTGCCTTTCTTTTTGACTGTGTGGAAAGCCAGATTAGACAGCTTTTTAACGAGAAATAAGTTAGAGTCTCATCATTCTTACAGGATTACGTAGTAACAAAGCAATTTAAACAATATTTTATAACTAACTAGTTCATTTTAAGATGTTTAAAGATTCTGAAATCTGCCATGCAAGTTGCTTAAGCTCCATGATGTGCTGTGTTTTTGTCCATGATCCAGCAGTTATCTTTTGGGTTGAATCTTAAGAATAAAGCATGGCACACAAGTTTTACTACAAGTTATATGGATCAGTTGATTTGTTGTGGTTTACTAAACAAAAGCACACTTAGGATGAATTTAGGATTAATTTGAATGCTGGTACTCTGTCAGTTGTTTTTTTGGGGCAGTAACTAGAATATAACCATGCCTCTGTGGGAGCCTGAGAAGCTTCTACTTCCTTGGTCCTGCTCAGAAAGTAGTTGGAAACCTATGTTCCTCTCATGTGCTGCACCTCTTTAGAAGGTTTGCAATTCTTAAATTCTCCCAAATGTTAGAGGACACTACATCTGTTTGAATTTTGGAGCTTCTAGCAGCTCTGCCTGGCCCCTTGGTACAGAACTGTGCCTGAAAGTGATTGCCTGGCTCTCTGATGAGAGCCACGTTGCCGCAACGCTGCTGTCTGTGCAGTGGCTTTGCAGGCTGCAGGGAGAGGACTGTAGGGAAGAGGGGTGTCCCCCGTATTTCATGTTACTAGAGTCACTGTTTCTGTATGTTGGTTAGTACAAAATGTGTGTCAGTGTTTTTCCCTCCAGTTATGGCAGGAGTGATGTGTATGTTAGAATACTTGTCCTTGAAAACTTATATCAAAAAGAATTTGGTGAGTTATTTTGGCACATGTGCCCGTATTGATCTCTGTTAGAGAGAGATATGGGCTCTCCATTGAGTGCCAGTGGTGCTTTGTTCATGGCTAAAGCAGCTGCAGGGTATGGGAGCAAGCTACCCATTTGGCTGTGGACTTGAATGTCCACGTATAACTGTATTTGCTTTCCCTGTAAGCAGAGTAAGGCTGACACTGAACTGACATGCTTGTTTCTGTACTAGCAAGTAAGGTTTTTTTTTTTTTTTCCTCCTTCACCAGAAACAACTTGATCTTCACTTCTGTATGTTTTTGAATATTGCATAATACACTGGCCAAAATCCACATTGACTGAAGCCCAGTCTTCTTAATTATATTCATTTTGTTAAATGCTTACGCATGTGTTAGCAATGTTTCATGAACAGCATGAAAAGCAATTTTTATGATTAGCTGTTTAAAAATGAAAACACGACTTGTATTCTAACAGAAAAAAGTTCTCACTAGACAGACTGCTGGAAAACAATATTTTCCCTCTACGAAAGGAAGATATATTCAAATGCATAATAGTTATGTAATAGATGTGATTTTTAATTGATGAGGGTTGTGTTTCTGAGAAATAACTGATTATACTCTTGAAATATGTTGTGCATTGGTTTCCTCATACATATATCTTCTAGTACGTATGCTGAAATATTTGTTTCCTACAAGCTATTCAAATAGGATGTTTTATGATTCCTTGAGTGGAGCTAGTAAGTCCTTTGTTTTCATCCAAAAGATGCTAGTTTACCTCTGAGAACCACCATGTTCTGTCTAATGTAAATTGCAACTAAATGCTACTGCAAGCCTATCTTTTAAAGAAGCTCAGACTGAGGTAGTTGAAAGTTAGAAGGTTTTCCATGATTTTGGAGAATATTTTGGACAATTTGTGTTCTGAAAACAGTGTTTATTAAAGAGGTGCTGGCAGGAGAATAAGAATAAGGAAAGCTCACATTCCAAGAGTTATTTACAGGTAGAGAAATCGGTATCACTGAAAGAGGCTCAGAGAAATTTCTCATATTCCTAGTTGCTCTGAAATGCACTTATGTAATTTGAAGAACAGTTATTGCTTAGATTTTTACTAAAGAAATATACTTGGAAACAGAAATTCCCTGCTTATACTATTTTTCTCAATGAAAGAGAAAATTGGGGCACTCTAGCTACCCTAACTCCGAGGAGTCAACATCTATCAAGCTGTTTTATGTGAACTGTGGAGGGTGTCTTGAGGTTGGTCTTCTAAAACACTGCTCTAGCCACTTATACTTAGTGGAAGAGTAGCTAGATAGCTACAGTGGCAGCTGCTTTGGGAGGAAAAAAACCAAAACAAAAACCTGTTCTTAGTACTCATTTTGTAGGCAAGATTAGTTCAAGTTGGTTTATCTGTCACTTATCATTAGGAATAAAGGATTTACCTCTATTTTCAGTTGGTGCCTGTGGAGAGATCAGATATTTCTACCTGTACTCTCAGGCCATTAAACCATTCTATTTGTTCTGTCTTTTTTATCAGTAATTAGATTAATTTTGTTTATTGAGCAGTTAGTAGAGATTGTATTATGAAAAGCATCTTTACAATGTAACCTGGATCCTTCTCCCTGTCCTTTGCATATATGTTCCCGTCACCATCCTTGCTTAGGATTATTCAGGTTATAGCAAGGAAGTTTCTTAAAATGAGACCCAGCTTAACTGAAAATATTTGCAATCTGTCTTGTTGGGGACGATCATTTGTAAAGTACAGAGGTCTGCCTAGTAGTCCCTTTCATAATTTGAAAATGTTTCTTACTATGCTAAAACTACTTTTTTAATTTTCTCAGCTGAGCTGACTCATCCCTGAGTGCCAGTGTCTTACTGCTGCTTAGCTCCGAGTGCCAGTGGACGCTGTGGTTTCTAGGAGATCTGGGGACAGATCTGAGTCTGCAGCTGCTTTGCTTAGACAGAAGCAGACTATACTAGCTGAGCAGTGAGAAACTACTTTCAGATGGTGGCAGAATTGCTTAATTCCCTAGGTCCTCCTCTTTTGTAAGGTCTAGTTACTTTGTTCTCCATTACTGGTACAGAACAGCTATGGCAATAGTTGGAATTCCTTTAGTCGGTGAATCCTTCCAGGAGTAAGGGCTGGTTTAAGATTGCTGTGTTAGCCTCTTTAGTAAGCAAAGGGAAGGTAATGTGTTTTGGCTACCTTTGTGTTGCATTTTAGCTAATTGTGTGCTGGGCTTCTTTTCACATTTGAGCAGATAGGTGTGTGCATAACTTCTGTACATCTCTAGAGCAGGAACGTATAGAATCAACGTATAGAAAACAGAATATTAAATAAATGCTGCAGCTGGCTGGTCTATCATATGTTTTTTGTAGATATTTTCTTTATGCTTTTATTCTGCTTACAAAGACTTTTAGAAAAGCTTAGCCATGTTATAAGAAATTGTGGAAAAAATTACTCTGACCTTAGAATATTTTCCTTTGAAAATATTAAGTAAAGTCAGGGAATGGTCAGTCACCTGATGAAGCTCTACATCTCCCTTATTTTAAACTTAATAAGGCTGCCTAGATGGACAATGTAGAAGATAATGTAGATTCAAGAACTGTTTAAGATGTGCTTTGAGCTCTGATTTCTTGATGAACATTGATTAGAAAAGAGACCATAAGTGTATGTTGTCACCATAAGAAATTTATCGTCTAAAAAGTGTAATTACTAAACATGGTTACAAAGATAAGCTTAAAGATTTGGTCAGAATTGCTCAGCCTATCAGCTTGGAACCTTGAGATAGGTTTGCAATAGTTTCCATGCAGTTGCATCCCAAGAATATCCTTGGCAATTTGGAGAGTTTTATGATCATTTTACTTTTACGTATCTATTCTCTGCCTCAAAATAACACTTGAGAGCTCAAATGCAGCAATTGTGTGTGAGGATTAGCTAATACTTTCAAGAAGTGAAAGAAAGTAAATCAGGCTAAATGGAAATCTCAGTGTGGCCTACATCTTGAGAAAGTGACTTTTATTTCTAAGTTGTTGTCCTTGTTAAAGGGAAGTAAGTCCTCCTAGTTTTTCAGACTCTTAATTTTACTTTTTTTTTTTTTTCTTAAAGCTGGGTTAATCTGATGCCAGCATAAACAGCCTGTTCAGAATTTGTGAATTTAAAATGATTAAAATGATTGATTGACCTAATATTGATACTCCATCAGGTTCCATTTGCATCTGATTTTAATTAACTATCATAATTCATGCTAATATAATGTATTTCACTTGATTATCAAGCCTATCATTATTAACTGTTAAATCCATTTTTAAGCAGGCAGCATATTTACTGAGTTGAAGATGTCTTTAGTGGGTTTTAGATTAGGTTCATTATTATCGTTACAAATGTAGGTTCACAAAATACTAATTAATCTCTAATGCTACCTAACCAATAATATAAACAGAGGTTAACTAAAAGTATATTTAGAGAAATACTAAAGAATAAATCTGACTTGTCATATATAACACAACTGTAGCTCATACTCTGTAAATGAGCACCTGTCTTTATAACCTCCCTTTACTTTCCAAATAAATTCCACAATACTTGTTAGAGCAATAATTAAATTATGCAAAATCCAACAAAAACTAAAGGAAAGATCACTTGAACTATAACACACTTTAGTCTAACTGTATGTTTACAAGTCAAAATGTGCATGTTGTCTCTCACTATTATGGACTAGATGAAATAAAGAATTTGGTCATATGATCACTGTTTAATTTCCCCAACTTCACGTTTGGCTCCTAGGTTTTCAGAGGAAAGTTAAATATGATAGAATTGGATACCAGACAATCAGATTACAATTTTTACCTAAATTCCGAAAATGTGAGCTGATTTTTGAGCAGTGCAATGTTCATTATATTCATAAGAAAAAAGGTGACTGAAATTGAGGACTTATTCCAAGATTGCCTTAGCTTCACAGTTATTGGCTTATTTAGACTCTTTGGTCCAAGGAATCTTGCAATCTTGTGCACAGTGACACTACTTAGTATGACTGTTGGCACCTGTAACTGTGAGATGCTCCACCGAGCCTCTGTGCATGTTGCTCTTAGTCAAGTGCACTTACTAGGCTGTGTTTTTTGCAATATTTAAGTAAAGGAATGAAAACTTTTGGAGCTTGATCAAGCTTAGCTTGGAGACAGGCACTGAAAGCTTTCTTGGACTGCAGTGATTCTGGACACACCCAGAAGGAGAACTTTTGAAGAGTTCAAAGCATTTATAGTAAAATGGAGAGGCACCTTCAGGGTTAGGTGGAACAATTTACAATTTTTGATTTAATGAAAATGTGTATTCTGTGTAAGCATCAAAACCTCTTATCAGCTCCAAGGCTAAGTTTTTCTATCACACAGCTTTCAGAGACAAATAAACTTTTTAATATAATTAATGAATATATGAAGAGATTAGAGTGGTATGTATCAAAAACTACGGAACAAGTTATTGAGTGTACACACAAGCTGTGTAGATAGATAAGTATGGTGCACTGTACGCTGCTTTTGGAGGTCTGGAGAATGAGTTAATCTTGGATGCAATCCAAAGGAACAATGTTGAATCTAGTTTATTAGGTCGGAGCAACTATAATCTAATATACATTTTTTTCTTTTTTTTTTTTTACCATTGACATGGCATCAGATTCAAAGGCAATCTTAAATATAGTATTAGCATAATATTTAAGTGTTTCTAAATATTATTTACTACTGATTTTTTTTCTAAAAGATATAAAACCAAAGATTTGTACATCAGTGGAAAATGTGACTTTGGAATGATGTTCAAGTTTCATAGCTACTCCAGGTTGCCATTGTCAGTAGCTGGTAAGATACATGATCTAACCAGAAAGATATGTATTGAGGAAAATTTAACTTGACTTGGCATATATTTAAATCAAAAAGATAAAATAGTTTTTACAGCTCAGAGCAATTCTGAACTTGTTTCAGGTCAGATATGTATTTACGTGATATATCCCATGTTATAGCTATGAGTTAAAATAGAGGCATTTGGGTTGTGCCAGTGTGTATGTGTCAGTGTCCATATGTGTTTCTGTTGTGGCTAATATACGTATATATGTATATGTGAATGACAGGATGTATAAGAAGTAAAGATTGACTGTTGTTAAAATTTTATGGGAATTTGTGTAAATTAAATACCATCTAGTTACAATGCACAAAGGATATAACTGCATGAAAATTGCCTGCGAGTGGTCCCATGATATTTAAGATGTTAGGATAACCAACTAATTAGCTTTCTCAAGTTGTCAGACCATTTCATAAGAAGAAATTTCTTTAAGTTAATTAGCCAGGGAAGGGGCTTCCCAGGATGCCTTCCTCTTTCTTCATGGTGCCATTTCTGTGACACCTGCACTGTTGATGTGTTGCATAATTTAGTTTTGAGACATTTAATTCTGTCTGTAATTTACTGGATTTATGGAATGACCTATGAGCACATCATTCTTTTTTTTAAAGAAGCTGGCATTCTCTATCCCTGCTCTTTTTTGACATCTCCTTTACAAATAAGTGTTTTTGTTTTCTAATTTCACTTGAAAGACTTTTATCTGAGCACTGCTAGTGAAGGTTATAGTCTGACTACCAGTGCAGCAGTGCAGGTGAGGTTTAGAATGTCAGAGTAAATCTGAGTAAGTTTTGAGACAAAAGATGTTTCTCCATTAGCTCCAAAATTGGTAGTCTAGTTACTAAAATGGGCAGCAGTCTGAAGATATTAGCTCACTTGCCTGTGGAGACTTGAATCAGGTTCTGCATAGTTGATCTCATCTTCTGTGACCTGATATATATTATGCATAGTGACACAAGGAGATCCATATAGTTCTTCAAAAGTGTTTAATCATGAGACTTTCCTACACAAAACAAGTCTAGGTTTAATTCCTTGTTGCCTCTTGCTAGAACTGGGACAAAGACCAGGAACCCTCTGATTATGGAGTAGTGTTTTTTGTTTTTGTTTTGTTTTTAGATTCTTACGCAATTTCTCAGATTTTGGTTTCATCCCAAGTGGGATGAAATGAGGGAGATTCCTGAAATGTCAAAAGATTTTAATGCAGTAGAGAAACTCTGGAGTATGGGCAGTCGAAATATTGAGATTTACTTTCCTATGTGCGAGGATACTAGTGTGGGTCTTTACCTAGATAGAGCTGCAGTGCTTTGAAGTACCTTGTGGGAAGCCAATTTGACTTTTGCAAGAGTTGTTGCAGTGGCAAACCTGCTTTACTCCTCACCAGATTTTTGGAAGTTGCTTGCCAAAGCTCATGTCATGTAGTTCCTGTGTTAACTGCCCAGCCATTTCAAGTATTCATTTTGTCCTAGATCTAATGGATAAAGAATGATATGTTTGCAAATTTTCATATCAAAAACACTACTGGAAAATGACATTGCTTTCAATAGGGTATAAGCACCAAAGTGCTTAAGTCATTTTGAAAACTAGCTCTAAAAGTCCCTGTAGATGCTTGCAATATTTTTACACTAGTGATATTTCAGAAAAAATAGATCTGTGAGTTGTAGCAAAAAAAAAAAAAAAAAAAAAAGGAAGAAATGTGAATTTTAAGAATAATCTCCAGAAACACTGGGGTGTTATTTATTTATTTTTTTTTCCTCAGCTTCTTATTGAAAATACTTACTTAGAAAAATCTTCTTTATTTTTCAGAATGAAGTTTAATTTGCAAAATGGATTTGGAGGGTACACATTTTTTCTATGTGAGTTTGTATCACATAAAAATATTCTGTTGGGATCATGTCCCTCCCTACAAGGATGTAGGCTAAAAAGATTATTGTAGAGTGAAAAAACAGAACAAGAGTGTACATCTGGAAAAAACAGAATGATGAGAACGATGAGAACTTGAAACCATGTTGGTGACAAGCTATGTTACATACTTATTCTCTGTTTATGAAAGTGGTATAAAAGGCCACTGGGCTCTGAATGTCTGGTAATTAAGAATCAGGTTGCAGGAAATGAAACATTTGTTTCCTTCACAATTCAGAGTGTCTGTTAGTAAATAGTTTCCTAGGGGATCTATCCAAATGCTTCTTGCTAGCAGCCTGTATAGGGATTTGCCTAACTTTTAAGAGAATGTGCCTCCTTCTGAAACTATAGAGCAAAAGCTCAAGTGATTACAAGTGTTAGAGGAGATTTAGGCTAAAAAATTTGAGGGGGGCTCTTAGATCTTCTGAGAGAACATCAGAAGGAAAGGATAAACGTAGCCACACTCTCCTACTTTATTTCTCTTGACTAACTCAAGATTGTTATGCTCAGAACTTGTCATAATAATTTTCCAAGTTCATTAAAACAAAAAGGAAAGCCATTAAAGGAATGTTCTTTTTAAAGTTGTTAGAAGTATTATGTGCTTACTTAACATAAATGTAAGTTTGTCCTTTGACATTTATTTAGCTTTCATTTTTGGGAGGTACCCAGCTTGTCTAGTTCAATATACAGTTCACATTTCTATACAATTCACATTTCTAGCACCAGATTTTTAGTTTACCTGACCTTTCTTAAAGATCTTGTAAGCCTTGTCCTAGGCTTTTTTTTTTAAAACTTTTTAGGCTTTTTCCTAGGTCCTGGGCTTTTTATTTTAACTTTTAATTATTTGGCTGTCTGACAGGAGCTAAGAGTGCTTTATCTTTTAACAGCAATGTTCTCTTGTTTCTGTTCACAACACTGCATTTCAACATGTAACCACTTGTAAATGGCAAGATACAGACAATGTTTGACCAAATTCTGAGTTCATTATGGATTTAGTTACTACAATCCCAAAGTGTTTTGTTTCTCCACCTTGCCCCCAGGGTTATTCTGTATCCCTACTGCAGGAGTTTCTTTCCTGACTAAGAGTCTCATTGCAGCAATTTAATTGTCCAATATATGATAACAGCTTTACCAAACCAAGGCCTCAGGTGTCTAAACCACTGAGAAAATATCCAGACAAAGGAGACATATCCAGGTAGTAACATTTTCAAGGGCTGGTTGGGCTTCTGCATGCATTTGCACTAGTCATAATGCAATGAGAGATTTCAGAAATAAGGATTCTGGTTTCAGAATCTGGCCTAACCCCAGATTTCCTGGGAGCAGATACCCTAGTCGCAAAATATCTAACCACTGTGGCTCAGTTTGCCATCTATAACAGAGAGTGAACAGCACTGGTCTTCCCTGAGTTTTTTTTTCTTCTCTTCTGACTATATCCTTGTAACAGTGAGCTGTGCATTGTTCATGAAATATTCTGAGAATGTAGTAACGATATTATTACACACAAGAAATTGGTAGCCCAGTTTAAATTTTGTAATTTCTGTTAATGCAAGTCAGTAAAATGCACTGTTTGCTACGGGGAAAAAGAAAAAAAATCTCCAGTATGGTAGCAAGAAAGGCATAAGGACACTGAAGTGGCTTATAAGGAACGTGAGATAAACTGGCAAGTAAGTTGAGCACTGGTTTTGCACCCTTGAGATTCAGGTCAAGATTTTTGCATTCCATTCCTATTCAACAAAGCTCTTTGAAGTCTTGTTGATTAAAATGTGTTCTGTCTATTCATTTAACGTATACTGAAGTTTTGAATTGCTGTAGACTATAGGAGTTTGGTTAGACATGACTGTTGTAGACCTGTCTCTAGTTTCAACCTATCCTTGAAAACACTGAATAAAGTGTTATGTGTTTTTCTCTTTCTTACTTTTTTTTCTCTTTCCTTCTTTAGGATTTATGTGTGATCTGCATTGCGTTTTAACACTCCGAGGAATACTTTTCACTTCAAAACAGTTTGCATTAAAGGATCATGGTAGACAATTTAATGCTGTCTTTGAGGTAAGCAATGAATTAAAAAAAATGTTAAATATTATATAATATGCTGCAATATTCATTTGTGTGCCTCTTGCTTTTAATGTTTGTAGGTGTTTTAACTGTATGGATCTTAGAACCGTTTGGATCATAGGAGGATAAATAAAAGATTTTCCAAAGGAATAATCAAGTACATGCATCCCAGACATAGCATTTCTTGACAGTAAGATAAGAAAGGTCACAGAAATTGTTTGTGCATTGAGCATCTGTTATTTGGTGCTGTGATAGCAAGTTTTTGTGGAAACACTGAAAAAAAACCTTCCTTTCCTTCTTTTATTTTTTTTTTTGAGGTGGCATGGTACTACTACTGGCCTTGGATAATTCAGATTTGCGTGCTTTTGTATTTATGCTGCAGTTCATTAAGAAACTTGTATTATGCATTCATGAAACATCTTGCCATGGGGCAAACATAGGAAAGACCTTTCAAACTTTTTTTTTTGACAAAGCAAACAGCTGTTTTTAAGCTGGTCTGTCCAGTTCTGTAGTTGGACAAGCAGATTGGGAAAAAACAGCTGTGATACTATAGGAACAAAAGTTCATGTCCTACTTGGAATGACAGCTGCAGCCTACTGAACCTCATACTATTTAATTTCTGTGGAGATGCTGTCAGTAATAGCTCTGATCTAACCTTACTTCACTGTGTATTCAGACATGAATCTTGGAATTTGAATTCAGGCACTCTCCTAATATTCCAGGGCAGATTCCACATCAGAATTCATCTGTCACGTATTATTGGCAATAGCTGTGTTACCCTTCCTGTTGAGACTTTGCCCTGCATATCTTCCCCCAAGCTGTCCCAGACTTAGGCTGTCCTGTAGACTTTCACTGCGGAGACTGTAAGGAGTAAGAGGCAAGAGCCACTTGTCAGACAGTAAACTCACACTAGTAACAATAGTCATGTGCCTAAAATCCTTTCACTCCTATATGGATAATACACAATTGGCTAAAATAGCTTTCCTTAGAAGTGCAATTATTGAGGGACAGCAAACATGCAGGAAATCTCCTTTGGGCCCCTCTAGCTTATTTCATTGGCAACTACTTAGTGCTGCAATGGCAGAGGAGGAGCTGGGAGAGGTGTTTCTAGTGAAGAACCCTCCATCTTCCTGCTTGCTGGGAATGAGTGGTGAGAGCCCTTTTTCCAGAACAGCAAACCTGTCTTGCTACTGCCAAGAAACAGCTACTATTGCTTGTCTTACCAGGAGGCCTTCCCCCCCTAAGCAGAAGGCAAATGTGTTTGCTTGGTTTGCATGGTTTGGTGCAGTGCAGCCTGGATAGATACCTGGCTTAGCTTCAACTAGTTGCCTGGCTACAGATAGTTGCATAACTGACAGCATGGGCTCTAGAAACAAGGTACTTGCTCAGGGCCTCACTTAAACAGCCACAGAGCAACTGCAATTGGTACCTAAACTGTCAAACCTGAAGAAAATTGAGGGCATATTAGCTGTGACTGCATGAAGGAATGTCTGTGTTAGAATAATCTTCCTTTTCACAGGACAGATAAGAGATTTTGACTGGAGTACTGTGCTAACCCTGTATATTTGAAAAGTTCTGCCTTAATTTGAGGAGCTCTTTTTTGGCTGTTCTGCATGGTAGGTATGCCTGAAACAAACCCACTGAAGTTGGAGATACATTTCTGTAACTTTGGAAGCCTAAAGTTGGTCAAGTCCAAAAAAAAAACCAAACCCCAAAAACAAACAAAAAACCAAAACAAAATCAAAAAGCTAGTCCAAAGGAACAGAGGAATTAGCTGAAGCAAGCTATTAAGTAACATTAAATGAAATCACCATGCTGATTCGAAGTTTAGAATGTCTTGAATATTGCTGCTAGATTTCTCATACTCCTAAAAAGAGTAGGTTGATAACCGTGTTGTTTCTGGGAGATCCAAGTACATGTACAGAAGCAAACTAAAATCTCTCTTCACATACAGGTGCAGACTATAATGCAACTGTTTTAAAGAATAGTCAGGAAAAGCTTGGCACAGAATAATTGCAAAAAGACTACACCGAGATAATACTCTAATACACTTCAGAACTGAAATCTTTAATTGGGAAGTACTGTGTTTTGAAGATTACAGTTCTTATTTCAGAACTCTTGACCTTGTATATGATTTCAGTAGAATGTATTCATGGAAATTTGTAGTCCTTCAGACTGATCAGAAAAACCTGCCCTTCTATGCATGACAGTATTCATTTCTGTATGCAAATTTTGAACTTTCTTTCACACACTCTGAGGATTAGAGGGAGTAGAAATCATGAGTGAGGGCAGGGACTGTTGGAAGATTTTGAAAATAAACCATTTTGGAAAGGATGTAGGCTAGTTCTGTCAAATTGTAGGTCCTGTCTAATTAGGCACTAGTCACATTTTCATTGAGAATAGTTAGGATCTCATGATTGCATAAGTACTTGAAAACGGGACATGAAGACAGCTGAAGAGAGATTTAACATGGTCATGTTGCAATTTGGAGCTCTAGCTCTGTTTCTAATTCTGCCTTTGATTTGATGTGTGAATGGCAAATCAGTTTCTTCCTCCTGCCTTTGGCTTCCATCCACCACTGCTATTGGGCTTGCTCTGAACTGCACGTTTAGGCTCTTACTGCTGTTTCTTTGTAGTGCCTTACACTGGCTCTGATTTCAGATTACTCCTTTGTGCTTTGCTTTATCTCAAATCACAGCTATAGAAAAAAACAATTCTTCTTTCTAATGGTCTTTTAAAGTGTTTAATATAAATATATTTATATATTGTTTTACAAATTAACATGGTAGTAAGGAAATACTGACTTTTTTTTTGTCTTTGAATGGTTTGTTGCTTTGAGAGATAGAGGGCTACAGACTGGTGATGAGATGATGATAGGTCATGTACAATTAATATTTATATAATAGTTCCTTTTGCAGGATATGAGCAATAACAAGCACAAATAATGTTCTGCTGTTCTGCTAGGGAGAATTGTTTTTCCTGAGTTGTCTGTATTTGTGCTAATGAAATGCTTAGTATAGCAAAGCTGTTTCTGTTTAGTAGGCCTGTCTCGGAAAATATGTTACTGTGTAGGGAGAGAAGGAAGGAGCTCTGAGTAGGAAGTACAGCTGGATTTTTGTCTGGTGCATTAGTTTACAGATGGATTTTGTGTTCAAAACCATCAGTTTTGTTTCTGCTTTGAAATTCAACGAGTTATTAGCAGATATTTCCTTCATGAAGGATCTCAAGCTTTGTCAGCCTGGAGGTCAAACTCCTGATAGAAATAAATCATCTTAATCATCAGAAAACATATGAGTAAAGGGAAGGTATGAAAGGAGTGGGACAAACCAGTCTCCAGTACAAACTGTAGCAAATGAAAGACTGAGCTAGCTGAGCCTAACTTGTAATGGGCTCGTAGGAGTCATTACAGTGGTGAGGCTTGACAGAGCAAAGTTTGTTTAGGCTTCGTTCCCATTATGGCTCCTTTCAGATTGAAGCTGTGGGGACTGGGGTGATGCTTGGCTGCTTATCCTGAGTCTCTGGTGAGCTGTGTCCACTGCTTTCCATCCTCTGTGCCCATTAGGTTATTCAATTTCCACAAGTGTTAGGCAGCTGGGGAAGGACCTATTTGCCGAAAAATCATGGAAGTTTTCTGTTTCCTGAGTGCAGGAGGTGGAGTGTTCATCCACAAAAACAAGGAGCCAGAGTTAGAAGCAGACTTGGTTAACAGATAACTGAATTCTTGCTTTACACTTTTGAAAACTTGCAAAGGCATGGTTTGCTTGAGCCCAATGTTGCGATGTAAAAGTAAACAGTTCTGGAAATATTTTAAAGTCATCTAAAATATACCTGATGAATTTCATTTAGCATACTTTTGCTTTGTAGATAGACAAATACATGCAAGTATCTGTTAGCACATGCTCTGCAGTGAAGGGAAGGTCACAAGAGCTTGTCTTACACTTTAGTGAGTTTGCTTTGGTTAGTAACGGCATGTGTGTAAGTTCTTGCACTATCGAACTTTGTATTAGGTTGTAGATGTGTGTGGTTTGGCTTAGTGTTAATTATAATATTCTATTTCACTATTCACTTTTTCAGACTTTTCAGTTCCTTAGCAGTGCTGGGATTTCAGATTGTCATTCCACAGCCTTCAATTGAACACAGAAAGGTAAGCATGAGAAATATTTAGATTTTGTCTACTTAAAGCTATATGTAGAAATCACTAGGGTAAGACATAAAGCAGTGCGATTGAATAAAGTTCTGGTGGTAGTGTGACTTTGGTGAGGCTTTTTATATTAATATACACTCAAAGAAACTGATCAGAATTAATTATCTGAGTGGTGATAAACAACAAAAAAAATCTGTAGAGAGTGTATTGTTGCAAATTGTAGGGAAATATGGAGTGGTTAGCGGATGTATCCAGTTCCTCATAGGTAGCAGTTTTTCTTACAGAGGTGGAGATGCCTGAAACAAACATTAAGCTCCAACCACACTTGATTTGCTAGTTTTAAATTAACACTCGATATTGGAGTTGGAACTTGCTATGCTTTTCTTGTGCTGTTGTGAAAAGTTCATGTATCTTAGATGCTGGCATGTTTAAGAAGACATTGCAGCCCAAAGAACTCATCTATCCTGCTCAACATTTGTGAGGCCTCCATTCAGTTTTTTGCACTACTTTTCAGGAAAGCAGTGGACCACTTGAAGAGAGAGAAAACAACAGTGAATGTTACTAGCTGTCTTTAAAATCTGAACTTTTAGGAAACTATTTTAAATCTCATTTTCTGTATGCAGTTGAGATGATCGTGTTTGTTTTTGTTCTGCTTTCAATACTCAGTGTGATTAGACATTCTTCTGTAATATTGACAGTGGAGAGATGGTGCAACCCAGTTTCCATATGGCCTTAGGGGGAAAAAAATCTACTAACTAAAACAGAGCAAGTCAGAAACAATTGCTTCATTCTGTGAAGCTCCAAAATTAATTTTGATAAAATTAAGTTCTTTGGTTTTAGTTGAATGAGAAGTACTGTGAATCTGGTGCATCTTCTGTGCTAGTTAAGAGTTGAAGGCATAAGATGTTAAGGGACCGTTTTTTTCCACTTTCTTGGAAGCCCTCCTGGTGACCACGTTGGAGCTGGGTTTTTTCCCTGAAAATGAGAGAGGCCAGAGCCCCCCAGCAATGACCTCTGGCTCCAAGGTTGTCTGTCGTTCTCAACCCTTACATTGTGGGTCAGGATTTTCTTCATGTCATACTGTATTCAGATTGGAAGTGTCCTGTGTTTAAATTTTTCAGAAATCTTCTGATGAATCTGTACTTTCAGACAAAAAAAAAAAAAAAAGGTTGCCTTTATCTTTTTTTCTTTATTTTTTTTTTTTTTTTTCTTGTTAGGAGCTTTGAAGGCACATTCTTGGTTTAGTAACTCTTGGAGATGTTCCTTCTCTCTTGGTGTGGAAAGCTGAGGTGCTGTCTCAGTCAGCATCTATTTCTGCACTATGTAAAAGGAGTAACTAGAGCTGACATCCAGCGAAATACCGTTATTATCAGTAGGGGGATATTTTGCAGCTTAAAACTAAGCATGTATGTTTAGGATTGACCCTTGAATGTGTGTTTATAGAGAATATTTGGATTTTGTCTTCTATGGAAAGTTTTTGTATGGTTGTTTTTGCTATGAAAGCTATGGACAGAAAAATACAATCAGAGAACTGGATTTAGGTTTTTGGCTACTTTTTTTTTTTTCTTACACTGAAACTTTTGGGAAAATTAAATAAAAACCAGGAGAGTTCACAGAGCAGTGATTGGAAATCCAGTTTTAAGTGCCTCTAGACACCCACTGTGCAGCTGAGATCTTGTATTTATGAATTAAAAACACCTGCAAACATCAGAAAACACACGTTTGTATTTATTTCAAAATCCTGCTAATACATTCTGACCTACTATTTCATCTTCTGTTTAGAGTTTAGAGTAGTTTCTTTAAAGTCATAGTTTCAGAGAGGCTGACATATAATGCTGATTTTGAACAAAAACCTTTTATTTTCTGCAAATATAAGATTTAGTAGCTTAGAACCACTTAAATTAGCATTTAGCTACTCTTAAGTGACATATGTTTAGTACTTTAATATTGAGGAGGAAGTGCATCTCCCTTTTTTTTTTTTTTTTTTTTTAAGGGAAACTTAGAGATGGAATGGCTAGTGGAAGAGCTAAGCTCAGCACATTGTTTTCCTAACAAGTGCACAAAAGAAAAATCAATTTCTAGCATGATAGCCTAGGGGTTGTTAGAAAAATGAGCCATATTACTGACATGGTAGAGAACTACAGGTAGTGGAAAAAGACTTGGGGGTATGACAGCACCAACAGGGAAAGGTTTGTTTTATTTCCCTCATTTGTAGTTTATTCTGTAATTTATTTCTTTTTGGGTGCTCTCTCCCTATCCCTGAACTGGCCAACCGATTCGTTTACCAAAATGGTAACACTTTTCCAGTTTCCCTTTTATTACTCTGGGGGTTTCCCCGTTAACTTGACTATTAAAATAAAAATAAATATTTCAAACACTAGCTAGTTAGAAAATACCTTTTTAGGGAAACATTTGACTGGATGATGTTTTCTACTTTTAGCGTTTATAGTTTTGAAGTTAATGCTGCAAACTTGTTGGTCACAAGAAAAAGGGGAACAAAACAGAATTTCTAGTTTCAGCAATACCTGGCTACTTTTAATTTTTTTTTTTTTGACTTAGAAATAGTCTTGTGCTTATTTTTCTTAAACAATGTCACTGTTGTCAAATGCCCACATAAACTGAAAGCCAAGTGCATCTTCACATGTTTGTGCAGCTGAGCTTATGGCATCACTCTGTTAGCTAAGTGTCAGAATTTATTTTTACAAGCATTTATTTTCTGTGATTCTGTGAGTGGTTCTGTGCCTCCCCGAAGTTTGTCCTATGTGGAATCTCTATGTGGCAAATAAATTAAAATTTACATTTTATGGCATATTCTACAATTGTTTGGACTACCTGCTTTGACAGGGAGACTAGTTTTGCACCTACTCTCCTGTATCTAGGAAATTGGCTACCGATTTCTTTCTGTCTTTGTCTTTCCATCCTTGTTTTCCCTGGTGGTCTTGTTTGTTTAAATACACCGAACTACAGTCAAGGGCTTAAATTGAAAGACTTATCACTTTTTCCTGGGTTATAGGAAGATCTTAGACATAGGAGTGCAGAGGTCAGGGGAGAGTGTATGGAGTGGGTGGTAACTGTAAGAATACTATTCCAGGATATAAGAATTTAATTATTAAAGCTGTCAATGATATCAATTTTAAGATTATATAGGTATTTTTATATATAAATTTGATCTTACACTTACATTTGTGTTGTAATAATGATAGTGACTGGCAGTATTTCCTCCTTTCCACTGTTCTTTTCACCCTGCCATGCCCCATAAAAGTCATTGCTCTGTTAACTGGAAATGATACAACTGCCTAAGGCATCCGAATATGCTATAATAGATTAAAACATGAAGCAGGCAAAACTCTTATGTATATCCTTGAAATACTGGGGGAAATAGGAGTTGGACCAAGTGGTTAGTATCTAAGCTTGGCTTTTGGCCAGGACACTGAGGGAAATGCTGAAAAGGAGTGCTGTGGAATCTCTTGTTGTTAATTCCTCTGCTTTGTGTTGGGGGTTAGCATGGTTAGGGAATAAAATTCTTACTTTATGGGGGAAAGAGAGGCAGGACAAAGATATGTTTTTTTCATGCAAATTGCTCTTTGTAAATCAAAGCCAGTGTCTTTATTATTTTTAACAAGAGTTTCCACTGAGATCTAAAAGTTAGGTTTTAGATAAATATATTAACTTTAAGCTCTGGAACACCAGGAGATCAGAGCTTGTTCTATATTTCTGTGGGGAAAATGGAAAGTTCTTCCTTCCTGTTAGATTCCAGAGCAGGTAAAACTGCAGGGTAATAGATACGCTGCTCATTTGTTTTCTTAGCAGTACTTAGTGCTAGGCCTGCCCCAGGCTTCGGACCACAGCAGTGATAAAGGTTTCAGCCATTTTCAGATGGAATTTTGACAAATGCTTTTGTCAGGGAGTATCACTCTTTTATGACACTTTGTCTTCCCTGTATTTGAAGTGCTGCCCGTATGAGTCATGGAGCGATCCTGGGCGATGTTCCGTTGATTACTGAGTAAATAAAATCCATGTCCCTACCACATGTGGATTCCGAAGAGTTTCATAGAGTGTAGAAATATAAAATGGCAACAATTTTGTCACAGCTGAAAATGATTGACCTTGAAAAAGTGTGGAGGCTGAGTGACTAGATCACAGATGATAATCAATGGTATGTACTTGCATAAAATGAAGAAGCTGCATTTCTGATATCGTGATATATAGCCTGGTGATGATCATCATTATTACTGTAAATCAGAAGCAATCCTGGTACAGAAAAGGGACGATTTTTATTAAATATGTCAAAGTGAACCACAGGAGTCAGCCTTGTATTTACTTCAAAGTACTTGATGGTCTCATTGAAAATGGAAAGAAACCTCTGTCTTAAAACATGCAACTCTCAGAGCGTGGTGGTGATGGGCTTGGTATGAACAAAATTAGTCAAACTTGGAGGAAGCTTCAAGCTTTGTTGAGTTCAGAACAGTTCTTGCACCATTCAGAGCTGTTTTACGTTCTAGATTACTAAAATAATGTTAAAGTCCCTTCAGATGTGGTCCAAGTTAGTTGAAGGGGGCAGTTAAACTTTCCAGGCATTGTAACTCTTCAGTGATTTGTGAATACAAAGGCCTTCTATTTCCAGGCTTTTTAGACCTTTAATCTTCACAGGCACAGATGTTCAGGCAGAGTTTTTACACAAAGAACGGAAACCCAAATTATTTAAGCTGGTAGTATTTACACTTACCATGTACTGTAAAATTCAAATGGCTTAGTACTTCTCTGATTAAAGGCTTCCAGAATGCACTGAAGGATTAAAATAGCAGAGCATGCTAACCAGGCAGACGTACACATTGTGTCACGGTGTTTTGTTTGGCCTCTGCTCCATTTCTCTGCTAGCTGTGAGAGATGAGTTATCTGCAGATTTTTAGGGGGTTTTGGTAGATTATTTTATTTTAAACAAACCACTAATGTTCCACATGGTTTTTTTTTGTAAGAAGTATTTAAAATATGGCTGTTCCAAGTGAACGTCTATAAAATGAACTGTAAAGACTTACTGCTGGGAAATTGTTATGGCTGTGTAGGTTTGGCCTTTATTGGAAATCAGCTGGGCTAATATTGGAAGAATATTCCTTAAATATGATTTCAATGGTGAAAGAGTTAAGCCACATTCATAGATGTGTTTACAATGCTGACAAGGAAGTACTCTAATGTTAAACTTGAAGAGGTTCAAAAACCAAACTATTATTTTTTTATACATTCTTTATCCATTCCATGCTCTGCTTTGAATATTGAGTTCCTTTGTAGTTTCTGTGTGTCAGCCTGCTTTCATTTTCGCAGTCTTGGAATTTTTAGAGGACAAAAACGAGCTCTGACTTTGTGTCTGAAGCATCATGAACTTACATTTGGAATACTGTGGGCAGCATTGCATCATCATGTCAAAATGTAGGAGTGGAAAAGAGCCCAGGAATGAGAGAATGAGAATTATCTATGTTCTGGCCTGTTTTTTCTTACAGAGAGAGACTGAATAGATTAGAACTGTTGAATTTAGGAGAGAGATCACCAACTTGGATAGGATTCATAATTTTAAAACATCATGGTCTGGAGAAGGCAAATACAGGATGATTATTCTTCATTTATTGCAATATAAAATATTTGGGACATAGCATGAAATTATGAAGTAGCAAGGTTAATGAGAAGTAGTACTTTTTCAGACAACATACAACTACATCGTAAAATTCACTCAGGATATTTTGCAAACGAAAATTATAAATAGAGCAAAAGGGGAATTAGTTGTATTCGTGGAGGTGAAGTCCATTAGTGGCTATTAAACACAACTCTGCAGAGGATCTGTGGAAGGGAAAATGCTTCCTTGAGCATGCGCTGTTTCTGTTTTTTAAACTATGTTGCTTCTGCGCAGTTAGAAGCAGTAGTTAAATGGGCTTTTGATTTATCCTCTTTTTCTACTTTTATGAATGGTTCATTTGCATGTCCACTGAAGTTTAATAGGATTAAATATCCTACAGTATTTTAAAATCAATGTTTGTCACATCACAACTGCACAGTCAGTTCTCTGCTTCATGCGCAACTAGTTATACTTGAAATACTTGTGGCTTACAGTTCAAGTGATATTTCCTCTTCAGGGATGTTCTCACATAGAATAATTTCAACAACTGCTCCTTAAATCCCAAGATGTGGATATTATTTCTAACTTGTCTGGTGGAGGTGGTACTAGAAATTTGCATTGTATTTCGATAGCTGGTATACTGAAATTCTTGATTCAGGATCAGAGTGATCATACGTGTTTGCTGTATTGTATGAATCCAAGAGAAACTATTTTATTTTTCTAAATGCATAGCATATTTTAAATGCAAGCATACTGTCATGTTTCATTTAATAAGATCTAAGACTGTCATATAGTAAAAGTGGGAAAAAGCTCAAGAGTTTTCATAGAGGACTCTAGCTACCAGAATGACAGGTATTAAACAAATTACATTAGGCAAAGATTAACAGAGAAATAGTTTACATAAAAGCTACTAATTCTATAGAATAATTTTAGATTTCAGAAATTCTTAACAGTTAGAAATAAATAAAGAATATATCTGCTTATTCATCCTTCCTGTATAGTCTATTGTGTGAATTCAAATAAAAGGTCTTATTTGTATATCATTTGTAATTTTTTTTATCCAGAGAGTCAGAGGGCAGAGATGAAATTTCTAATTTTTTTTGTCATTCTACATGTTTTCTGTTTTTTGCAGGTGCTAACAGATAACTAATAATTTGAAAGATATGTATTTTAATAAGCCCAGGTAGACAAGTTTCTAAGCCACTAAGTGTAAAGTTTTCACAGTTTATACCTTTGTTTTGTCTATCTTGTTGGAGTAATGAGCATTACTGAACACTGAAGAGGTTCTATGTAATGCAAATATTTTCATATTTTACAGCAGGAAACTTACAACCTGTTAGCAGCAGAGGTTCTTGCAAGAATGCTTTCATGCCAAGTAGTTTGGCATCTGCAATAGTTTTTTATATTGTACATGGGAAACTACTGGGAGAGCCTAGAGAAATAAGCAAGCTGAATCACTGATGTTATAAGAGGTAATGCTGTAAAAACAGGTGAATTTAGTAGATCTTGCAATGATCTGACAGCTTCTGTATGATACCAGAAACTTAGCTGCAGATAAATTTGCTGTCTCTTCTGAGTACATGCGAAGTACATAAGCCGACTGCTGTCCTAGAAGTAACTGGCACATTCCACAGTGAAGCCTGCAAAGGTCAGTGTCACGCTATCTGCCGCTAAAAGGGACAATACAATAATCCAGAGGGGCTTTAGTTGATTTTTTTTATTATTATTTTATTCACTAGCACAGGATCTTTGTTATAACATCATCCACCATTAACTGGCACAATTGTTATAGGATTTGGCTGATCAATTAGTAAGCAGGAACTGGAATGGAGTACAGTGCTTGTTTCAAGAAAAAAAAAAGAAATAAAAATAAAACAAAAAGCTAAAATACAATGAAAGAAAATAAAAAAAAAAGGGGGGGGGAGGCAGGGGTGCTATAGTGTTATTACATGCTGAGCATACAGGAGACTTTCGACCTTGAACAGAAGTGAAAAATATATGGTAGTGTTTCTACCCCTGAAAGTCCAAGGGACACTCAGCCTCGCGAGGAGCCACCTTAGGCAGCATCCCAGGTAAGGGCAGGGGAGGGATACTCACATCAGGGTCCCGCTGGAGGAGTTGTTCAGATGCTGTTCCTGATCCCTGCGCAGCTCATCCCTGCTAGACTCTGGCCTGTATCCCCTTTGGAAAGGACTGTGTGCCTATGCTAAGGTCACCCTCACAAGGAGGGCCTTCCAGTATCTTCAGGTGAGTTTGGCCCCTTATCAGGTGCTTTGCAAGCATAGAGTTGGGTCTGTCTTTGCAGATGTTAGCGAAGTGGGACCATCCTGCCTCCACAGGACTTGCCTCTTCCCTTTGCTGTTGGGGAAGGCACCGAAAGTGTCTCCGTCGCTTTTCTGGTACACTTTTCTGCCATCCCTGATAGGCTTTTCTGCCATCTGTCTGGCACGTCGGCAGAGCTCATGCACTTCAGCAGTTTTGTTGTTAACTTTTTTTACTTGCCCATCACTCTGGAGCTGCAGCATCAAATTTTTCTCTTCAGAAAACCTGGAAAAATGAGAACACAAGCAAGGTTATAATAAATTAAAAAATGATTGACAATCAGTGTTTCCCGATCAAATGAAACTCTGATATGTTTAATTATGGACAGTGTGTATGTGTATATATGCACATATATAGTGTATATATACATATATATGTGTATGTATATACTCCTCCCCCCCCATATATCAGGCCTGTATATGTGGAGAGGCGGGGCTGGCGATGGATGGAAACTTGTGGATCTCATTCCAAAAAAACATCAGAAAAGTAAAGTGCCTAGGACTGAGTCTTATAGTGTTTGTTACAAAAGCACCTAAAATGCCTGAGCCACTATTATGAGTTATTATGTGAAGTGTGGAACTAACCCTTAAAAACAAACAATCCAGGATTGAATCTACCTGCCATACTGACTTGCCAACAAGAAATTCCAATAGTGCTGTAGGGAGACAATTATTTCAATAAAGTTTTTGTAGAAATCTTGGAAGAAGGTATTAAATTTATATCCTGGACAAAACAATTTTTTTGCTCTTGTAACAGTTGCATTTTGTATTCTAAAAGTAAAGCTGGTAAGGGAAGAGCTAGTCCTTTATTTTTCTACTTGATTTTGATAAGTTTATTTAAAGCTTAAAAGTCCTGTAGGTACCACACATTTATAGACTGGTGGAAAGATTGGATTTTATTTTAATATCTATGGGATTTTAGGGATTTGGATCTGGTGTTTCATTAGTGGTGTATATTCCTTGTGCATTCATGTGCCTGAACTGAAGAAAGTTCATTCTTTCATAACTGTGTCTGTTCCCTTTAACTTGGTTAATAGGACTCATCAAAGTCAATTTCAAAGAAATAAAAATAATTTACTAAGTAGTATTTTTATTTGTAAAATATGCTTTGTAAAAGCAATTTGGCATCATATTTAGAGTTTTCCATTTTTTCCCCCATCTGCCATGTTGTTCTGGATTCTCAATGGCTTAGCAGAATATCAGTTTATTTTCAGCCTGTTTCTGGGTTCTGCTGGTTGTACAAGGCAAGGTGCTACATAAAATAAACTTCTGTTCTTCTGAAGGGTATTCCAGATTAGGTCCCCAGTCTGTAGCAGCAGTATCTTGAAGAAAACATGAGAGTTTACAATTGTTTCTGAAATAATTCACAACTGTATTCTTCCTGCTATAAAATTGCATGTTCCTGCTTGCAGGAAACAGAACAATGAAGAGGCTTTTAGCACTGCATTGAGAGAGACATAAGTTCGTCTGAAATAGGCAGCAGGTAGATATGTTGTGATGGACTCAACTAATCGTACAAGAAGGAGCAACTAGCAAAATACAAGAAAACTGGAGGGAGAAAAAAAAACACAAAATGATGCACTCATAGAACTCATAAGTAAAGAGAAGAAAGAGCTGCCTTGCAAATACCCTTATGAAAATCTAGCTTCAGTTCAGCTTGTTGTTTATTGCCAAAAAGATTGGAAGATGTTTAGTGCGTAACAATCATTAGGAAGAAGATTTACAAATTAGAAAATCTTTTGCAACAACACATTAGAAACAACAAATTTGTTTGTAACAACAAATTAGAAAATCTTTTGTAACAACACAAGTAACAACTTGTGAGACTAAGGCAGATGTAGGAACTGCAGGCATTGCACACATGAAAGCTTGTCTTTGCCTATCATGTTAAGCTGCATCTGGCAAAATGTGCTGCATCTCCTTACAATTCTTGTTCTGCCAGATATTGGAAAAAAACCTACACAAAAGAAAGAAAAGAATAGAATTACGGGATGAAATTAAGAGGGAAAATAGACTGAATCTGTAGAGCAAGATACTGGTTGCTGATTCACTTGCAGTAGGTAGAAGCTTTTCAGATGGAGCATTTGTAGTTAGAATGAGTATTACTAGGTGACCCTCAGGAGGAATCAATAATGACTTGTGGGATTGTGTCCTAACCTATTCCCCCCTTTTGCTCCCTGAGAGGTTCTGTGACATGAGTTGCTTCTGTGATTTAACTTGGTAGGGTGAAAGATTTTCTGTATAGCTACCATGTTGTTTAAGGAATAAGTTTTAAAGGGAGTTAGGAGAGACCTAGGGTGGGCATTCTCTGAATACCTAGTCCTTTTGAGAAAATCAGCCTGTTTGCAGCCAGGAGTGCTTTGGATTGCTCTGTTATCCCTTTAGCTTTGGGGAAATATCTTAGGGCTGTGGGAGAATTCCCTAGTGGCCACAGAGTAACTTGAAAGAACAAAAGGACTGGAAGTGACCTCTGGGTGCTGCAGTTCACCTCCCCTGCCTCAGGGAAGGATACCTCCGTTCCTGATGGAGATTCCCCATCCATCTTCTCACTGAAGTCTCAGAATCTCCTTCGGCAATCTATTCCCATGTCTCACTTGCCTTTCTGCTGAGTAGTTTTATCTTTCTTAAACTACTCAGAGCTGAGATCTGACTTTAAAAAGTGCACGCCTGCGTTATTTGCTCTTCAAAAACCCCTGCCTCAGAATTTTATCATCTCACATCTAAGTAATTATGAGATTGTGCCCCAGTATAAGCTATATAGTTCTTTTGAGTTAGTCATATTATTGTGTTCTGATTTGAATAGCTATATTAAACTATGCTCTGCTATCTCGAGAAGCATTCGCTGTGAAGATTAAGGTGCATGAAATTACATTGCCTTCAGTCATTAGAAGTACAATTTTATCTAAAACAATTCTTGCTGCATTGAAGTTTGATAGCCAGGAGGCTCTCTCTACAGCAGGTTGACACTTGTCACTATTATATCAGTTTCTGTTTCTATATAGATAAACAGTTCTTAGTTCGGTAGTAATTTTGATTGCTGGCAGACTAATAGATTTTTAGTTGTCTCCAAGAATGCCTTTGGCTTAAAAAAAAAAAAAAAAGAATGGTTAAGAGATAGTCCAGAAAAATGAAACTTGATCTTTCTGATAACAACAGACTTGAAGTGAATTTTACTACAAATGGGTTTCAGACTAGAAGAAACATAATGAATTAATATTTTTGAATAACAGTTATTATTTCATATCTGTGGCAGAGATTAACCTACAGTTTGTGTATGAATAGTGAGTATTCACTGAGAAATTGCAACTGAAGAACAACTCGTTTATTTGGTAATATTGTGAGACAGTGGTATTCTCTTATTGGATATGAATGCAAATGTAACAGCCAGAAACCAATACCTTGTTGCATGTTATTCATAATTTTGACATTATGTGGTTATTAGATTGTACAGCCTATTGAATTTAAAAGGCTGATGCCAAATGGGCTACCCACAGAAAAAGGGCATATTAACTACAGACACATCTGCTCCTGTTTTTGGAACAACGTTGCAGAAATTGGGAACATATCACATTAATGCAGATGCTTTTTATTATTCACTAGCTATAATTAAATGCAGTTTTTTTCTGTGGTTGGTGATGAAAGAGTAAGAGCAACCTCAGAGCGGGGAAATGTTTTAAATCATGTAGACCACAACTGACTATTACACAGCAACACCACAACCCCTGCTCTGGCTTGCGTTTTCATCTTGTAATGGTGCATTCAACTTGTGTTTGCAAACCACATTCCACCAAAGCCTCCCGGTGTTTGTAGCTGGCCCAGCAGCCATGTGTGCTTGTGGGCTCAGGTGCTTTGCTGCTGCGCTGGTGACTGCTCGTGCAACCTGCGACGCCAGATGGTTCTCTGGGCGGGAAACCGTCCTTTGGAGGGGCAGAAGCGGCGTGCAGAGACGAAGGTGCCTTTCTAAAGCTACTTTTGAGGCACTAGAGCAGGGCTGGACAGGTATGGTAAGCAAATGGTTGTGGATTTAATCTCACTTAATCCCTTTATATCTCGTAATTGATGTGTGTTTGTGTTGGTACAAAGGTTACTCAGAGTACAATTTCATGAAGCTATGAAAAGATATTCGTGTAAAGAGTACTGCCTGTTAATAGCCACGAGAATTGGGTTTGAGAAGCCTGCTTTGACTTATGATTCATCCAGTTGGAGAAACAGAACAACAGAAGAACTACATTTAATTAAATGGCTCGGATTTGTGTGCTGCAAATTCCAGCACTCTGCCCAGTGTGAGATACTGCAAAATCCTGGCTGCAGCCCACCCCAGGAATGGATAGAGCTTAGGGCAGCAGTCCCAGGAGATGGGGATGGGTGACTGCAGCTTCCAGCTTGCCTTGATACTGCCAACTAGAAAGTCAGAGTGTTTAAATATGTTTAAAGGGTTAACGCTCCTTAGGGCTGTAGTCCCTGCCTTTTCTAATCCCTTCTAGCCATATCGAGTGCAAAAAGCTTAGTCGTGGGGGATAGTCTCTCTTTTTTTCCCTGTCCTACTATGAGTCTAGACTAAGTGATATTAAGTATGCGAGATTAATAACTTACTCCATCTTACTGTTAATGAATTTGAGAGTGATTTCTGTGAATGTAGGATGAGGTGTGTCATCTTTAGTAATTCTAAATCAGGGATAGGGTAGAAGTTAACTATTGAATATTTTTGGTGCACTGGAAATCAGCCTGTTCTCTTAAAAGTTGCACTTTATGTGAGAGTTCCTGAAATACGAATTGCAGCGGGTGTTTGCCATGAGCAGTTTCCATCGTTCAGGCACTGGATGGAGGAGCTGCCACTGTCTCGACGCAAATTGTCATTAAAAATGACTTTACCTCCTAACTATGTTTGAAGTAATAGTTTTCCATCTCTAAATTTCTGACTTTTGTACTGAACAATGTTTTCTGTGCTGAGGAAATCCATTCCTATCTAGACAGTCCAAATCTGGGTTTTGATCTGATGGTTCTCCTGTACCAGCAGGCTAGACAGTAATGGGAGAGGGAATGAGTAAGAGAAGCCAGTTGGTGCGTAGCTCGGTTTCACTTGCTGTGACCGCAGAGTGAATGACTTACGGAGGTATTAGTGCTGCCTTTGTATTACAGAGTGAATTCCAGCTCCTAATTCAGTCGGTTTTGTGTGCAGGTTCCCCAGAGGATAGAGGAGCAACAAGATGCCTCTGAAGACAGCGGTGCGGGGATCCCAGGCGTGTGGGGCAGCTGGGGCCCCTGGTCCGCCTGCTCGCGGAGCTGCAGCGGCGGGGTGATGGAGCAGACGCGGCCCTGCCTCCCCGCCTACTACCAGGAGAGGGGCTTCCGAAGGCCCGGGCGGCAGTACCCGGCCTCCGAGAGAACTCTCGCTCATCCGAGCTCGCGCCACCGCGAAGACCCGCTGACCACTTACCCTGGCCACGTCATTTCTGCCATCCGTACATCTGTGCCACTTCACCGAAACGAGGAGCAGCCGTGGGCTGGCCTGTGGGCGCCTCTTTCTTTGGGAGGCCACAACAACAGCCATCTGAGCAGGGGAGCATTAAGAGGCAGCAGGCATTCTCAGACCCAGAGGCATAACACCAGGCCAGAGAAGAGGTACAGTGTCTGCATTTTATTCCTGTTCTGAACCATGCATCTAAAGAATGGCACACAAGCCCAGAGTCATTTATTTTAATTTTAATTTTTTTTTAATTTATTCCAGCAGATTCTCTAGTGCTTTCCCACTCGACCCTCTTCTGGAAGGTGTTTGGAGTAATTTTTCTGAGGGGAGTTTTTAAAACAACAACAAAACTTGCCGTTTACTTCTTTAAGATTATTGCACAAAATCAGTCAACCATAATTCTCACATATAACTGACCCAAATCAAAAAAAAAAAAAAAAAAAAAAGTTACTCTGAGGCAAGTACTAAGACAGCATGACTCTGTGCTGCCCTAAGCCTCTCAGGAAACTCTCTCCATCTTAAAGAACCTTTGAAAATTAGAATTAACCTGTTCTCCTCCTGCTTGTGGCAGTGAAGCGTAAACTTCAAAGAGTGCTTGGGGCAAGTTGTTCAAATGTTGATCTTTCTGGGTATTGGCAATTTCTTTTAATTACTGTTTCTTTTCCCTTTCTTTCAAACCCTTAGAATTGGATAGTTATAACTTTTGGATAAAACTTTAATATTTTAGTGATTACCTTATAAAAATTCTGACTGACAGAGGTAGGTTTTTAGTAGTATTATTAACATGACTACATTGGGGCAAACGTATTTTCTTTTTCTGTTTTCCTACTCAGTCATTTACTGTGACGTTTTACTTCTCAGCAGTGTGGAGTAACAGATACAAGCTGTAGTACATAGCTGAGTTATGACTATACTGGAAGCCTGGCCTCGAGCTTCTCAGCAGTCATGCAAAGGCTGCTTGTCCGGCCCCTTGGCACCTCTGGCCTCCCGGGGAATCCCAGCTCTGCGCTGGCTGCTGGCACCACTGGCGTCCCTGCCCAAGGCCCTGCCCTGCTGCTCTGGTGGCCTCTGCAGGCCAGGGGGGACTGGCACAGTGTGAAGCAACCACTGCAGTTAAGGGCTGGAAAACGGCAGGACAAGGAGCAGAAAATAACACTGACTTGGTGCAGAAGAGAAGTTACGTTGCTAAGAGTCTTGCAGTATGCA
>JAUBNY010000041.1:3741049-3761405 GCA_032275445.1 Crypturellus soui | reverse complement strand
TTTTTTTTTTTTTTTTTTTTTTTTTTTCCTATTTAAGCACTTGTTGAATATTGCCTTTTCCTCTTCTCTGTTTTGGCAAAGCTCCAGTTTTACATGAGTACAGTTCCTTAGGCTCCAGGTTGCATCTGCTTGAGTGTGGGGCTCGCCCCCCCCCCATAATCAATGTGCAGATCCTTGTTCTTTTTTTCTTTTGGTTTCAGCTCTCCTTGACTGCTGCTAAAATGCCAAGAGAGGCCCCCACCTCTTTCTGTAAGACTGGGTTTTCATGACGGAGGCCAAACTTCTGGGTGCACATCTGGGAGTGCTAAGTGTGCTTTGAGCTGCACTGAGCACCAGCATACGTGATTCTTATTAGGGGAAAGAATAATTTCCATTGGTCACCAGAATAATGAAATAACTGAAGCAGGCTTATATAAAAAGTTTAAAGAAATATGCTGATAAGGAAAGGGCTTCCCTAAAGCTGTTTTTATATTTGGAAGAGGAATGAGAGGAAAGATTTTCACTGAGGAAATAATCCAAAGATCATTGACTTCTCACACTGCAATAGCTCTGTGGTCTTTATTCTGATGCCAAAGCTGATGTGAAAGTCTGGTGTGCTGCTTTGCAGCCTGCATAGGGTCATCTCGCAGACATAGAACATTTCTATGCCTGTAAGCAATGGAAAGGAAGAGGGTGTCACTGAATGTCAAAACAGTGTTTCCTTTCTGAAGGTATTTCTTTTGCTCCCTTTTACAGTTGCTTTGACCACCAAATATAGGTTGCTCAGCTGGCAGGCTTAAAACTAACCTGTAAAGGAGCAATCCTGTTGTATTCCTTTAACTGGCGTAAGCACTGTTAATTGCATGTTCTTAGGTAATTGCCATCACCTGTTTAATCAGTTCCAGTTTTCAGAGGTGGACAGGTGTGATTCCTGGCCTCCCCAGTTCATGAAGGTAGTATTTTCTCAAGTTCTCAAGCTTTCTATTTATTGATATGGATGTTTGCTTTTCTTAATAATCGGAATAGAAACCCTGCCCAGGTACTTGGCCGTCTGTCCCTGCTTTCACCGTTTCTCTAACAGGATGAAAGCGTGATGTATTTTGGCCCAAGTGCAGTAGGGTATGATGGGTTTGTGTGCGACAGAAAGGCAGAGGGAGAAGCTTTTGATCCTTCTCTGAGGACTGATTTTCTAGAAAAGTCTAGAGCAGCCGTAGTCTATCAAAGAATTTGTTTTGGTAGCACTCAGAGGGATTTGAAGCCATATGAGGAACAAGTTTATTTTCTTTCTGAATAAAATTCCAAACAGGTTCTAATAGCAGTAGAGATCTCCGTGTGAGGTATTTCCTGGAACAATGAATAACTAACTGAGGTTGTTCTGGCCTCAGGTTGACTTTGTGCTGTCCCACCTCTCATCTGGTTCTTAATCTCTGTAATATGCTCTCAGTCTTACTTATTATTGCCTAATTAGTATTAATTTTATTACATTACTGTGAGCACAATTTAAATGTTACTACCAAAAATAAAAAGCTAACATGATACCACAATTGCAAATCACCCCAGAAGCTTTTTAATCTTACTGCTGAACATTTAAACCCTCTCTGAAGTGGGATGACTGGGGGATGGGAGAGTAGATGAGAACACTGTAGCATTCTGTCAGATGTGATATATTCCATTTTACTACCATTATTCCAATGAATTATTGCGTTGTCAGTAAGGGGCAGAAACAACATTACTCTTGTTGTAGTTCCAATGCTCAGGGTAAGAGCATCCTGACACAATTATGTGATTATTTGCATTTAATGTCTGTGGATTCATCTACCAACAAACATTGTTACATGATTCAATCAAAGGTGCAAAACTTGCTATCTAACAGCTGAGATAGCAAGTTCCAGCAAATTCCTTTTTTCTTTTTTTTTTTTTTTTCCCTCTGTTAATGAGGAAAAGGGACTGCTGGATTTGAATTCAAATTCTGGAATGCTGTCACTCTTTTTTGAAGAGAAATGCTATAAATTGTGTTATGCAACACGTGCTGTGAGATTAGTAAAAGCTGACATAGTAAGTTTCTGTATCAGCTGTATTAAAACCGTGCTTGATTTAGGTATTGGTGATAATGAAAGGGATGGAAAATTCCATTTGTTAAAGTCCATGTGTATTTATCTTGTATTAATACAAGCTATTGAGACCTGTTCCCAAGTGAGCATTTATTTAGTGTCCTTTTTAATGAATTCTATTTATCAGAGGGGAAAAAAATATTGTCCATTATATAATACAGAAATGAGGAAAGATTCAGCCCTGTGGTTTAATGCTCTTTTGCTATGGAGGATACACTTCTCAAGTACAGCTGATTATTCTGTCTCTTCTGGCAGTTGAAATTTTATAAGTCAGGTAAATCTCTCATCCTGTTTTGATTCTTCTACAGTATTGAACAGTAATTGATTTGGTTTTTTTTTGCTCTTTTTGAGAATATCCACAAATCATAATGTAGTTATCAGTAGTTACCCAAAATGTAAACCAAACTCTTCAGTTGCATTGTTTTGGTTACATTGATAATGGAAAAAAAGTAAAATGAGCATCTGCATTGCTTTAATTGCAGTAAAAGATGCTGATGAAGTGTGAGTAATATGCTATAATATGGCAGAAAAGTTTATGATGATGATTCCACATCTTTGTGTGTATATTCTTAAAAGGGGTAGCTTGATTTTCCTGTGACCAAACGTTTGACAAAGATAACCGCTTAACACCTTAAGGCTATTTTCTAGGTCAGTGAGCAAATGACTTGTATTTTCATAACATAAAGCAGAGTCAAAGGGCTCCCTTCTTTCATTCATGTTTAAGTGATTTTCTTCAGATTGATGTAAAGCTGGTGAAAGGTGAGTGAAAGGAATGCACAAGGCTATGGTACAGTAATGAGAGGTGATACGTAGTGGTATTTGCCTCAAAAGAGTGGTGTAAAGCAACCTGACTGTTAAGATTGCTGGCAATATATTCCTCAGGACCATCAAAACATTCCCTTTTCTTAAAACTGTTACTTAGGTCAGAATGTACTAAAATACCATGAGGTATAAACATAATAACGGTCATGTCCACAATGTTTTGTGAGTCAGCCTTAAGAAAAAGGAGGTTAAAAGTGTGTGGTAGGCAGACGTTTAAAAAAAAGGGGGAGTGGACACAAAAAAGCCCCTTCTTAACTGTGTATGTAAGAACATATAAAACAGTAGCAGGAGGGCTAGAGAACAAATTATTGAATAGGGAAGTCCTATTTAGTCCTACTTATGGAAATTTTTCTCTTTCTAAGCAAGGTGAATGCTTTCTAAGCTGTGACTACCCAGTTTTCTTTTGTCTTGGCTATTTGTATGGGTTATGTTTTATTAAGCAATGGTGACTCACTTGCAAACTCTTTTTTTTCAGTTTCTTTTTTTGTGAAAAATGTGCTTAATGCAGATGTATTGCATCATATCAGAAGGGGAAAGAGAAAATAATCTGTTGTTTTGTGTGAAAGATTTAAATTTGAATTAAAATTGAGCTCTGGCTTCCAATACTTGGTAAATTATTACTAATTACAGTTTTTGAACAGGATGTTGCTGGAGCCTCGAGCTATACTTTGAAGGTTTCTTTGTTGTTTAGATGTTGTGTTTGAACTGCTTTGGTTTAAAAACTGTCTTTTTAGGATTTGACTAGAAAATATCTGCCTGAAAATTCTGTTACTGAGCATGCGGAGCTACAAAGTTACTTGAGATGAGGCGTAATGCTACCCTGAATGAACCAATTTGCTAGGGAAAAATGAAGTTGGAGGGCTGAGCTGTTATCGTGGCCTAATGCAAGGCTGACTGCCCTGCTTCTGAGCAGGGGAACTCCTCTGTTAATTCTAGGACAGCATTTCTGCTAAAGCAGCTCCCCGAAGGCTCTGGTGAAAGCTCCGAAGTCAACCTAAATGTCTGCAAAATTAAATGCTCAGTGTTTGTTTTAGAGGTGGTTGAATATGCCATGATGAAATTGCTTTGTCTTTCGTAATAGTTGTTGTTCTGGAGATATATGCAGGGATGGAAATAGTCTGCACAGTTTATGGAATATTTTCTGTCAATGGAAATGTCAAAATCTCAAAAAACATCACTAAGTCTGTGATTCTTGAGCAGTTTTTCCTCTTCTATGGTGAAACTAGTGACTCAAGGGTATTACCTTAGCAAATGGAAGTTCCAAGAACATTAATAATTACTCCTTGAAAAATGCTGAAAGATTGGGAAGTGAAGGTGAAAGGAATTGAAAGTGAAGGAAACTGGCAGTTTCTTTGGGTTCTTTCTAAGAAAACATTGCAAGAGAAGTACAGCAAGTCTTCTGTAATGTCATCAACAGGTCTTTTGCTGCTGCTCCACCTCACGGTTTTTCATTTGCGACAGAGGTGGTAGAATGATACTGCGAGGCTGGTATAAAACGCATTCTTCAGTCTATTTGACATCGGAAAAGAAAGAAAAGGAGTTTTCCTTCAAGTGGAAGCGAGTCAGGGAACATCTATTAAGAGAACTGGAGGAGCAATATAAGGAGAAATGAAGTGAAGAAGCGGGAAAAATGAAGAAGGTCTTTTGAAGAGGGGCTTTGTAAAAAGCACTTAAGAGAACAGGCGGAAGCCCAGGAAATCTGTAATCTTACTCGTGAGTTTTAAACATGCTCCGTATTCTTCAAAAAGTTTCAAAGCGGGTTTCTATGCAATGTAAATAACTGGCTCATCCGTTAGGTGAAGTACTTCATTCTTAATGAAGAACACTTAAGGTTCAAAGTGTTATTCTTAGCTCATAAACTCTGAGGCAGTGATAATACTTTTATTTGCCTGTTAAGGCACATGCATGCCCATGGCTAAAATTAGAAAAAGCTGCTACAGTGAAATACTGCTCCATCTCTTGAGATGTACAGTGAGAGCCTGCATCTCAGTGTTCTCAACCGATTTATCCTAAATGTGAGAGGAATCCTTAATAGACCGACAAGTGAACTAGCTAATAATTATTTTAAAGTATGCTAGCTACAGTCCTTACACTAACATAATGAAAACTGATTTCTGCCCTTGTCTGGGGCTTGGCTTGGGGAGAGGCGTCACTGTGGGGATTCTGCTGAAGAAAGGAGATTGCCAAATCTGCATTGAACAGCTGCTAGGCGTCCACTTGAGATAAACACAATAGGCCATAGATGTCTGCTGGCTGTGGCCTGACATGAAATGCTTATTGCTGCTACTTGCCTTTCAACAGATATTTTCTTTTAAGAAGCATTTTGCTTTCTGTTTCTCACAGCACTTTCCTATCTGCTGTGGTTGTCCATATTATGTGCAGTCTTGATCCTAACTGACTGCAAGTATTGCTAAATGCTACTTTTCCTCTTCTTATGCCCTGTTTCTCCTTTTTAATCCAGTAAAGATATAAGTAGCTCTTATTGAGCTTATTGAGCACTTACTTGGTATGATGCATAGCAAGATAAGAAATAATATAATAATATAATATAATATAATTCCTTATAATATACCAGCAGTTTACCAGGGAACCTAACAGATGATAAAGCTGGTGAGATTGGAGGTCTTTTCTTCCTTTCTGTTGCTGCTATTTCTTGAAGAAGTGTTCAGGGCCTTTGCCCATGCAAAATAATGTAGAAAATTGCTGACCGGTATCTTTTCATTAGAAGCAATTAAATAAAAGACCTGACTTATATTAAGCAGTTTTATTAGCATGACTACGTCAGAAGTAGTAGAAATCTGACTGACAAAGTTAAACAGCCCAAAACCCTGTGTAAAAGTAATTGGCATAGCATATGAGCAACCTGGGAGCATGTACTTCATCTACCTAATTTGGGCTGGTGTAAAGGGAGTTACTGTCTTCTGAATGAAAGAGATGAAGGAAATGAACCCACATCTCCCAAGCCTGAGTCAATGTCCTACCTGGCAGGGTATGAGAGTGAAATTGTCACTGCTCAGCTGAGGACTCGGTCTGGTCCCTGAGCAGGAAGTATGCTAGACAAACTATTAAACTTTTGATTAAAAACTCTCATTAACTGGTGATGAAGATTGTTGTATTAGTGGAATAGTTAATTTGTTTCAGCTGAAAAAATGCTTTTGAGGAGCACTTTTTTAGATGGTAATTGATAACATAACATCCTAGAGAGTCCAAGCAGGTGCCGAAGGAGCACTGAATTAACATGACTGCGAAACACTGAACAATCCTGTGGAAAGGATTATCTGAGTTCAGTATTTAAAATACCTTCCTTCCAGTTAAAATAAATTCCTTTCAGAGAATTATGAAATGACTCTGCCAGATTTCTTTTTCTCAGTACCTGTTTGTCAGATGGTTGGTGGTTTCTGCTCCCTGAGAGTCGGGTTCCTGTTCTTTTTTTTTTTTTTTTTTTTTTTTTAACTCTGTTGCATAGTTAAGTGAGCAGCAAAATACTGATACGTTAAATGCTTCAGTTTTGAGAGGCTAATGCTCATATTTTAGCACCGCTGATTGACCTCTCTACTGGAGTTCAACACTGCAGTTGTTCTCATGATCAGTGTTTCACCTTAGAGCTTTAAAGCTAAGTATATCCATATATAAACAAAGCTGCTCCATCATGACTGTGTTTAACAGAAGCAATCTAAAATTACTACTATCTTATTCAATGATGTTTTGTGAAGAGTTTATATTGGTTCATTTTTATCTTAAATATATCAGTGCAGTGCAGCATGTTGCAGGTTTGGGAAATATGTTAGAATCCTGTCTAAATACAGCTATTTTGGGAGCTCTTCTGCTGACAGGAATATTGGGCTGCATTCCTGCCCCCAGGCTCATGTAATTCTTTCCCAGTAATGCTGGGGCACCCACAGTTACATAAAGACAGGATCTAGCACCTTTTGGAAAAAACTTTGTCAAAACTGACTAAAACTCAGTACCAGGTCTTGCTCAAACAGGATTTCCAGGGGGTTTGTCTGAGAGCTGCTGACTGGGATTCACACAGTCCATGTTATTCCTGTAGCAACACATCCTCGACATCCTGCCCAGATGGCTTTCTTACCACTGCTACATTCAGAAGGATGAGTTTCCAGCATATCTGGACATGTACAGTTCACTGCTGTGAAGCCTCAGTCTAGTTCTTATCTGGCCAGCTAGGAACAAGGCTCAGGGGATGCTGTCACTTGCTGGTTCTTTTTTCCTCCTTAGCTTGTTGCATTATATGAGAATGCCTCCCAGCTCTGACCTGTGTCTTAATAGTGTGTAGGATGCTCTATATCTTTAGCCTAACAAAAAGTATAATGCAGGATTCTTCAGAGTAAACCAAAAGGCAGGAGTTTCCAAACCCTGCTGTAGTGAGGAGTGAGTAATGCGGGTCACGAGAAGGGTAGGTAAGAACAAGTCCTGCTGGCAACTCAAAATTCCTCACAAGCCATCAGGGCTTGGCCTGCTTCCACCTCCTGCAAGTAGTTGCATAAAACAAATAGTGTTGGCAAGGTAGGTTAATTTCTAATGGAAGTCTTTATCTGATTTTTTTTTTCTCCCCGTTGCCTTCTGCTTCCTCTCTCCCTCTTGTTTTCTCGCCTTGTATGGATCTGCATAACTGTCCCATTGCTGTTGCTGTGTGTCATTATCGACTCTACCTGATGTACCCCCAAAATATAAAAGCTAATTAATGGCAAGCTATTTTTATAGGGTTCTTAATTGCATTGCAACAAACTGCATTCCTAATTTCTAAGGATGTTGCCAAATGTGAATGAAAGGCGCTTGAAGGCAAAACAAACCGCGTGCTGAATAGTTCCATTCCAGACAATATGGGTTTAAATAAGTGCCTGAACACTGATAAAGATGTTAATAATTAGAGGTTGTGTGTTACGCTTTGTTTCCAGCCATTTATATGTTGAAAGAAATGTGATGTTCCTAGCTACATGAAGTTAATATTCCATTTCATAGGAAGGGCGTTCCAGTGAAATTCCAGATCATAATTACTGAACAACCTGAGCAAATTGAAACTTGTATTTAGTGCCACACTGCAAAGTTTTGGGTTACTTTAGCCCTACCTGCTATGGGAGACTTGAAGAAAGAGGTGAGGGCAAAGGAGAGAACTCACTGGTGAGCCTTGATGATCATGATGATCACCTCATCATAAGGGTCCTAGCACCTTTGGCTACCAGAAATGCTGCCTTATTTCTTTGTACGTTGGGACTTCAGCAATTTTGCCAGGTTAAAGTGTGGAAAAAGAAGTTGAGACAGACATTAACAGGGAGAATGTTATTTCTTTCACTTTACATGAGCTGTTACATTTGTTGCAGCCATCAACCATTTTACAAGGGGAAAAAAAATGCCTTTCTCTGGGTCGATTTTTTTTTTTTTAAAGAAATTGATGAGTTTCTAGTAGCTTTTTGACACTTTTGACCTTCAGCTATGGGTCCATCTTTCAGATACTATGCAAGCTATATTTAAAACCAGCGTATGCCCATTTCATTATCTTTTTTTTTTTTTTTGGCTAAGGAGTCTTAGTTTACATCACATTTGTTCTGTGTACTTCAGTTCTTTCAATTCCCACTCATGATCTTCAACTAGAGATTAACAGTCAAACATCTGTCCTATATTTGACTTCTTGCTTGTGAGCTCTTCTGGTTTGCCAGGCAGCAGTTCCTGCAGGAGGATCACTGTTCTGGATCTCACTGTTTGTCTGTGCAAGATTCGCTTGCTAGCTTTCGTTTGCTGCAAAGAATTTGGTGCTAAGAAGACTGAGACAGAGGCGTATTCCTACTGCTCCAGATGGCCTGCACATGGTATTGCTCAGTTTTGCTCAGTTTTCTTCTCATGTTGATCCCAAATGCGAGGGTCTGATTATAGATCATAGACTCCAACCCTAGTTGCTGTAGATCTGCCGTCCTCCATCCACTCCTGCAAGGATGCTGGGGTGGAGAATGCTCTCACCCATCTTGGAATACCACCCTGTGCAGCCCGTGCTCTGCACTGTGAAACAGGGGAGCTTTTGAACTGCCAGGAGTCATTGCCAAGGTTTGTTCATATGTCAGACACCTCAATCTACTGTGGGCAGCTTGAGAAGAGATTTTCTGTCTGTCAGAATCATTAGAGGCTGGGGCAATTGAGAATAAGGAATTCTATCTGTTTTCCAGATAAAGTGAATTGCTTCTAAATCTAAATACTTCATATGAACTAAGATCCCAAAGTGTTTCTAAAGTACAAAATATGATTAGAGATCTCAAGAAAGAAATACTATTTCTTCCTTTAAGTTCTGTTCTCGCTCAAAATTAAAGAGTAATGTTACAGATGAGAAATGGCAGTGTCCTGGGGGACATTAATGGCTTGATCTAGAAGATAAACAAACTATGCTCATTTAAATCAGGTTGTGACTTCTGAATAAGTTCCAGTCCATAAATCCTCTCAGGCCCCTTCCTTTCCTGTCCTTCCTTTCCTGAGGTTTTTTTTTAAATCCTTCCTACCGAATCCTACCGAATATCCACAAAGCTATTCGGTATTTCTTTTCTCTATTGTAGCTACTCAATCCTGTCTCAACAATGACCGTCACTGTCACAGAGCACATTACCTGGCATGAAGAGCTCAGGAGTGCTAGCAAGCTACCTGCCAGGGAAATCAGCACGCTCTCTTCTTCCATCCTTGAGCCAGAAGGATTGATTAAGAGGCCAACGTGTCCGTAAAGCTAGAATGTTAAGTAAATGACTGCCAAGGTTTCCATGTAAGAAAAGAAGAAAATAAATACAAGAGGGGGGAAAAAAGTCCATAGAAATGCCTTTGATCTGCAGTTGTCCGACATCTGTAACATTTCAGTTTCTAGAAAATAAATGTGTCAGTTTATAACCTCTAGTTTTCACTGCAGTTCAAATGTATTTTATATATATTAAAAATACATTTTATGGACAGGAGGAGAATGACCTTCTTTCAAGGGTGTCTCCCTTCCTGAACTGCAAAGGTTACCCAAGAACAGCTGTGTTCACACGTTCACATGGCTCTGAACAGGAAGATTTTTCTTTGCCAACTCCATTTCTTGAGACTGCAGCAATTAGGAATCTAGGTCTGATGTGATGTTGAATGGTACAGGGTGACAGAGAAAACAAATGCAAATAGACTCATTGCTTGCAGATAAAATACGAAGATTAACCTACCTGAACGGTGTGAACTGAATCTGGTTTTATTCATTTTGTGATTTTTTTTCCACTGCCAAGTTGGAGCTGAGTTTGTGGGCTGAGTCACTCTGTTGCTGTGGGAAGGCAGAAGGCTTCCAACCCTTCCCCAGGGAGTATGTGCTGGCTGAGAGTGCTCCCTGCTGGCTCAGAGGCCGCCCGACCGGGCAGCACCGCTGCCACCCTGCCCGCGCGGGTCTGCCCGTCACTGCCTGAATCGTCCCCCTGCATCATTCTGCCTCCCCGTGCTCACATCTTGCTGTACAGTACAGTGCCCGGAGGAGCATTTCCCCCTCCAGCAGCCCGGGGCTGAGGTGTGGCTGATCCCCGACTTGTTTGCCAACACTACGCTTGGTGTAAGGTGCCTCGAGCAGGACAAGGTCTTGGGGCTGTGCTGCAGGTGGCCTCCGAGGCTCCTGGAGGCTCTCCAGAACACAGCTCTGGTGGCCTCAGTTTTTCCTTACCCTGACGCTTCCTGTACTTCCAGTACATGGTTTGATACATGGGTCGTTGCCCAAAATGTGGAGTCTGGAGTGAGGAAAAAGTGGTCTGTGTACCAAAAAGCGCCTCTGTGCTGGTATGCTGCTGTAGTGAAAGGTGGGCGTATATCACAACTACATAAACTGGGGGCTCACAATTTATTAATTGAATGCATCTTTAATGCATACCTGTTTTTCTGTTTGTCACTTCTTTTTCCAGGAGTCTTTTAGTAGTATTTTGATGTTCTTCATACTTTTCTGTCTTTCTCCTTTTTTATTTTTTATTTATTATCAAATGGAACCCAGGAAACCTTTTAAACAGGTAAAAAATCTTCAGTAACTTTTCACAGAAATTTTTGTGAATACTGACTTCAATTTTTCCTCTGTCATCATCCAAATCTGTAGAGTAACTTGAACAAAAAATTGTATATGTATCTAACTGCTTCTTTACTTGTGAGTGAACTGTTCTGTCTTTCTCTGTCTTTAGAAGCAGAAGCAGAAATCCTATTGGCCCAGGAAAGTATGGATATGGAAAAGTGCCGTATATTTTACCTTTGCAAACTGATACTGGTCAGCAGCCTCAGAAACTTCGGAGGCAGCGACAATCATCAAGGAACCATGTATTTCATCAGAGTCCGAGTCTTGGGAACACTTACAGCCAGGCAGCTAATCCTTCACTTCAACATGGGAATCTTTATCAAGAAGAAAGTAGACCTCAGGCTGGACATGAGGCCATAGGACCCTCAGTTTATCAGTCAGCTTCATTTCCTGCAGCTCAAAGTTTGTTCCATAGCAGCGACCCAAACCATCATGGCCCTGCATCCCACCAGGTGGTTCAGCCTCAGCGGGCTGCAGCTATTGTGTGCATTGGCACCTACAAGCAGTATAAACTGTGCAACACGAATGTAAGTCTGAGCTTTCTATATTCATTTTTTAGCACAGCTCTTGTTTCCTTGTTGTGCTAGATGTTCATGTTGTCTAGGACCAAAAGTGAAGCATTTATGTTATTATTTTTATGAATATTTTTATAAACCTGCTTTAAAAGTGTCTGGGAGAATACTGAAAAGAGGTGTGTAATATTAGTTATCCAATGCCAGATATTTAGGAATTTTAAGCAGTCCGTATACATAACCAACATGTATGATTACGATTTCATGAAGAGAGAAACGGAGCTCAGATGAGTTGAGCTTTTTCCATGTAGGAAATGAAAAAATTGAATTAGAATAGGCTATATATGAAATCTTCCTACTTCTGACTCCCAAAAGAAAAAGTTGGTCTTTTGGGTATGATGTTTAGTGCTTGGAACAGCATTTAGAGCCAGTATCCAGTAGTTCACATCACTACTGTAACTTTCCATGGCACTGTGGCGCATTCTGTGATCAACATCCAAGTTACACACTCACATTTTGGTCTGCTAGCGTATGGGAGTGAAAATCTTTTATATTTTATTTTTTAACTAAAACTACTCTGTTAAAAATTACTTAATTCAAAAATGTCTGGCTGCGTGGAGCTCTGTGCTTTGGAGTATTCCCTCTGCGTGTGGGAGGCTAGTGAAGTTTTAAGACTAGTCTGTACAAGCAATTTTCATTATATTAAAGATTTCAGGTTTTAGCTATGGTATTTTAGTATCTTTATAATGTGTCCTATTTGGGCTACTAATTTAACTTAATATTGCAGACTTGAAGAGTATTTGGATATTACAAGCAGGGCATTCTAGAGCGGTTTCAGTACGTTGATCTAACAGGCATATGTGGTGCATATGTGATTATTCATCTGCTTATTGGAGAAACTGCCTCCTTTACTGGAGGCCTGCACAGTGGAACATATGATCAGGATTACAAAAATATCACCTAATCAAGTGAGGTGAGCACTTCTTGACTCTTAGTGTAGTGGTTATCACGTTCGCTTTATGTGTAAGCTCCATGGATTAGACTGGAGCAACTGATTGAGTAGGCCTAGGCCTTTTGGGGAAGGCTTATGTCAAGGACCGTTTAGTGCCTTTTTACGAAATGGAAGGCATGAAAGTGTTACTTTGAGCCTCTTGCAAACTGCTGTTTCAGGGAAAAAAAGATTCTGTTATTTCAAGGAAATGGGAAATGGACTTAGTGGGCATTAATTTGGAATGTTGTCTGTGCCGAATTTGGTCATTAGTGTTCTGGTAATATGCAAACATTCCAGTGGACGACATCTGAGCTCTCTATTTTTCCTAATAAATCTCTCTTTATGAGCATATCCAGCATTCTGGTTTGCTCAATGCTTTGAAATACTGTCAAGGGAATATTCTCCCCATGTGATTAGCCTTCATTTGGGATTCTCATTTCTTTTCCATATGCTGTTTTCCTCATCTTCATCTCTATCTTTATTTTGTTTTGTTACATCAGTGCAAAGAGTTGAACAGTGCTGCATCTGACTAAGAAATGTAACAACAAGAAAGGTTTTCCAAAAGAAATTTATTTTCAGAGAGCAAAAGTTGGGTGAGAGGAAATTAAAATTCCCAACCGGCCTAGATGAAGGAGAGGAGTTTATAGATAAAGCTTGGTGAAAATGACACGTGGGATGGAGAGAGGCGGTTGTGAACTTTAGCAGTGGCTGGACACACAGTTCAGTGTGGCGAGCGGTCTGGCCATCCTCAAATTTTTTATTGGCAGTATGGGAACAGGAGTGAAATGGAAGAAGAGGAGAAAACACAGAAGAGGAAAAAAAATAGGTGAGCATTCTGTCCTGCATCGTGGCAGTAGTTGCATGTATTAATGTAATTAAAAAGAAATCATCATTAATCTTAATTTGAGATATTAAATAATAAGAAAAATATAGCTCCTTTTAGGCATGGAAATCTGCATGGTGATGTTCCTTAGCAAAATTCCTATTAGCAAGGGAGAAGCTGTAATGAGTGTTCAGGATTATTCTTTCCCTAGAATGTGGTAATTAATGCACTTGAAGTTGCTAAGAAAATTTACAGGCATGAAGGCCAGAGGAGTGCACAACAAGGCTGATGGTATTTATTTGCTTGTTCTTACAATTAAACTCTTCTGCATGTGGGTTTTAATTTATTTTTTATCAACAGTAACATGTACCAAAAACCTTTCAGCATGTAGAGAAGGGTATCTTCTTCTTTTCTTTTTCTTATTCTTTCTGAAACATAAATCAAAAAAAAAATTACTGAGAGGAAAGATTCTGTTGACTGTTATCCTGGTGTTTGGCTCCTCCCTCTTGACTTTCACCTGCAAAGGCAACTAGTTAATAACAAATTAGATCAATGTGTCTTGATCCATTAGGTCATTTCCTCGTCATTGTACATTTATATTCATTAACTGCTGAACTTAGTTTACATGACTGACAGCCTGATTCATAGAAGTTAAACTTGCAGATTTTAGTTAGTGAAGACTTCAGAAGTGCTTGTATTTGTTCAGCTGTTTTTGCAGGTCACTAAACTGATTTTCTCATTGTACAAGTGGCTTCCTCTCTTCAGCATCTTGCATATGTTTTGCACATGCTGTCCTCAGAATGTCACCTCTTAAGCTTGAAGCAGCAGTAAGTGCCTGACCTTCACATACAAGCAGCACTGTCTGCACACATCCCTTACTGAAGCCCTGCACTACTGCAAGTACAATAATATTCTCTGAACATCAGACTGTATTGCTCGAAGATAAAATGGAGTAGTGAGGAGGTCTTCCTGCCCCCCTGCACTGAACTAAAGAGAATTAGACAGGCTTGTGAATGAAGCAGACCTTGAATGAAAACCTGTTTGCACTGTTGGTCCCCATGACAAAGGAAACAACTCAAATTAAAGCATTTGCAGGTCACTTTTTGTTCTTACTGCTCTTGCTCTTCAGGAGTGTCTGAAGGCGTGTGAATAGGTTTAGAGATTCCTTTGCTGCTGTGGTTGCTGTTGGAGCACTTTGCAGCAAACTTCTGGAGACTTCAGTTCACTTGATTTGCAGTGTAAATTTAGTAGTGCGGAGTGCCTCTCTTTAATTAAAGTACATAAAATTGACTTCAATGTAGTTTGAATTATGTCTTATTAGTAAAGATACTGACTCTCTTAATATGCAGTCCTTTTTGGTAAATGTAGGCCCAGAAGACACTACCCACCTGATGGCTCATTGTGCAGCCCCCCAGCATCTAAACTGTGCCAAGGTGGCTGAGGGGGGAAGCCACGACCACTTACATGCTCTGCTTAATAAACATGGAAAATAAAGGCCATTTAGGTGGTTCAGATGAAGCACAGCAAGAACTACAGGAAAGAGGCAGAGGAATTCAGATTTGAGTTTCACCACTGAGAGCAAAATGGAACTAAAATCAGAACTACCTTTTGCTTTCAACCAGCTTTATGTGTTTGCACAAAAACAAGCTAAAACTTGAAAGACTAATTGCTGGAAACTGAGCAGAATGTTATGAACAAAATTTCTAAAGGTTGGTCCAGTTCCATTCATGTTTGTCAGCTTGCCCATTAGTTTGTATGGATTAGCATCATGTCTCCAATTAGATGGTGCCATCCTTTCTACTATTTTATGTAATTGCTACTTAGCAGGAAGTCACTTGTTTTGGAGAAGTATCAAAAAACTCTTCAGATGTACATATTAATGTCATTCTAGTAGAGTAGCTATGGAAAATCCAGCTCTTCTTTCTGAATAAGAGGACTCTGCTCAGACCTGTACTCGTGTGCAGAGCATCAGAATGACACTGGAGCAGAGAAGTAAAGATCTGAAAAGATTATCTTTTGGATATGGAAAGTGGTCTTATGGCTGAAGGTCTTAGGTCAGAGGCCAAGGACCAATTCTCAGCTCTACCATGATGGGATAAATTAATATATTGCATTACATAAAGAGCAGTGGAAGTGATAATGATAATTGTGGCTGGTGTGAGTTAAAACTTTTCCAGCAGCAGGTTTCTATTGGATAGAGAATCCTATCAAATAGAAGTGCGATGCTCTGCGGGAAGGCACGAAGTGCATTAGGCAGTGCTGTGCGTGCGTGTTGCCGACCCGCAAAGGTGCCCAGGCCCCGCGGGCAGCCTCGCTGCGGCTCGGCATCCTGAGCTATTTCACCCTCTGGTCGGCGTTCTGTCCCAGGGCTTCGGATGTTTTCCATTATGTACGTCATGAAACGTTTCCAGTGTTTCAAATGATAACAAAGGTCTGAATGGAAATGTTTAATTTTGTATGGAATGGAAAAATGCAGTTCTGTTCATGAATGATGTGGGATGCTGCAAGGACAGGTTTATGTTTATGTAGTTGGGAAGTTAGGATCCTGAGATAAAGACAAATATACACCTACCTATTTTACAGATTTTTTTTTTAAAACTAAAAAATTCCCTCCTTATTCCCCCAAAGCTACAGTGTGGTTTGTTTATGTTCTTTCTGAGATTTGTATGGAATAGGTGTTTGGCATAAACGACGAAGTGGAGTTATGATGACATATCTCTTCCTGAGGAAATTTAACCTTCACAAGAGGAATTTTCCCTTTGAACACTGTTTGACTGTATGTGTATTTAGGAGTCTGACATTCTGTAGGTGTATAGGAATCTTATTAGAAGTGTATGTAAGTTTACATTGCTTTGGTTTGGACCGAGATTTCTAAAACTTTTGATTTTTGCAGCAGAATTTTATACATATCAATTAAAAATGCATTGTCTCTGATACAGACTTAATTTATTAAACAGAGGCAGACATAGTGCTCTTTAACTGTTCCTTAAAACTTCTCCAGTGTTCATATATACAGAAGAATGACAGTTATTCTTCAAGCTCTTGGACCTAGTTTTTCCTTAGCATCTGTGCACCTTCAACTTTATGCACCTTTGAGTTCAATGACTGAGAACATCAGTTAGAAAATATCTTGTATTATGGAGGAGTTTCAATTATAGATTTTTTTTCTATAAATGCTTTTAATCACACTGTATTTACTGTTCTGTGTGGAGTGGTATGTGGATGCTTAAATTAATAATCTTTTTCAGAGAGCTTTATAATTCCATCTAGAGAATTATATTAGAGTTTGGTATTTGAAATTAAGTACCATTAGAACTAAGATGCATTGAGCTGGATTAAAGCAAGCATAGATATCTGCTTGGAAATGTAATGCTTTGTCATCAGCTACCTTGAGTTTTCATGTAGTGTTACATACTACATTGAATTAGCAAAGAAGGAACTTTTCTAATTCCTCTAAGTTTTGTGCATATATTTGTGCTAAGCTATAATATTTACTGAAGTACAAATTTATTCTGAACGTGACACCGAATCTCCTGAGGTGTTATGAATGGAAATTATGTTTCTTCCCAGTGCCTCACAAGGTCCAAAGGAAGTATCGAATCCTGGTGATAGGTATTGTCTCTAGTAGAGCTCTTCATTCGTAGAGTCATGAGATCCTTGGCAAACTTGGGAAATACCTTGTTCACACATGAAGCTCGTGCTGATGTGTAGTGCTGCAATGAGTGACCTCTGCCCAGACTGCTACATAACAGATGTGCTCGTCAAAAAGCAGCTGCTGCGTTTGGGTTTTAGCGTAACCCCTCCAGTATCAGGATTTTGTACCAGCTCTTCCAACTTCACAACATGCATTTTCATTCATGAAAGAGTTCCCTGGCTGAGTTTACTCGTTCCAAAGGTAATCACCATTAGTACTTCAGTATGTTGTGTTACTGCAGTCAGCACGGGCTTTTTTTTTTTTTTTTTTTTTTTTTTTAAGTGAGCTTTGTTATGAAGCTTTGAGTCTGTTTAAATGTGTTACATGAGTTACATGGTGAAGTTTGAAAAGTGTTTGCATACTGGCTGGAGCTGGGAGAGACTGATTCTGGTCTATAAATAGCTGAAAATTCAGAGACACATTTCTGTCTAGGAAAAATGTGATATAAAAACATTAGGAATATGAAGGAATCAAAAACAAATTGCAAATCAAATTGCCCAAACACTTCTTTCCTAGTTTCTTGGCCAACTATGTGTGGTAGGTTAGATTTAGTCACTGGAAATGTCTGAGGAATTACCTTTTTTTTTTTTTCTTTTCTTTTTTTTTAATCCTGAAAGAATGTAAATGGCATTCATATGTCATGGAGGAGAGGAAGAGGGAAAAACATTCGCAGCATTGGATCACTTCATCAATTCTGAGTAGTAGCGTTAGCACTTCAAAATATTGTGCTAGTGATTCAGAAACTTCAGACTGATGCTTGAAGTGAATTAGTGTTTTTTTTTATTTTCCGGGGTAAAATTTCTGCAGAATGATTTAGATGCATAGCCCTGTTATTGTTCAAAATACCATCTGTCTGTGTTAAGGTTTAAAGAGGAAACTAAGCAATGAAAAGAAAATTGCACATTCAGAATCTCAACTTTCTAAAGTCAGATCGTTGCATTCCTGGCATATTTGTAGATGTGTTTAATACTGTACTTTAAATTTGAGTAGCTGTCATTTATCAATATGCACAAGTGTTGTGGGAGGTATTTTAAAGTATTCCAGCTTGTCTTGGGGTGGGATTTTTTTTTTTTTGGTCAGTTCATATTGACAAAAGTCTCTGTCTGAAATTCTGGTGCATGATTATTCAATACTGATATAATTTGAACAAGAAAATTGCTTTTGATTCATGTGTTAGTTTAATAGTATCCAGGTTTTAGAAGCAGAGGAAGTTGCAGATGTCTGGCAGCTTTGTTCAAGGGAAATCCCTTGAATTAATTTGCACTTTTTTTTTCCTTTTTTGAAATTAAAGCTTTTTGCCCAAGCTTTTGTGGACATTTGGTAACTATTCTCATTAATTACAGGTACGGAAAAACATCTACTGTCATATTTGTATGTGCACAAATGAAAGAATTAATTATTTTCTGTCATTTTTAGTAGATTGGTCCAGCATCGCTGATAACAATGAGCAAGTCTAAGGTGTGTCTGCAGGTCAGATGGCTGGAAAGTGGTGTGAGTGGCGCTAATCCAGGATTTTGTAGCACTGGTACTGGTGTGCTGCCTGCCCTCTCGGCGTGCGAGGAGTAGGAAGTACAGGAGAAGCTGCCAAAATTAGGCTCAGCAGATCACCCTCTCCTGCAGCACTCTAGCAGCACTATTGCTCAATTTCTGGTTTTGATTTTGGCTGTTTTCAAGCACATCTTGGAAATTGTGACCTGCAAATGGCCAAAACATGCCAAAAGTTAAGAAATACAACTCTAAGATTGCTACTAGCACCGAGGTGTTTCCTTACGTAACCACGGAAGGGTTGTGTTGAACAATGGTGGCCCAAGGCCGGTCTCCCAGAGGGACTGGGAGTGGGAGGCTGGTGCAGACTGGAGCGGCTCAATGAGGCCTTTTCCCAGGAATCAGAGGCAGCTGCTCTTGAAGAGAAATAATTAAAGATGTGGTTTCAGGAATAATTAAAGACGTGGTGAAACTGAGGGTAGGGGAGGGAGGAAAGAAAGAAGAGGCCCTGGTGCTTCGTCTGTGCTTGGCTAGTGCATCAACCAAGCGTGCTCTGTGCTTGTCCACAAGCAACACCTCTGAGGGCAGCGTGCTGTGTGTGTCGGGACGTGCTGTGCAAGTGCGGTTAGGGAGACGAGATAAAATACCTTCTGTAGGCATCATTCACTGATATTGTCATCGCAGGGTTTGATCTTAACCCTCCCAAAGTTGCTGTGCAATGGCTACATGTGATTCCTGTTGTAAGGAAGGGAGCTCACATGTGGAAGAATGAGATTTAAAAGAAGCATTCAGTAAGTTTAGTGCTCAGTACAGAGCAAGTAGAATTGGTGTTTTTACAGTTTAATATCATATTTATTATTTGACAATAACCAAAGCAAAATTTACGTTGACCAAAATTGTAATTATGTGCTGGGAGTTCCTCTGCAAATGAGATCCAGACAGACACCCGAAATGGAAAGCACGCAATTGTTCATGAGCCAAGAAGGGACTGATGAAGTGAATTGCACCATACTGATTTCCTCTTCTTTCCCACCCCAAACTGGTGTAGTACCAGCATTCTTCCATGCAGTGCATACCTACCAGCTTCTGCACTAAATGAGACAGAGATTGTAACAGTCTTCTCACTAAACATTCCTGATTCATCCCCAGAGTAAGTCTGTCCTGCCGACTGGATGAATCATAGGTTGTGTAGACTGAAAAAATGCAATTGTACAATTGAGGATGGACCTCATCAGCACAGAGAGCCAAATTAAATAGTAATTACATGCAAAATCTCAGTTCTCATGTCTTCTAAGTTTAGGTCAAGCATTCTTCTTATGTCCTTTGACTTACTGTATATATAATTCTAAAATACTTTAAAACAAGGCAGCAGGCCTTCAAAACCCGAATCCCATCACAGAATACATGGATATTCCGAGGACTCATCAGCTATTGCAGCAGACACATGGCCTAACCTGTATGAGGAGTTCATCCTGCACTCAGACTACAGGGGGATGGCAGTGCCTCGGCACGGTTTTAAAAGGTTTTGGTTATGGGTGTTTCTGACATCCTCCAGCTACCACCCCTGTCTGCTCCCTTCCCTTCTCCCTTCACCGTTTCTCGCTCAGTTCCGCTTCTCACTCTTGATGCCTTGTCTAGTGGTTCCATCGCTTCTTCTTTTTCTTCTGCCTCCTGTCCCTCCTCCTTGTGCTAGAGTTCCCTGTCCTCTCTGCCTCCAACGTCCCTCTCTTCTCAGCACCTTCGCCAGGAGACTTGCTCCTCCACACTGTTCTGGAGCCTGAAAACGGCAGACAAACCAGTCCTCTTCTTGTAAACAGAGTGTTCCAGTAGTTTAGCTGCAAAACTTTAACGAGCTTTTACTGAACACGTGCAAAGAGGGT
>JAUBNY010000041.1:3696020-3709068 GCA_032275445.1 Crypturellus soui | reverse complement strand
TAGGAGCTGCTTAAAATGGATCATTTCTTAACACAGGTTGCAGCCCTCATCCTTCCTGCAGTAGAAGCTCTCTAACCTACTTTGCTGAGCATGGTCTACAACTAAGAAAAATAAATAAATCCCATGGAATTAAAAAACAGATGTTTTTTGAAAGGAAATGATCGGTAATAAAAGAGCAGTTTATTTTGAGACATCTCAAAGGCTGTTGCAAAGGGAGATTTCTTAAAGAAAAGAAATTAAATACTCAGAAAAGATCTTTTTTAAGTATGCAGTAATTCTTCTCTTATTTATTTCTTGTGAAAAACACAATAGAAGAAAAAAAAAGCCATCCATTGGATTCCAACTGTAGCAAAGCAATAAAGAGATGCTGAAAGAGAAGAATCGGGGAGAAATTGAGCAAGCTTTCAGGGAGGAAGATTTAACAGTGCCCTGTGATTTAGCATAAAGAACTGCAGGGACATGAGGGAGTGGATTTTGGACTCTAATCCTAGTGGGGCCACTTGCTCCCTGTATGACCTTGGACAATCAACTTGATGTCTGTATGCTTCAGTAAATGAAAACAGGCAAAAAGCAAACTCAAACACTATCCTCTTAACTTAGCTGCAATTTCTACAGCAATCTACCAAGGAGAGGAAAGCGGAGCCTTCCAGCATCTCAACCGTGAAAGCAAGAGCCTGAAAGTAAATGACTCTTGTTACCCTCCTCCAAGCTTCACTTTAGTCAGGTAAATATTCAGAATAAATGAGGGACTGTTAATGTTAGAAGTAAGCATGTCTAAATATGTTTGCAGAATCAGAGTCTAAAAATGAAGCAGCAAGTAAATCAGAGCGCTGTTTACTTTAGGGTTTTATGTTGATTGCTCCCGGTAACCAGATGTTGATTCTACAGCGTAGTATAGAAAAACAGAACTTGCAAATTGTGACTAGCCCATACACTCAGCTGTCTCCAAAAATACTCGAGACTTGCTAACTGACTGGAAATATTTCTTGGTTTACAGATCTGCAGAATGGAGTAATAGGAGATATGGTCTGCATAAAAATGGCATTACTGAGCCCTATTGATTGGTACTAGTGATCTGAAAAGTGCTCTATCTTGAGCAAAAAGAAAGGTCTTGATAGGTATTTCAGAGAGCGAACCAGCAAAAGCCAAATGAAAACAATAAGCTTTACTGCTGTCCTCTTGCCGTGTTACGCTCTCTGCTATGGTTGCTGTTAGCAGTCCCTGGTTGCGCGCTAGCTGAGCACGAGTGCTTGAGCTGCGCAGCAGGAGGTGGCAGTCCCACCTAGCGCACAGTGTCCAAAAGGGAGAGCTAGGCTGGTCTAAGAAGACTCCTTGGGTTGTCCAAATAGCAAATCTATGAACACGCCTTCTCAGAGCTAGTAGGCCTGTTGCTGTTATTTTATGCTTAAAGTTACCTTTCTGAGGCTGAGGGAAGAGATAAGAATCACAGTCACTACCGTGAAATAATGTCAGCTTTTTATTTTCTCGTGAGTTAATAACTGATGGTTGAAGTTTTCTTCCTTTTTTTTTTTTTTTTTTTTTTTTTTTTGTAAAAGGTGTTTTCCTCTGCCTCATTCTTTCCTCTGCCTCATTCTGTCTCATTCTTTTTCTGAAGGACCAGTTTACTTCATTTTAGCCAAGTAGGAAAAAAAAATCCAAGTCTTTACTGTAAATTTCTACCCATTCTTCTTCCTTGAAGTGTGATTACCTACTTCAATGGTTCTGGCAGACTAAGAAGATCCTGTCCCCAGATACTTATTCCTACCTCCCTCTGCAATTCATATCCTCCAGAAATTGTGTGAATACAGCTGTTTGCCAGGCTGTCCTGTAAACTGAGCAACTTAAACAATCTGAGTTAATAATAACCCTCCAAGGAAGAGAGTTATTTTAACCTTGGTCGTGTCAGTGGCCTCCCAAACACGGCAGATGACACAGCTGAGAGGGCTGCAGAGAGCAGTGCGAGGGCAAGAGGAAGCGCTGGGAGGAGGGGATGAAGGAGCTGGCGCGAGGGGAGCCCCTGAGACCGGCTTCAGTGCTGATGGCAGGCGAGTAACAGCATCCCGAGGGAAAGCACGAGGTGTGATAACTAAAGCACAACCAGCACAACAATTGTTACAAGCTCATATTAAAGTAGAAGTGGGGCAAATGCTTCCCAATAATTCTGTATTTCTCACCTATCTAGTTGAAATATTCAGCTTATAAATAAACTGAGTGTAACCTCTTGCAGAGGTGGTCATTATATTTCTGCTTTTACTGCTCAATGCACTGGGAAATTCAATTTTTAATAAACAACATTTGGAGATATTGCTGGTATCTTGCCTGCAAAATTGACTGTATATACTTATCATATGGATGGACCTACTGTTAATAGTATGTTAAAGAAGAATCAGGACAACTTATTAACTATCACAAAAAGTTAATGTATCTTATAATACAAAAGTTGGTGTGGCTTCTGCTGGTCCTACTTGCAAAGTGTAATTGCTTCAGTGTTATAGGACATTGAAAAACTTTGTAGGTTAAATTCTGGCTTCATGCAAAGTAATGCCATTCCACGCTTTCTAATGTGATATTGGAAGTTAGCTCTTGTGTAATGCCCCAGAAGCACCTCTTTTGGAGAGGCAAAATGTGTGGTCACTGCTGTGGCAGTGCTGGTTGGTGATAGTGCAAATGGCAGTGCAGCTAAATGTGACAGGCCATTAACATGAATCTCTGAAAATGGAATTATGGAAGTGTTAACTATCTGAGCGGAGTGGCAGCACAAGGGAATAGAGCCATTTTGGACAACATGGTATTAGTGTGCATTGCCTAGTTGACTGGGAATTTATATTCCCAAACTGGGACTATATTGCTAGCACTTTTAAAACTAAAGAAAATGTCTGCATTCAGCTTTCTAGTTTTGCAAAAAAAAAAAAAAAAGATGGCTTTAAAGAGTGAATAAACAGATTTCTGTGAAGCGTGTTATATATAGCTTATTCATAGGGTAAGAAATACGTTCATTGCCCTAAGAAAGCAATAGATCAAAATCATTGTAAGAGCACCGATGGTTTTGCATCGTTATTAGTTGCTTTTTAACCTCTTGATATGTGTTTAATGTATAGGGTTGATTATGAACTGTGATCTAGTTTACTCACATTGCTTTGAGATTGTGGAATGATATTCTTAACCTTGGATCAAATGCTTCAGGTCTTCAGCTGAAATATTTCAGATTCATGCTTACATAACAGGACAAAGGTGTGGTCTGACCATGTTTTCCTTCATTTCCTGAAATTTCAACTACATAAAGTTCTTTTGGAAACCAGTAAGATTTTAATTTGAGAAGGTACTAACTGTCTGCATTAGTTTGGTTTGTGATGAGTAATTATTTTATTGTTCCTTGTGAAAAATGCACAATTTTAATGTATAACATAGATTGTTCTGATAATGTTCAAATTGTCCCTATGTAACACCCAACTTCTCCCCCAGATATACTTGTTGTGGGAAGTGAGAGGTCAGTAGCTGCAGATATGCCAATACCAATTTCTTAGTGGCAGTGACAGGCAATGTTCCTACTTTTCATTTGTTCTCAGACAGAATTAATACTCCGTGTCTGTCCATATCTCTCGTTTCATAGTCCAAGTGCTCTTTAAATATTTTGTTTCTGACTTGAAATAGCCTTAAGTGCAGTGAGGAACCTGAGTCTCAGCATTTCCAATGGCATCAAATGTTTCCTTAGAATTCCCTATTAGCGCAGGACAGTCCGCTGGCCGCAGAGGTGTGTTGCAGCAGCGCAAACCCAGCATCGCGAGCTCAGGAACTTGCGTTTCCTTTGCCAGCTGTAAGTGTTCACATGGTTGGCAGGGCAGTGGACTGCCCCAGGCCTGGGCAACAGCACTGCTGGTACCGCTGCTTAGAGGGTGTAAATCCTAGCAGAAAGCTCTAGCTGCCTTCGGGGCGGCCCTCCCTGAAAGGGGGCTGGTCTGAATTTCAGACGGTAACCCAGAGTTATCTCCACAAAATGCAGGTGTGATGTGAGGGTTGCACAGTTGCTCTGCTTAGCACGTTTTCCTAAACTTCAATCACAGTGGCCTTTATTAAGCCTGGAGATTTGACTGGCAACCTGAGGAGAAGCAGATGGCACCGTAAATTGGTACATTTGCATTTTCATCAGGTGATTTAAGTTTTCTCTAATTCACAAGTGAAAACAGACTTTGCTGACTCCAGGAAGATTCTGCTTTGCCTCACTTCCAAACAGCCATGCAAGGCAGTGTTGGCTGCGCCCGGGACAGGGAGGTTGCAGAATGTGAGGATGGAGACGCGTTGAGGGACAGTCTGCCATCCCAGACAGGTCCTGCTCTGAATCCAGCAATCTTTATGCACGTCAAATAATTTCAATTGGGTTCTTCCCTTTGACTTCAGCAAAACTTTCCTGGAATAAGGACCACATGATTTGATTTCCCTTATTGCTAATTTACCAATTAATCAACATGATATTTACCCCCAGTTTTAAAGGGGTGTAGGGGAAGAAATGCTCTCATCCTTTCACTGTTGCTGAATAGAGTCACATGAAGATGCTAAATGTAAACAGATGTCCATTTTTAAAAAGTCAGCATATTGCTGAAATTTAATATTTTTGTGAGCGTCACTGTCAGAAATTTTATTGTAGAAAATTTACTCTCTGATTTGTTTTCAAACAATACTGAGATTGTTGCTGCACTGAAATTTGGAGGGAATCCAGTAAGATCCCTCATTCTGCGTGTATTTAGTGTTCAGACTGGCATAAAATCGAATTACAGCATTCATTTGGCTACTGCCACTCACCTTGGGGAATGGGGTGGAGTGAATGACTCCTGATTGTCTTCTCTCCTATCCTGTAGAGAGTGACAGGTTGTGCCTATCTGTTTTGCTTTGCCTGGAATCTACATAGGAAGCAAGAGAGTTTAAAATCAAGTCTTTGAGGCTTTAACAAAGGATTCTTATTTTATTTTATTTTTTTTACTAAGCATAGTGGCTAAATGAAGTATCTTGGCAGCATATAGTCTTTTTTTGAAGCACAAGGGAGATGGATGTATGGACTATCTACCTTCCTGTTCTAGTGAAAGGGTATAGGGAAAGTGGAAGGAAAATGAAATATTAATAGTGTGTTCCTTCAGGTATTTACAGATTCACTTGCTACTGGTTCAGTAAAGCAGTATTTAAATACGTAAGCATGTAGGAAGCTGAATAAGTCACAAAAGGTATATTTGCTTTTACATATATATGTATTTTACATAAGTATGTGAGGATTATCCATCACAGAGGAAATCAAGTAGCTCCTATTCAAATCAGTTCAAATCAAATAATTTCAGTGATTTCTCTAGCAAGTTTATAGAGTCCTCATGTTAAAGAAAAGTTTAAAAAATCTCCAAATGGTAAGAGCTAAGTTGGAAAGTTTAACTTAAAAATGTTAAAGGTCCTGTTGTCTGGGGACAACAGCTTTTTGCTGAATAAAACTACATTTGGCAAGGTTGAAGATTCTTACGGTTAACTGAGTTGACACGTTTAGCTCTTCTGGGACTCGAGCTCTGTTTTCTTTTGGGGTGGGAGCTGTGAAGAGAGCAGATGCAGCATATGCAGAAAGAAGCTGAATTTAATAAATGAGAAATTTTGGTTTTCTTTGCTTGAATAAGCTCTTATCTTAATGGAAACAGTGTATTAGTCACTGGCAAATTAAGGAAGATATCTGAAAAATGTTGGATCTGTTCTGTTAAAATGAATTTAGGAGTCATCATTGGATCAAGTCTCCTGGGGACGTTGCAGGAACACTGGATAAAATCCAATTTAAAATGAGGTCAGATTATACTTCCAGTCATATCCAAACTATGGGCTTAGTTTTCGTTGACTAAAACAGCTGCAGATAGAGCTGATGCTGTGTCTGCTCTGGCAAGATGAAGGTGCGTGTGCTGTGCTCCTCCTCAGCAATTCCTGCTTTCGAAAGCTAGTCCTGTTGGGAACACTTGGGGGCTGATTCTGTCCGGCTTTCTCAGTCTGGGCGCCATTTCACTCTGCACATAAACCTGCTCTGATCAGAGGCATCTTGTCACATACGATACCAGCCAGTGTTGGAGGTACCTACTGGGCACTCGTGTGACCCTGATCCGAGTACTGTGCGAACATCTCGGTAATTAGTGCATTTCATTCCCATGCTGCTCTCATGAGAAAGGAAAGTGTTCTCACTTTGCAGTTTGAAAGTTATACAGCGTGGTTTATTGGTAGCTTGAAGCAAGCTGATGTGAATCCTCCTGCCTAAAATATATAGATGAAATTTCTGTGTAGTGCAGTGCTTAAAGCATAGACATGAATGAATATTTGATTGCATAAAAATGACAAGTTTGTTTATTCTGTTCTAATCATCATTTTTCATGCTATTAAAGGAGACATTCAATGTCATGATTAATTTAACTCTTATAGCTGCATATGAGTTTCTCATGAAAATTCTGGTATGAAGGATTTCTCTTATAATGTTGTAAACCTTTTGGAAATGATACTGAACCCATCTCAAATGTTTTCAGTGTAAATACTAAAGAAATATTGTTAATTGCTCATCTCTTCTGTTAGCTAATCAATTCTAAACTTGTGCCAAAGTGAGTGTCTTTCAGTGGAAATAACATATAATAAGGATTATTTTTGACACCAATTATATTCTAAAATGTTTAGCTCAGTTGAAATACATGTTTCATTCACATGCTATTCCCACGAGCCATCCTTACTGTCTTCTGAAGCACTTGAAGCCAAGGGTGTTATTACCCATTGCAGGATAGGATCCTGCCCTTGTACTTAAGAGGTGTCTGAAAATGGACATGAAGCATCAGTAAAATAATCCTATTTAAATGCTTTCAGACTCTAGATTCAAGAGAAATTGAAAATATTTATAAGATAAAGCAGTTTAGGTACCTGTATGTATTTTAAAATATGGTTAAGTATTTATACCGGTACCTCCGATCATCTGATGATTGTATTTGTTTCTGGATTATGTACAGAGAGGTCCAGGTCCAGATCTTTCTGCCTGTATCCTCGTCTTCTCTTGGAAAGCTAAAGTAGTTGATTTCAGTACTAAGAATTAACTTGATATTTTAACGCCTATTTTTATTTTGAAATGGAATGATGGCCCAGGGGTAGCCAGATGTGCAAGTGGAAGATGGGACTGAAATCTGTGGGTAAATCTCACTATTGGAAGTCTAATTTGGTGTAAGAAAACACCAGCTAGTCAGCAGGGTGTCGTACTACTGTTCCTCTACCTCTAATAACAAGCTTTGCTATCTACACCGTTTACCTAGTGTCGTAACTTGCAGTGTGGATGTGGCTCTCTTCAGGGTCAGAACTGTCCTTCACAGTGAAAGAACTGGAGTAGTTCCACTGATGCATCCATGCATCAAGGCCATGCAAAATTCTAGATCAGGTCGCAGTGGGCTCTGCAAAAATATTACGGAGTGTGATTGGGGTAGAGAGGACTGCAGCAGCTTCGAGGTGTGTTCCTGCTGTCCTTTCCAGTATTGTCCACAGTCAAGGAAGATGCCTTGAATGGTTCGAATCTCTTGCGGTGTTTGTTGGGGTTCCCAGAACATGCTCTTGTTCCACTACAAGATGTTGCTCTACATTTGTGTTGCGAGGCCTCAGTATTTCAGTCCGCAGGCACCGAGCTTTGGAGCACCTGGAGGGCTGGCATAGGTAGGCTTTATCTAGCACGAATACTTGTTGAATCAGGATTCTCTGGCACATGGCAACAGAGGCTCACTGGTCTAAACAAAATTTAGAATATTTATTTCATTAGTAATTTCCTTTCTTCTAGAGTCTATTTGAATATTTCATTTGAGTAGCATCTTCTTTTCTCCAGTAATTATTAATTCGAGAAGAATGCAACTTACCTAGCTAATGCAACTTCAGAATGGCTGTAGTTTCCTTTGAACTCTTCTCTGTTTTCTTTTAAAGACACACTCATTGGGCTACAATTTAAAGTTGTTCCCTTGTGAAAGTAAGGTGCCAGCTCACATTTATGCTCCTATTTCACCACAGAGTATTTCGGAATTTAAGAGAATGCCAAATAATAGCATATTGATTGTGGAAGAATGTTTAATTCCTTTTATTAATCTGGGTATTGAATAACAGTCTAAAACCCTCTTGTGTTTCTCTTTAAGAACTGTCAAGCAGTGGATTTTTTTCCCCAAATCCTTAATTATCGAGTGTGGATTGGGCAGTGCACTGAGAGCTGCTTAAACAACTTCAGCTAGCTCATTTTCACCAAGGAGCAGGCAGTAATTCAGAAAGGGGGATGGTGGGCTGCTGAAAACTTGTATGTATATGTAGTTCTAAAGTATTTGAGCCAGTACAGAATGGTTTCAGTGGAAAATGGGTAATGGTTAACATCAGCTTTTGTACAGCTGCTTTTTGGCTAAAAGAGAGGTAATTTATATTTAAAGTCTGCGAGCGTGATTCATTATTTTTCACAATAGCATTTTGCTGAAGCTTCCCCTTCTTTCCCCCTTGGATTCTTTACAGTTAGTAAAGCTACCTATGCTATTTCGACACAGTTTCTTCCTCCATTAGGTCAGTACTAGGTGAGCCCTAAATCTTCTTCTAGCTCACAAACTGCTTGCTGTCTGTTTTTGGATAATATTTGGGAATAGCTTGCATATTTGGCAGCAACCTTTTGCCAAACTTGAGAGCACTGCTGTGTTACTCTACTGCACTGCCTTCAGCTCGAGGCTGGAGCAGAGAGAGCAGCCGTAGGACATTTTACAGGGTTGTGACGATGTGGGGCGGTGAGTCCATGCTGTGTTTGCAACCACTGAGCGATGCAGGGTACATCCATTTGCACATTGCAACATTCACACACCCCTCTCTCCCCACCAAATGCTTTGAAAGGATGAATGCAATTAGAATAGGCACAATTTATTAACTTAGATTTCTTGGGGTTTGGAAGCATTTTTGAAATGTCCCACATCTCTGCTAAAATTCTTTACTGTTTTGCGCTTAGCAGTGTGGCTGTAGGGGCACAAAGCAGTAGGCTAATCTGCCTCGAACATTCACTGCAGGGTTTTAGGCTTTAGAGTATATATTGTTTTATTCTTAACAACTTAAAATTACAATTCACGAAAATGAGAAACTTGGTCATTTCAGATGTCTGAAATGGTTCCGGTGCTTTCATATAAGAGTAACTATTGGCAGCTGTGGTATGGAAATTAAACAGGGAAGCTTTAAACAGAAGTGGTTTGTAATGCTCCCTTATAATGTTGCTAATGATTCTGTCATTATTCAAAAGAAGAGTTTTCCAGATTTGAAGGATTTGTGTAGTTACCAGGTGATCATCCTGATACCTTCATTATGAGAGATGAATGGTTTGATGACTGGCATCCTGTGAAGACATTAACACTGAGTGCAGACTGCTTCAGCTCAGGGAGGAGTGACTCTAGGGCTGATAAAGATTAAGGTGTTTTGGAGTATATAAGAAGTTCTAAAATAGTTTTCATGTATTTTGTTATTTCAGAATCATTTGCAAATAATTTTAAAAAACTGTGAACAGCAAAGTTTAAATCAACAGCCAAAAAACCCAAATATGTAATAGTCAGTGGTACCTGTGCTTGTTATTATGCAAGTACTTGCTGCAACAGTTACTGTAGAGGTTATTTTAAGCACAATGGGGATATTTCCAGAAAGATTTCCAGGTGTTAGTACTTGTGTTAGCCCTACTCTGCTAGACTCATAGCTTTACATGGTTCACATTTAGATTTAAATCTGAAAATGCTTTCAGTAAACAATGTTGGTGGAAGGAATCTGCACGTTCTAATTATGCTTTCTGTAGCTAAAAACTCAAAGCAGGATTTGTAAGGCAGTGAAATTTCAAAATTTACTGTCTTCCAGAGGCAAAAACTGACTTGTCAGAAATATTTTTGCAATTATGGGCTAATACTCTTTGGTGCAGTTCTCCTTGACATAGTCAAGAAAAGGAAATCTTTCTTGTTTTACCTTTGTACCTTTTGTACTCTGAGCATACGTGTTTCTATGACTGTCCTTGAATATTTGCACTTCTTTGGGGAGAAAGTGTGGTAAAGTTTATTCATGAAGAGACTGTTGTGAACTGTTTATATTAATGGTAACCATTTTCCTTAATGGTAAACAACAGCATCTGGAAGTTTACTGTACGACAACAAATATTTTGAACAAAAGCTGCTGCTACATACACCGCTCGGAAGGAAGGCAGAGGTCAGTGGTGAGCCCAGGATTGCCCCTGTGTCTGCACTTAGCTGAAGTAACTGCCCAGTGGAAAAGGGCTGCATCCAGCTCGCCCCAGCGCTGTCTCCTGGGCAGAGGTCCTGCTCTCTCCATGTGTAGACAGTGCTGAGTTTTCCCTGCCAGGGAAATCTTCTGTGAAACGTTTTATACATCTTCCTTTCTGCAACTTTAGCGTGTGACTTCCTCTCCAGTTCACAGTGCACGTAGACATATTTTATTCTCCTTTTTGCTTGTCTTAATGTTTCAGAGACTTTCATTTCCCTCTGTTTTCTTGAAACAGTGCGTGACTTCAATCTTGTCTCTTTGCCTGTGTTTTCTAGATCTCTTATCACATTCATGCACTCCTTGGAAATCCCTTCACATGGACTTGTGTCCAAAAGTAGATGGAGTGCTCTAGCTAAACTTTAGTATTATTGCTGTGATCTGCAAACTTCCTCCAGGTTTAGGCCTACAAGTACAACGTTCCTCCAAAGCTCCGTGCTCTGGTTTCCTCTTCTGTGGTCTGCTATGCCCTGGTGGTGGTTTGTTTCTACCCTTGGAAGGGAGTGGTGTTGTTGGCCTCCCCTATGTTTTGCCAACAGCAGAAGTCCCCTGGTCTGACTAGATTGGCGTCAGGAAGGTTTTCTTGGGAGAGTGCTGTGCAGTGTGATGATGCTCTTATCAGACACACTACCTCTCCCTGATTTGAGAGATACATGAAAGGGGAGGAGACAGTTTAAGGTTTGTTATCTTGAAGCCCAGTCCCTAAGAGAACAGAGGTCTGGGCTAGTGGAGACCAGCTCCCGGGACCACAGGGCAGTAGTTGGTGGCTCAGGCCCTTGCACTTAGATTTTCCCAGATTCAAGCTCACTCAGTTGCTACCCACCAGTTTTCTGCAAGCACATAGTAATATCTGGAAATGAAAAGATAAAAACTATGAAAACATATGTTAAAAAAATAGGGAAGTTAGAAGCAAACTTACTAAGAAATCTTGCACTGAGCAATGACTATTATAGACTTTTCTTTAACAACAGTCTTTAAAATATATGCAATATGAAATCAAATCCCTGACCTCTTGTATGTTTAGGATTTTATCTCTTACTGAAGGGAGAGGTTAAGGTTAACTCACTGAGCTCCAGGTCATTGGCATCCTGTTGAAAACCATGTTATAACAAACATCCATTTAAAAAAAATAATGTTTATGAGAATGTAGGAAATAAATATCTTTGAGTATGTAAATAAAAGCACAGAATGTTTTAACTAATCCTTAAAAAATTATTTGCCTATTTAAGACTGGCAGGAGTCCAGAGCAATGCACTTAGAATAAGTTAAACCAAATAATCTAAATAACAAATAGTGCCTTCTAATATTCCAGAAAATCTCAGCATCCATTTTTTTTAACTTAAGTCCAACTTTAAGTATATAAATGTTCTGTCAGAATGTGTTTTCATGTATTGACTAAGGGATAGTGTCATTCAGTGTGGGACTGACTTTTAACTACTGCTTGTTTCCAATTATGTGCTCTTCCTTCAGCAGCCTCTAGCGTGGTCATTTCTTAGTGTTCTTCCAGACCAGAGAGGTCTTAGCAACAAGCTTTAAAAAAGAGAGATTTAGTTTCCTATCATTTAGGCTGCGATAGGTGTATGTGTTACAGGATCCTGTGTATAAAGGGTGTGCAGTTGTTGCTTTCTTTCAGTACAGAGCCCAGGATAGAGCTTTGCTCCGCAGCCAGGAAGATGGGAATCTTGGAGCTTTCCATAACAAGATGTGTGCGGCGTGAGCGCTACTGTTTGTGTTGCAACATGTTTAAATATTTTAGGGACCTAATCCTACTGGACATAGGAAAAGGAAAACAGCTAAAGGAAAAAAAGTTAAAAATAGTTTATTGTAGATATTTTTATATTCATTCATTTATAGACAGGTGATTGGTATATTTTAAGCAATAAATTTAGTCCCAAGACCATCTATGTTTCTTCAGTAGTTCACAGAAAAGCAAAGTAACTACAGTGATGTTTTGTAGCCTCATAAACCTAGACTATCAAATCAATTTATGGGATTTTTAAAACTTTAAGCCTTTTTCTGTGCTTTTTCCTTTACCTATTCTTTGATTTCCCACACAGGGATGAATGCTGTTAAAGTGTCTGTATGACACCTGTTTTCAGCAATGACCACCTAATCTTGTCAAGCTGCCATTTTTTTTTTTTCTCAAAAATTTTTCATCAGCAGTGGAACTCCAGTAAAAAACAAATTTGTAATAATTAGGATGCAAAAAAGTGGGTTGTTCCCAGGTGGCATGACTGAAATGGGGCTTCATTAATTTATGCAACGAAGGGTAATGGACCCTGAGTCTTGCTCATCAAGGCTGCCAGGGTCAGTCTTGAAAACCCTGACAGGGAAGGCTGTCCATCAGAGAGCTCTGAGTGATCTGCAGTATGTTAATCTAGCAAATAAGTGGATTTGTAGGTAAAAAATTGTATTTTCAATTCAGTGCTCGTTCTGGAGAGTGCAAAGGAAAAGAGTTTGGGAACAACAAGCAGTTTTATGGTTTGACCTGAAATGATTTGTTTGGGCAGTGTTGGCAAATTGGAAGTTTGCATCCTCTTTTAGTGTTACTAAATAGTAGACATCCGAGTAGTATACTCATTACCTTTTCACTTTAATGGGAAACATGACTTCATGCATAGTTATTGCTCAAAAATAGAGTTCCTGTTTAATGGGAGAGAGACTTCTAGGATATTTGGCTTTTTGAGTATAAATATATTCCCTTGAGAGACAACTGAAAGCTTTGTCTGGAATGTTGCTGGGGACTTCACAAGCCCAAACT
>JAUBNY010000041.1:3655288-3668684 GCA_032275445.1 Crypturellus soui | reverse complement strand
AGGGTTTTCACTCCTGTGCGATGTGTGCCAGCCAGAGACTTCTTGTTGTAAATAACAAATTTTATTCACTGATGAAACTAGATTTAGGAGCTTTGGTGTCACAGTTCATTTTTTTGTCTTATCTACTTCAAACATCTCATTAGTTTGAAAATTTGTAGGCCTGTACATAGACTCAGAGGAGCTGAAGCAGTGAAATGTCAGCTTTCCTCAAATCCGTATTACTTCTGAGAAGTATTATCTGATCACTTACCAAGATCAACGTTTCTGACAGGAGCTTTTTACAAGTCATGGCAGCTATTGCTTTTCACGTGAAAACAATGTCAAAGTAGTTGCGAACAGGTGAGACTGGAGCAGTTCAGAAGTGTGCAGCTCACCTTCAGCAGCGCCTTTCAGGAAGACTGCAAGAGCCAGAGCTTTCTGGAAACAGGTACTGATCATGTTTCCCACAGCCCTGAGTCTTAATTCTTTTTAGGACTCTTCATTATTTTAGAACTTCATTTTTTAAGCAGGCTTTGAAGGGTTGTCCTATCCTTGAATCTCTGAGAAGTAAATAACTGTGCTTAATTACTTGCAGAAGGTTTGTGGCAGGAATGCTTTTCTCTTTTTTGTTTTAAGGTTGTATTTCATGACTTACATATACACAGTCAAAATTGCTTTTGTACTGGAATTTATGAAAATTGTGAAAAGGTAGGCAGAGAAACATTTTGGTAGGCTGTAAGACTTTCTAAAGTGCCATTTAACCTCAGCAAGACTCACACTTGAAACATTTTCAAACCTGCTGTAGATAGTAGTTGGACACAGTGTTGTGTGTCTGGAATAATGAGAGAGGGAATGTTGCAGTAGCAGTAGAGTGAGAGAGGCTGCAACAGTGTTAGGAATAAATAAATTCAGATTAAGCATGCAATATTTGGGTAGTGAGCCCTAAACGGTGTTTCTCATTTTATGTGGTGCAAGGTTTGCTCCCCAGAAACTACACTTGGAGTTCATAGTTTTATGTAGTGCATGGTTTCCTACACTGTTTCATTTAACCAGGACTAAAAAACTACAAAAATTTGTAGTAGTGTGCTCAAATGACAAGTAAAAGCAAGAGATTAAGCCACATACGTGTAGAGTGGGAGCTTTGTGCCGCTCGCATGTAGCGATCTGCTTACTCGATATGTCCTTAGTGACTAGATTTTGACTAAGATCTGGATGTGAAGAATAAATTACATGCAAATACCACGGTATATTCTTTTTGTGTCTGAAATACACAGCAAACTGAGCTTGATGAACTCTGCTAAAGTTAGTTTTGTAAGTTTTGTTTTTTGATGCATCAGAAATGTGTTTGTTACTTTCACTTATAGCATTATTTTAATATCAGTGCTTTTTATGATTTTACCTCTTGAGAAATTATGTGTATAAATAAAGATTTATATAATTCAAATCAGATTTGCACCTCTATACTTATGCTCCAGTAGAACTGCTTTTGATTTATAGAAGTGTCGTTAAGATTAAAACCAGGCCTAACTTTTCCCATTAAAAATGACCATGCAGCATTTAATATTCAGTTGCTGTTATAAATGAATGTGTGATCCAGCATCAAAGAACAGTCAGTGAGTCTTCCACTCCGGTACCACTCTTTATTCCAAAAATTCCTCTATAGATAAACATGCCCAGAGCTTAGAAAGCACCAATTCTGTCCCAGACCTTGATTAACAATAGTTTAAAAAGTTTTGTCCCTTCCATGTGGAATTTATTTTCATATTACCAAAGCTATTCGGCTTTTCAAAACTATTTAACAGTCTTTTCCTTAATTGGAGATACTGTTTCTATGAGAACTAATCTTCCCTAAACTGAACTTGGAGTGGTACGAGGGGAAAAAATGATGCTAAACAAGGACAGGATTTATTAGATGCTGAAGACAAAATCAGAATTTTTATGATAGGTATGGGCTGCAGAATGAAAGATGCTTTTTGATGTGAAATACCAAAAGTGAGAGAAGATTGTCTGTATCATCTGAACCTGCTTCTCTCGGAGAGTGGGAAAAAGTCCCCATCGTTCTCATCTCGGTTAGTTGCCAATTCCACATTCAGAAGCTTCGCAACAAAAGACTTCTTGTCTACTCTTTGCATTGCTTTTGGGACGTGCCAAAGCCTTGGTCATCCTATTGGAATATGTGGTGTTGGGCAGTTGCACAGGTTGGTTGCTAAATCCTCTCATATTCTAGCAATAGTATTTTTGAGGTGCATCATGTGCTCTAATATAGAGAATGATGGTGCTAGCACTAATATAGTGAAAATATGGTAAAATATGCAGATTTTCTAACAAGTAGGCAGGTTTCAGAAATAATATTGAAGTACTAAAAATATGCCTTAACATTGAAGTATAAACTATAATAGAACATAAAGAAGCATGGAATAGATTTTTTTGTATAATATTTCAGTGTATTTTCTCAACACTAGCATTTCTTCCTGCTTTGACTAGATACTGAGAGTTTGATTCTGAACTTAAATGTGTGTATTGTTGTGAATTTAAGCCAGAACTTTAGTGTTCTTTCAGTATAATATTCACCTATAAGTTTACTTGATGTTTACTTTTCTTCAAGGGTCTTGTTTACACTGGTGTTGGATATCAGCCAACCCAAACCTAACACAAATGTGTGGAAAATCCAGATTTCTTAAAAATCCTTCACAGAAATTAAACTGGAAATATGATAAATCTGTGGTTCCTGATAGCATTGTAATAAATCTGTGAGGCATGTTATATTAATAATACTGGCATATATTGCTTTTCATTTGGGAAATTCCATGGAGGAATCCTGGTAGTATTTTATGCTTGGAAGATGAGGCAAGTAATTTCACTAACTGAAGAACATGAATTATAGCTATAAGAGCCCAAGTATCTGCTTGTTCTTAAGCAGGACTATTCTTAGTTTTTTCAGTGACAGTGTTTTGTGTGCAAAATAGGATATAGCAGAATGTTTTGCTGAGCTCAGTCTCACAGCTCATTACGCAACTCAGTGTTTAAATCAGAGCTTTTTATTCTCCTCAGAGTTTTCTTTTTTCTTTTTTTTAATATTGTCTCTTCATGTTCCTCCTAGAACTTTTGATTCAAGTGCACTTTTGAACAAAGAATTTTAAAAACAAAATACTAAATTAGAGTGCTGTTAAGGACCACGGGATCAGAAATGTGGCTTTCAGCAATGCCCTGGGACGTGACTGTGAGCCCTCTGCACCGCGTTGTCAGCAAAACTCCCCATTACAGGTGATGGGGGATGCTCATTTAACACAAGAAGCAGACAGATTTTCCAGTCTGCTTTTCTGCTGAAGCAAATCAACAGACTGCAGTGGCTGCAATTCTGACTGACCCAAACGTGCTGGGAGGAATTGGATGTAATCCACTATTATAGCCATGGTTGTGATTAGGGCACAAGAGCCTCATTAGACTTTATGGAGTGGGCACTTGGCAGTATTCACTGAGGCCTTCCTTGTTTTTGAAGACGGTGACTGTACAGGATTGCTTGGAATAGGCGCTAATCCAGGTCAGAACACTGGCACTGTAATAACCAGGATACAGGTTCCTTCGTCAGTGTCTCCATGCACACGTTACAAGTTGGACTCAGAAGAATATATTTTATTTTGATTTTGATTGCTAGTTGATTCTTTTAAGTGCAATTTTATTATCCTCTGCATGTAGGTACAAAGGCCATCTGTTAATTCTGTGCCAAGGTCATTTTAGAACCCATGCTTGCCCACTACTGATTCTGTAGATGTTTATGGCTAGAATTAACATTTTCTTCACACAGGAGTCTGTGCCTCGGTTGGTAAGTCTGCATTTTCCATGAAAGCCTGTGTTTTATTAAGGGCTGTTAAGAGCTGTTCAGGCGCATGTGTTTAAACCATAGGTGGTTCATATTTCTCTAATTACAAATAAGAAAAGTATGTCAAGATTTGCTTCCTGCTCACGGAAGACTGCAGTGCAACAAAGGGGCTGTGTCGACTTTTGCAAGTTGTTTTGCACAACCAGAGTGAGTCAGTTACAACTGCTGCTCAGGTACCTACATTTGCACTTTGGAGGCTTTATTTTGAATGAGATTTAGTTCAGTGCCCTGAGTGAATGTTCACCCCACAAATACAGTTTAAGGCTGTCCAAAGTACCAGTAATTGGTTTGGACTCTTACGTGTACCTTGTGTACTCGCAGTGAATGCAAAGCTTTCGGTTCCTTCAGAAAAGAAAATCTAATTACTCTGCAGCAGAACTGATCTGCTAATCAAGCCAGAGCCTCATAAATGAGGGCACCTGTGCTTTCCTGCACTGCTGTTCCCTATGAGAGCAGTAATGTAGAGCTGCCTGGGAGAAGCTCATCAGAAGGAACAGCCTAGGGACAAGCCAAAATATTTCTTGAGAATTTTACAATAGGATGAGTTTCAGGTTTTCAGTTTTGTGTTGGTTTTTGCATCAATTGCATGCTATATTTGTAAATGGAAAAAGTTATCTTTTAAATCTACTATTCATATTTATTATTTATTCACATTTTTTTTCTGAATTTGTACTTGGTTCCAGTGCCTGCTGCAGACAGTCACCTCTGTTTCTTTCCTTAGGAGCTGAATCATGTTAAAATTCAGAATCTTACTGTGTTTAAACTTAGAGCTGATAAAATTAAAATCAATTAAATACTTTGTCAGAATATGTGATTGCATGGATATGATAATAATCTGCAGAGAACTGTGACTTTAAAATCTTATTGACAGGAAAAGGTCAGAATGAATCGTACTACTTTTTACTGCAATAGTGCAAAAATATTTAATTTCAAAATGTTTATTTCAAACAATTTTGATTTTTTTCCTCAAAAAAGTAGTAGAAATACATTGCAAAAATCAGTCAGATGCAAATTCCTTGTGAGCCCACGGAAGAGGTAGGATTGCTGTTTGCTAGCAACTTGAAAGGAATTCACATGAAATCTGCTTAATAATTGTTTTTTCTCCCTTTGTATTCAGAGTAAAAGTATGGCACCCTTCTGCAATTGCCAGTAACTTGTGAGCTACCTCTTTGATATAATGTTAATGTGAATGTGCTTTTCAACTGAACCACTGATTTTAGTGCATTGCTATTTTTCAGTTGTTGAAAGCACAAAATATGAAAAAAAAATGCTGCAGACATATGATTTCTTTCAGCCACGTCAGGAAAGTTGACAGAACTTTGCATGCAAGATTTAACTTTTTAAATGGCTTATGCATTCATGCTTTTCAGGTCCAGGGGATGATGTGGACTTTCTTTTTTCTTAAGTATTATAGTTTCTCCCCTATTTTTTTGGCTCTTAAGAGGTTCTAGTTTTGTAGCAATGTTGAGACCGAAGCATGCATGTGATACCCAGTCAAAAGGTTTCTGCCAAAAGCCTCGTGCAGTAGAACAGTCTATTTTCAGCTTGCTCTGGCGTTAGGGGTGCTGCAGCAGGGTGTCGATGCGCGCAGAGCCCGTCACCTCGTGCCATAGCCGCGCCGGCACCGAGCCGGCCTCCCGCCAGGAAGGCTCCACAGCTGCTCTGCCTGTGGGCCCACGACGTGCAGAGTTCGCTTTTCCTGGGCCCTTGGAAGGAGGACAGATTTGTATCTGCGTGCAAAGCGCTATATAGACATTCCTGTAGAGATAATCCAAGCAGCCCACAGAAAAAAATGAAAAATGTTTAAATAAAAATTGGCAAAATAGACAAATAGTTTAAAATACGTTTTTAAATACGTTTTTTGCCTGTATGCAAAAGGAAACAGGTAGTAACACATTCTCAGAAACACAGCAAAAAGGTAATACCGATTACAGGATACGGTTCAGACACAGGAGTACTTTTAGGATATTTTTATGCCCTAGTTGGTTTACTGGAGAGATTTTCCCAAAATACTGGGGGAGGTAAACAACAACAAAAAAGATGTGCAGTAGGATCTGTAATTCTGTCAAAATTCAGGCACATTTGAAAATTTCCCCAAGGAAGAAGAGGCTTCTTGACCAACAAATGTCATCAACCTTTCTTTAATGTTTGCTAGACATTGATTTTGATGCCTTGGACTTGAAATTCAAGACAAAATTTTGCTTTCAGAACTTAGCTTTTGGTTCCATATATCATGAGCAGAACTTTCAGTGAACTGAGGATGCTTTGCTTTTCTGTACAATTTATACTTGCAGTCTCTTTCTTACTGTGTGGGAAAAATGTTACTGCCTCCCTAAAGTTTCTGTTGGGGAAAAGTTAAAAGTTTACAGCTCAGTGGAAATGCTATATCATTTTTAATTACTGGATAAAATGCAGGTGAAAGCCATTCATATTTATGCCAACGGAATGTCACTCTTGCAAGTGCTTCCGTTGTTCTTCCTCAGAGGAGATCCAGCTTGGGCTGCTTCTAGTTGGCCAGGATCTTCGGGGCCTGTCCAGACTTGTTCTGTTTGACCTGCTGACACAAGTCATAGCGGATTCAAAGCATTTGGTTAAAATTTGCAAGTCTTTTTGATTGGTTTACAAAAGCTGATTCTCAGATATATTCTTTTTTTTTTCATTGTAATGTATTTTAATTGTATGCTATGGATAAAACAGAGCTATACTTCGGAAAAAAAATATTAATTAACCGTTAGCGGAAAAGGAAATGCTTTATGTGTGTGTATATATATATTTTATATTTTAAGGTAATAGTGTTCTTGAGAACTATTGGTATCTATATAGTGGGTGGTAAATCAATTATTGTATCTCAAGAAACTAGCATATAATTTGCTTGCTTTTTCATTTTTTTTCCATAATTGTATTTGGTAAGCATTTTATATTCTGGCTTGAATAATTTCATATAATTTCTTTCATTGTATCCTGAGATAGTCACTTAAAAATATTTATGATATCCTCACTTGCATATGTTACTATGGAACGAGATGGGGATTATGCTTCAATTTCACAGGATCCTTTTATTGTGTATTACAAGCAGTCAGTTGTTTACTTTTGTTTGTTTGTTTGCTCTTAGCATGCAGACATTCCACAGATATGACGGTGGACACCCTGCTTGCTATTCCAGTCTCTTTGCTGGGGTATAGCTGAATGGGAACAAAAATTTCATTTCTTTGGCGACAAATAGCTCAATAGCTGCGTTTGGATTGAATGAAATAATTGTTGAAGAGGGCTGGCTAGCCTAAACTTCATGGAGAAGCCTGGTGCAGCCTAGATGGAGTAAGGCCTCGTTTGTGTATGTGGTCATGCTTTAGACCTGGCACTTCTCCCTTGAACCCTTCATCTTGTGTTCTCCTGCCTTCCTCATCAAACTTGTCTCAGCTTTCTGGGCTCAGTTTATGCACCGGTATTAGTTATTTTAACCACGTAATACTAGTGCAACTCCTCCTCCTCCTGCTTGACGCAGCTTTCCATTGTCAGCCCTTTCCCATATTGATCCTGTGGTTTGGTTAGTGACAGTGTTAGCTCCACTTCAGTAATCTTGCCTTAGTTTTCCTCATTTCCTTTCATTGGGCACCTAAAGGAACGGCTTTCATTTTCAGCATTGTCTCATACTTCATTCTGGTTTCTGTGCACAGTTACGTTCAGGTAGGATATTTGTATTGGCAGTTTGACAGACTTGGTAACACAGCTCTACCGAGCTCCCTGCCCTGAGAATGTTCTGTTGCACGTTAGATTTACCAGAGAGAATGAGCAGTGGCTACCTGCATAACCATATCTTGCAGGTGGTGATTAAAAAGTCATTAAAAGTCAAACATTCATTTAAATGTAAAATGGGGGATAATGTATAAAGTATCTTTATTAAGTTTTGGAAGATATAAAACGTTTGCTTTTCTACTGAAACATTGAAAACTGATTAGATCAACCCTAACTGAAATGCAAAGTTTTTATTAGCTCATGACCAGCTCGCAGGAACAGTAACCTTCCTACTATTTAAGAATTCCATTAAAATATTTAAGAAATCTAGTGTTTTAGCACTCCAACTGTGCTTATGTGGGCCTGAATTAATTTATGGTATTAGTTACTATTAAAAGTTTCTCTTCCACACCATCTTCCTTCCACAGTAATTCTGGCTTTCTAGTGACAAAGATTTAGTTAAAACAGAGTTAACACTGCAAAGCCAGAAGGTGAAGTCTGATTGCTATAAGATCATATTTCGTAAGCAGTAATGTACACCTCGGAAACAGTCTGGTGAAAAATCCGAGTTAAAGGTTTGCATACATTTCCAACAAAATGCTTATTAAAATATTTGAAATACTGTAGTCTAATGAGGTTGGGTTAGTGCAAACAGACCCAGTGATCAAGTTAATGGTTTTCTGCATCAGACTGACAACTTCAGTATTATCGCTATTTTGATTTTGTTAAACTAGATTGATGCTGAGTTGTCCCAGTTATCTAAGTCTCTTCAGGACTGACTTCGCTACACATAGCATACTCACTTGAGCTTAATGTTATGTGAGGGTAAAAAAAGGCTAGGTATCTTAAACATGCAGTGTCATACTAATTCCATGAAATCAACAAATACTCCTGTGTTAGGTTAACATGGAGTAGTCTGGATATTTCCATTGAAAGATTCCCAAATTTGTGTTCTGCACTCAGTCAGCAGCTGATGTCTGCCCAGGGTTTGTTCTTGTGCTGAATACAGAAACGTGGAACAGAAGGCAGGAGGGAAGAAGGTGAACATGAGGACTGACTAGTGAGGAAAACAGAAAGGTACTAATGAATTCACCTGGGCCACTTAATTGCCCATTACAGTCCCTGGCAGAACTGTAGAGTTATTTTAGCGGACACAGGTTTACTAGATGTACGGTGACATTTCTCTCTGAAATGTATCCAGCCATTATTTCTGCTGTGGCAAAGAATATTTCATGTCACTTCTCTTTTTTTCTTTTTGTTTTCATAATGTCAGCAGTCTCAAATAATTTTCCATTTCCTACATCTGTACTTTAAAGTTCCCAACACTTCAAACTATCATTAAGTGATTTAGTCACAGAAACACGACAGCTGCTCTTGGCAAGTAGTTCTTGAAGAAGCTTATCTTAAACTGTCTAATGGGGTTTTTAATTCTGAAGATTACTTAAAATTTTGCAGAGTTTTCTCATGTGAATACTAATTTCTGGGATCTCTTAGCTGTATAGATATTACTGAGCTAAACATGGAGTAGCTCTAGGACTGAAGATCATTTAATGAAAGCACAAAGATATTTGTAATGTGTACAAGATTAACAAAAGTTCTAATCATGTATCATGGAAGTCACGAAGGCATTTTAGAAAAGAAATTATTAACAAAAAATGCAGACAGTTCATACTTTGGTCTTCTGACTACTTTACATGATACATAAATTAGTTCCAGTGTTTTGTGAAGTCTTTGCAGAGTTGTTAACTATTGTGATTGCTTGGAGAGAACTACTGGGCCGTAAGAGAACATGTGTAGCTACAGAGACACAGGTCATTTCACTTGTATTTATAAGGACTAGGCTAGGGCTAAGACCTGAAAGCAAGGTTTCCAAGTCCCCTGACAGGACCATGGTCAACCCTTCTCATACTGCAGGATGAGTAAGAAACAGAGGGAGAGATTTACAACAATAAAATGGGAGGCTGTAAATGACTAACACCTACATTACCTATATGTGTGTCTCTGCCTCATTCTCAAGTCGTGTGTTTCCTTATTTAGGGAAGTAAATCCAGATTTTAGGTCAGAGATTGAATTGTCATATGTGTGAAGAACTGTTTGCCTCTAGGTGGAAAATATTGAAGATACCCACACAGAGTTGGCTTATATAAAGTAGTATTTTATCACAAATACTAAAACTCTACAAGAATACTGACTCATATAGTCCGGTTGCTGTGTCTGATTACATTTTTATTGCCCACAGAGTATATAAGATGCTGTACATCTGATTTTACACAAATTATTTTCAATATGTTTGGTCAAAAATTTATGATTAACATTCAGTAGTGCAAACTGTTGCTTTTTATTCTAATACTGGTTTTCCAAAAACAGGTTTTTTTTGAAGTCTTTTTACACCGCTAGAAGCACACGATGTTCAGTATTTACTGCTGTCTTTCATGCAATGATGCTTGGACAAGCAGTGCATTAGGCAGCCTAAGGATCTTTCTGTGTAGATCAGGTGGTGGCCAGACACAGCAGCTGAAAAGCACATTTAAAAAGAAAAACATTTTAATGTAGTGAGAGTTGATAGGCATGCATCAAAGTGAAATGTTATTTTTTGTGATCAGCAGGCTTCAGACCTCCCATGCTAATCATAAACTTTCCAGTCCAATAAAGCTAATTTGTTCTGTTGTTATTGCCACTAGCTTCCAGCCTTCTTACCACAGGAGGATATTATGGTGGCTAGAAGATTAGCAGGGCGCATTCCCTTGCTCCTTTTCATTAGACTGCTAATGCCGCAGATATTTGGGTTGGTTTATATGGTGTCTATGGGTGTGTCTTCATGAAAAGAAATTGCACGGACTGCCTTACTCTTTTCAGTCCTTCTCTATTAACTTAACACTGTGCTGGTTATGGCAACCATATGTTCAAGCTTCATCTCTTTGCTATAAGGTATGTCCCTTTTTTTTATTCCTGAAAATGGTGGCCTGAGAGAGCTGAAGGCTTTTGTGTGTTTGACCAGGATGTCCGGCCGTACGGCCAGTACTGCAAGCGAGTTCTACAAACGTACACTAGCCCTTTTCCCATGGTAGGAAAAGGCACTTGTAGAACTAAAGCAGCACCCTCAGAGGACACCTGAGGTCAGAAAGATTGCCAGAATGCATGAGGCCTAATCACAGACAACAGAAGAGGACAGCTCTAGTGGTGTCCTTGGTGCATTGCAGGTAGCCGTCCAGCCGCGCTCACGAGTTCCCGTGCAGTCTGTGAGCAAGATGCTCTGCGGCTGAGCCATGGGCAGAGCTAGAGCCACTCGCTGCCGTTCTCTCAGGCCGGGAGAAGAGGCAGCTTTTGGAAAGCGCCTCACAAAACGAGGGGCAGTGCTGAATCCCTCTAAGGGATGTGTAAGGCACAGTTTGGCCACGCTGATAAGGAGAATCATTTGTAGCATTTGTGTTTAGTGGCTGTATCTGGAACGGTCTGCATCCAGACACGTGGGATGTAACAGGTGTACATCCAGAAACATGAGTGGTGGGGAGATCATCCCTACTTTCTTTAAACAGACTGAAGGTCTTTGCTATCATGATTTTAGCTTTTTTCCTTCATGCCTCCCGTGTCTGATAGGAGCAAGTAGCAGATGTTCTGACCAGCAGCGAACGGAGCTGTGTGCAGAATGTGGGCCTGTTAAGCACCGTGGAAGCTTGCCAGGGCGAGCTTGATGAGTGTGTATTTGAAGTTGAAAAGAGATCCCCGACATCAGTTATGAGAAGAGAGTAGAATTAATACCAGATAGCTTTTTCTCTCGGAAAAAAATCCTGAATATTTTTAAAAGCTTGACTTAATTAGGTTTGTAAATATGAAAGAAAAGATTATCTGGTCAACTTCTGATCTATAAGAGGGACCATTTTCAAGAATTTTGATTTGTTTGATTTTAGAGAGTGGCAGTTAGGTGCGCTTTTAAGACTCTCAAAGCCGGCTATATGAAGTGACAGGAAATTAGTCAACCAGTCTAAAAATGTTGATTCTGTTTGAAAAAATGTGATGCAAGAAGTAAATCATATTTAAAAAAGGAAAAGTAACTTCACTCTGTATGGGGAAGAGTGATGTTTTCTTTAGCTATTATTGTACTGGTTTTATTCTCTTTAATAAAGTACCTTCGTTTGTTCAGTTTATCCTCTATTGCAGAGTGCCCACAGAGGTGGAACATACGTATGGTGACATTAAGCATTATGTGGTTGATGTGAATAATAATAGTAGCCTTAACTGAGGGGTACCCTAAGGCTTGCTTGAATTTATAGCAAAATGCTAGAATCATCATGTACCATGTCCTGCATTGCAAGTCATATTCATTAACAATTTCATTAAAACCTAAGTTAATTTTATGATAAGAGTAAATTATTGTGTTTCTATAACATAATTTCATTCATATTTCTGAACTTGCAAATAAGAGATCTAGAAAATTAAAACAACTTTTCATCTTAAAAGTTTTTTGTGAATCTATCACTTAGACACCTACCATAAATGTACCTACCAACATGTACCAGCACCTGAGGGGAGAATGTAAAGAGGATGGGGTGGTGGCCCTCTCTTCTTGGTGGTGGCCAGGGACAGGATGAGAGGTAATGGGTACAAGTTAAAACACAGGAAGTTCCATCTCCATGAGAGGAAGAACTTCTTTCCTGTGAGGGTGACAGAGCCCTGGCACAGGTTGCCCAAAGAGGCTGTGGAGGCTCCTTCTCTGCAGATCTTCCAGACCCGCCTGGATGCCACCCTGTGCCACGAGCTCTAGGTGTCCCTGCTGGAGCAGGGGGTTGGACTAGATGATTTCTAGAGGCCCCTTCCAACCTCAACCATTCTGTGGTTCTCTGTGTGTGGATTGGCCTCCGTTTCTCAACTTGCTTTTTCTTGCACATCTAAAGACAAGATGAGAGTTTTGTTTTCAGCACTTCTTTTCTTCTTTCCATAGATCCATAGTTGTGACAGTACTTGTTGTCCCCTTTGTATGAGATGCAGCATACTGCAGCCAGTGCAATAAAACTCTCCTGTTGGTTTTCAATCTGTAGGAGAAGGTTAAATTAAGCATGATGTGTTGACTCTCTTTTGGATTAAAAAATCTGTATATCCTTCCAATGAAAACAGTGTGCTAAACTACTCGTGACATAAACATATGGTTAGAGAAGACATTTGTTGGGAAAGAGGTTTTTGAATGTTAGTTTTTCTGCCATATCTTGGACAGTCCTTATTCCCCCTCTGGTGTGCCTGTTTATTTTAAATTAAAAAAAATTCTAGTTGAGATCTGTTTTCTTATATGGGATGGTTGCTTATATATCTAATTCTGTAGTTTTTTGCCCTTTTTTTTTTTTCCCTTCCAAAATGAGCTGGTGGCATGAGCAGATTTCCTCATTTTAAATTTTGATGGGATTGTCGTCCTGGGAAGTTGCATTTGGTCTTGCTGTTAAAGAGTAGCAGCAGTTTTTACTGAAGCGCGCGAAGAACCAGCGACTCAGAAGCTGTGTGCGCCCTTCTGCGCTCGCGTAGCTACAGGCTCTCCAGCAACGTGGCTGTCGCGCGAAGGTGAGAACCAGGTATTGGTAGGGATGCTGGTTTCTGTGCTTGGATCTTTGTTTGAAAACCCTGTGTGCGAAACAGGGGTAGCTAAGCTGCCCTGAAGAGCACCGTGGTGTCACAGCAGGAATGTGAAGGAGCCTCAGCTGAGGGGCCCGTGTGTGCTTTCCTTTGGAATAGCTCTGCTGCTTGCCAAGCTGCCTTGGCAGGGAATGGCATGAAGGCTGCATATGGAATTATATGTATGCACTGCATTTTTCTTTACAA
>JAUBNY010000041.1:3631848-3649797 GCA_032275445.1 Crypturellus soui | reverse complement strand
GGCAGTCTTAACCTCTCCACCCTAGCTAGGGTCCATGCACATTTGCTTTCTTAGCTAATACGTGGCTTGGGAGTAAGCGATAACTGAAGATAAAATTGCTTTGGGCCAAATTCTACTGTCTTTAATTGAGCAAAATTCCGATTGACGTCAGTGGCAGTTTTACTCAATTAAAGACAGCAGAATTTGGACTTTTATCAGCAAGAAGAATGCTGCTATTCTGTCCTCCTTTGGTAGTCTGGCTGTACCTAATTAAATTCTGCAAGCTTCCTAATACATAAAAGTATGTTCTTGTCATGGGTGCACTTGTTTTAATATTAAAGAAGGAAAGGAAAAATACCTGAATCTTTCACTTTTTGGTGGCAGAAGAAAAGACCGGTTAATGACATAAGTTTAAAAATAGGATGAGGGGTCTGTTGTATGTATATATAAAGCATACAAAATCACAAAATAGGAAGCAAATACACAGTGATAGTGAAGCGCTCTATTTTGCCAAAATTTTTGATTCGACACCTCCTAAAATGTTCAGATGTTTTGAAGTATCTATATTTGGGGTTAATGTGGTTTACTGCCTTGACGTGGGAGACTAGGTTATTCTTGGATCGTATTTTTGAGATTTCCCCTGCAACCAAAAGGGGAAGAAATATGTATTTACATGAAAGATGAGGATCTAATGCAATTTTTTGACTTCAGGAGTTGGGACTTTAAGAAAAACATAATATCTCACATTCCTGTGATAAAGTACTTAAGTTGGCAGTAGTGAAGTTAGAAGAAATTAAAAAGTAAAATGAGAATGGGAAGGAAAGGGAATGCAGCACTGAAAGAGGGGCCCATAGATGTTATGAAACAGTTGTTCTCTGGTTGAATGTGATGCACATTAATCTTTTGGGGTTCAAAATTTTTTTTCTGTTCGTATTTGTATGTTAGTTTCACGGGAGAAAGCACCTTATGTGGAGATGGCAGCAGGACATACGGAATGGAAGGGAAGCCCCCTGGCTTTTCCAGCTCAGAGAAGTTTATTTTTTATTTGCTTTTCTTTCTGGGAGAAACATTTTGTTTCTCCTGGGAGAGAACATTGAGTGGTTTGCAGGACTGATGGAGTAATTCACAAGTGTACTGTGCTGCCAGTGTTGCTTTACGTTTTACTTGAAAATAGATCTTACTCCTCCTCCGAAGTCCTGCAGTTTGCATTTTGAAGTCCTGCAGTTCTGATTGCTAATCAAAGCAGTTTGTCATTTGATGTGTAGGGCTGTTGTAAATCAAAAATAATTTTATTCGATATTTAATATTAAAAAAAAAGGAGATTTCCTGAAGATGCTGCTCAGGCGAGGGCCGCATCAGGCAGCGGCAGTGTCGGGGAAGACGGGCACAGCCCCGCGTGCCGGGAGGAGAATCCCACCTGGCCGGCAGGATCAGGCTGCGCACGTCGCAGGATTGCGCTAATGCCGAGCTGCCTGTAAGATCAGGGGCTGTTTCCTGCGTGGAATGTACTGGTCTTGTTTATTATAAGCTCCTTTATTATAAAAGGAGGTGCTGTGCCTTTAAGTAGCACATGCTGTCTAACCATCACCAGGCATCTCTTGCAGGCTGCGCTAGCCTGTTTCTCCAATCATGCCTGCCTAAGTCAATACGGCACTGCCAAACCTCCTCGTGCAGTAAAGGTTACCTTTTAGCTCGTTCCATGAATCAGAGCAGATGCATAACTTGGCAGTGACCATTGCTGTCCCTCCCCTTCTGTGCTTCCTGGTGCCTGCAGCCCCCCAGCCCTGCGCCGGCCGAGCCCCCTCCCCCAGCAGGGAGAAGTCATTACGGGAGGAGATCAACTTACCAGTTGTCTCGAGCGCAGAGGCTGAGAGCAGCACAGCTCCTGCTCGTACAGTGAGTGAGCTGAGAGGGGACGGGAGGAGGAGAGCGCTACCTGCAAGAGCTCAGGGTTGTCGTACTGAGGCGCAAGTGCATCTGCTAGCTGTTAGGACTTGGCAGAGGGCTTTCTCCTCCAGGGTAGCTCTGACTTCGGGTAATAATGTTTGTCAGCTACCTGATACTAACGTTGCTCTACTCTCAGACAGCAGTGTTAGCAAGACCTGGGGGAGAGGTAAGCAAAGTATGTCTGTCCAAAACTGTCATCTGTCAGAGGTAAATTTTCTTCCTGTGTCTTAGGAGGGGACGTGAGGGGTTTTTGTGCGGCGAGCGCTTCAGGCTGGCTTTGTCTGCCTCGTGCGCGAGGGGCTGCCGTTTCTGCGGGACGCCGCAGGTACTGCAGAAGCCGCGAAACTGGGAAGGTAGCTGCGCCGCGTCCGCTTTAGCTCACTTTTCCGGGCAGGGTAACTGCAGTTTGTGAATATTTCTTTACTAACGTGCAGAGAAATGAGATATTTGTGCAGCAGTAGCTGGTAGTACTGTATTCAGATTTTGTAGGAAAAAAAAATGTGCATGTTGAAAAAAGCTTTTACTTAGGTGTTCTAGTGGGGATTTGAGTAGGTAGAAACCTCGTGTCCTATTACTTTAAGAACATACCTTTTTTTCCCCCCTGTAAATGTGTGTATTTTTTAGTATCTGTATTGTTATTTTAGCAGGGCAAACAGAATAGCATCTGTTTTAAAATGTACATCACATCATTGAGGGACTTTATGCATTCTTAATATGAAAAATCTAAGTGATGGAATAAAACAGCCCTTTCTGTGCTCTAAAAACTTGTTACTGGATTTATGAAGAGCAGTTTTCCAGATTTCTGTTCTGATCAGAGCACTTTTTCATCAGGTCCTTGTTTCATACCAAAGCAGAAAATTTCAGCTACTCATTTGTCATTTGGGAAATAATTCATCAAGCATAAGTACTATTTGATACAAAATATTCCAGTTTATGAAGTCTCTGGCAACAAGCACTCCTGGTACATTTGATACTTGTTCTCCCTCACTCTTTAACTGAAATGTGATGCACGTTTATGTATTTGGATAGTTTTGTTCCATAATCTGTGTTTTCTGTTTATGAACTGTATTGCAAAGGAGCTAAGTGGGAAGTAAATCTTCACAAAATGGTGCTTCTGCTCGAGAGCTTTGTCTTTTGTTAACTCGGTCATAAGTTTCTACAAGCCTAATAAAGCCCAGAGCAATTGCTTTCCCTGGTAAAAGAAAGTGGAAGTGAACTGAAAAAAACCCCATTTCAAGTCCAAAGTTGTGTGGTTAAGGCTCTCTATAACTCATGTGCCTTTACACAGACTGTATTTTGCCTTCAGTGCTCTAAAAAGAGGGTCTGTAATAGTCGCGATTGCAGAAAATGTTCATTTTAATGAAATCTTGTGCTGTCTGGTCTAATTAAAGAAGGGAAAAAAATTCAACGAAGGCTCAGGGAACCTAGGCAGGGTTGATGGTTACAGTGACTGATCATTGCCCTCTAGTTGTCACTGGAGTTTTTAGCTTCCAGATTGATTGTTACTGAGTGTTGAAGCTCACAAATGGACTCACCTTACCCAGATTGAGGGACCTCAAAATGTGCGGTGGCTCCTATGGAAAATATTTCTGTCACCACCAACTGCACATGTGGTCTTCAGAGATCCATATAAAGAGCAAATCTCGAGCAGCAGCAGCAGTGCTGCCTGCCAATTATCCTCGTTAGCAAGGAGAATAAAAGCAGCGCTCTGTTCTTACCTGGAAATGAATTTGTGCAGTAATCGTGCAGTGCAGAATGTTTTAGCACTGTGATCCTTATGCCAAGTACTTTAAACTATACTGTTCTTGTTAGTTTTCCAGCTAATACCCAGACTGGATAGGAAAAATGATTTGTTACTGTATTGATGAATCTTAGAGTATAGGTTTTACTAAGGGTAGTGAGTTTCTCTCTTTTATTATGTTCCTATGGCTGGTTTTGAAAATGAAATAATAAAAAATACACTGCATCCACTGTTGATACAGTAATTCTTTGTCCTGCCTTGTAAGAGACCACTGGATAATCTTGTGCATTTCCCTGTTCCAGCTGCAGAATCTTGACTACACAAATATTATTTCTCTAGGAAATTGCTCAATTAGGATTTTTCCTGTGGCAGTGAACTAAATGGAGGAAAAATAAGTGAGAAACCATTTTTAAAAGGAACCTGTGTTGTCCTTTTGTGCTCCTTTAGAGTGTTCTGTTTACTTCTGTGAACATTTTGATCTATAGGTATATATTTTTTAAGATTCCTTTTATGAAAATATCAGTATGTGATAGATTATGAAGTCAATCCTGTTTGCACTGGCCAAAGCCAGTTTTCTTCTTGTGCCATGTAGGAGACGAGCATGATTCTCTTCACCCCTAGCTGGAAGTTTGGCTGTTACCTCCTTTCAAGGTCAGCCTGTATGTTTATGTTGCAAGTGAACCGGTCATAAAAATGCATGATATGTGACCAACAACAGAAGTTTGCACAGGTTTCAGTGCATGGGACCTGGTTTGTAAGACTTGATTCATTTTTTTTTTTTTTTCAGTTCTTGGATAGCATTTGTTTGGATGGACAAATATTTTACCCACAGAAACCAAAAAGCTTGCTACAGAAGCAAATTTTCCTTCCAGATACATGGATACTATTTATCTTTAAGAATATCCTGATACTAGATATTATTTAGTTTTCTTCAGAAAGCAGTTAACAAGAAGCACAGAATATATTAAGCCATATTCCCAAAGATTATTATAATGCATTTTTGTTTTAAATACAGTATATATTTAAGCACAAGTATGAAATCCTTCTGAGAATTTGGGCATAGAGAGGGTGAATGCATTGAGATCTGCCTCCTAAAGCAAGAAAGGGAGCGGGGGTGACTTTCCATTCTGGCTCTGGACTCTGTCAGTTTTGATGGGTGGCTAATGGGCGATACTGGGGAGACTGGTGTTTCACAGTGTCACAGGTTGCAAAAAGAAATGAGGAAGCAGAGGCACACGTAGAGTCCACTGTTCTAAGAGCTCCATTTCTAATTCAGTGTGACTGCTCTCACTGAAAATAAAAAACTTTCTAATTCAGTGTGACTGCTCTCACTGAAAATAAAAAACTTGTTCCAGAGGAAGCTAAGATGCAACGTCGCATTATCAGCCTACCCGGCCTAGCTCCGTGCTGCAGCCGGCTGCAGTTACGATGCTGCTTCAGCAGTTGCATACAGGGAATGGATGGTATGGCCCAATGACACAGCCTTTCTAGCCCTGCCTTTCTGTGAGGCCAGTATATAAGAAAGAAAGCATAATTTCTCCCACTGACTTGCTGACAAAATCATTCCTCATTTCCGTACCTGAGTATTCCCATCTGTAAGCCTAGGTTAATAGGGCTTCCCAGATTCTCTGGAGACAGTGGTATGTCACCTTGGCTATATTTTCCCATAAAACATCACCCTTAACCTCTCTGTTTATGAAGCATGAAAATGTTCGAGAACCTTTGTGGACTGGTATCTAAGGAGGGATCGAACCATTTATTTATTTAGCATGCAGAGTAGAAAGTTATTTGGATTTACTCTAAAATTACACTGCTTTGAGTTAGGAAAAGCAGATGGTGATTTACATATGGCAGTAATTGCTGACTTCACTAGCAGAGCATCTGAAAGTGAGATCTAATGTAGTTAAAAACTAATCCTGTCAAGTAAATACCCCCAGACCTGGCCAAATTATGAGAATATGCCGTGGGTGTTGCTGCTGTGTGCAAGTGCTGCAGCTCGAGCTGAGCTGGCCCTGGCGGCCTTGCCTCTCTGCTGCTTCCTGCGGGCTACTCTTTGGGCTCAGCTGCAGTGAGAATACAGCCCTGGTCTGCTTTAAAAACTGCTATGTAAGCTTTGTGTAGTAGCAAGTTTTACATTCAGTATAGAAGTCAGTGACTGTAGCAAAAATGCCTCAAAATGTGTCCTTCTCTCCTTGTGATTAAGCGGAATGAATGCTGTCCCGCTTTCTTCCGCGATTCCTGCAGGGGTTTTTGTTCCCCTGTCTGCCCGTCCTCGCCTTTCCTGCGGGAGAGACAGGCTGCAGTGAGGTGCTCTGGTGCCTTCCTGGTGGCGCGTGGGTCACTGCCCTGCATCCACAGCCTCCTGGCTTGGGCCTCTGGTTCCAATCTCTGACCATCGGAAAAGATAGAGGATGCAGCAACTTGCGCATCCTGCATCAGGAGCATCCGCCTCTGTCCTGCTAGAGCAACGTTACATTCATTAAGTCCGTACCAAATAAATGGTTATGTGCAATTCTTTAGGTAATCGGTTTCTTAACAAGGTTCATAAACCATTTTCAGAAAACTACTCTAGAAACTTGTTGTTTGGATAACCTGGTCTTAAAGCAGTTCACAGAATTTCTTCATTCTATTTTATTATCAGTAGTGATGATTCAGTCTGTTTATATAAAGAGTGTATTATAAATGGTTTTATTTATTCTGGCTTTTACAGTTTATCTTGAATTTCTTAGAATTTTAATATTTGTTCCAAACATGTTAAATGTCTAAATGGAGTGATGAATTCAGAAGTCAGGGAGTTTATATTAGGATATATTGAAACCTTTCCCCCCCAAAAAAAATGAAAGAGGGAAAAATTCTACTAATGCAAAATATGTTTCTATAATTATTTTAAAAACTGTGCAGTTGGTATATAAATAGTTCTTCTCTAGAAGACTTCTTTGGTTTTCCTATCTCTTTATGGTAATGTGAAAAAGCTCTGATTTTTTTAACTGCTCTCATGTATAATAGGGCACAGGAATGTATTCCAAGACTCATAAAATGTTTAATTAAAAGAATGGAAGTCCTTGTAAACTCCTGGTGGTTGCCTGTATTAAGTATTATTACTTCTTAAAACATCTCTCACCGCAATCCCGTGTCTGAAATTATCTTGAATTTTCCGCACAGCCCTGGGCTGTTCTGCCCGTGTCTCGTGTCCGCAGTTTGCAGGCGCGCAGCGGGGTAGCAGAGCAACCCAGCCTGTGCCAGCAGGGCCCTGGGGGCACGGCAGCTGCCCTCGAAGCGGCTGCGGAGGGACCCACCGAGCTGCTGCTGCCGGGGTTTTGCCGCAGGCTCTTGGGCGCTGCTGCGCAGGGGGCGATGCAGGGAGCGATGCAGGGAGCTGCCGCCGGGCCGGTGCCGCAGCGCTCGCTCTCCTCGTGCCCTTCCTGCCCCGCTGCAACGTTCCTCTTCCCTGCAAGAGGACAACAGTGGGGATCAAACATCGCTACTGCTGCTGCTGCAGGGACCCGAAGGCTCCGGCACAGCAATTAGAGCACTGACAGCAGCTACCTTGCTTTTCTTTCAAGACCCCGCCTAAATGAAATACATGAAAGTGGAGCATGAGAGCGCATTAAATTAAAGGTTTGCCTGTGTGATTGCCTGCAGCACTTGAGCTGTTTCTTCATGAGTTACAAGTATTAATTTCCCAGCATGTGGGTTGTGAGGAAGGTTTTATCAGGAGACGGAACTTTTTGACAAATTCCCACTCCCACCTTTTTGGCAAACACAGAAGAGTGAGGTGAATTTGGAGTCAATAAATTAATCTTTGTGCTGTAACTGCTTTTTGACAACAGCGTAAGTTTGGATTCCATTTTTCATGAAATTTCTCCCCAAATTATTCAGGAACAGGGTGGAGGCGGAGAACACTTTCATCATAAAGAGCAAGTGCTTTTGTTATTAAAAAATATATAAATTAGATTTTTTTCTCCTTTCATAAATAATTAGAAGCATTTTTAGAACTATTTTGTGAAGAGCTGTAATAAATAATTGGTCACAAGTAAAGGATGATGTAGCAGTAGAAAGGTGGTAATTTCAAGACAGTTTTGCTGTCTTACTCCCTACTTTATCTTTTTAGTTTAGGTTTTTATTATTATTTAATATTTTCTTATGTTTCTTAGCTTGCTTGGCCTCTATGAAAAATTATGGACAGAATTAAACATCAGAGCTGTGACACTAGAAACACACAGACTAGATGACTAGCACTATTTTAGTGTAATATTATCAGTATAATTTTGAAACAGATTTGTAAATGACTACTGCAGGGACAATAAAAATATCTTTGATAAACATTCAGTGTATGGAGGGTGTATCAACATCTGTACATGAAGAGAACATTTCAGACACATGCTGGACTCTTGCTTGTAAGTACTTGAAAACTGAGATTTATTTTAGTGCTTGAATGAGCAGGTGATAGTAAGGTATTCTAGCCAAGGGCACGAACGATTTTGATGGCAGCTGTGAGCCCATATCCTCTAGAAAAGCATAAGAGACACAGTAATTACATACACTGAATTTCTTCGTTCTTCATTAAATGGAAAGTTATTTGCTGAACTTCCCAGAATTGCATTGTTTAAATCGGTCTGCTGAATTTAGAACAATGTTTTAAAAAACAGTGTTTGTGTATATCTTTTGGTACTGAGTGTGTTGGATGCAAATTTGTTTGCTACTTTGGATGAATTGCAAGAGGAGGGATTGCCACATCGTGCGGGTAGCATAGGATGGCACTAGGCACCTAATTCGTGATGCACCATCATGCATGACAACGTTTCATCATCTGGATTTTTTTCAGGTTCTTGAGTGATTCTCTAGTATATCGAGGTTAGCAGTTCAGGGCTGCGCCAAGGTTGCCTGACAAAGCCTGCCCCCAGTGTTGGTGATGCCTTGGTTATTGGTTATGTGGTGGCACTCAGAAGAACAGTGCATTTCCAAAGAAAATAGTAATTGTCATAAGATATGTTCCTATCTCTCCAACTGTTTCATTACAATTCAGGAAATTAGCAAAGAAAAGTGATTAGCAGATCTACTGTCAGAACAGTGGGATAGAGCTAATGCATCCGGCTGTTATCCCATGGCTCTTGGGGATTATCTGTGGTAAGACCAAGTCAGTGGTGACCAGATTGTGTCCTGTCTTTTCTGTTTGAACGTCCACTACTGCTAACTGTCAAGGAAAATCTAGACATGTTGATAGTAACTACTGCGATCATAATAAATCAGTAGAAATCAGTTTCTAAATGCATAACAGTGGATGCAGAGTAATACTTTAGTTCAGCTGCAGATGAACAATCATAATAACGTATTTTAAAAGAAATTAGACTAGTGGACATATTCTTAGGTGTACTAAATTTTCCCTGTGTAATTATGACAATAGACAAATACTTTAAAGAAATCTTAATCTGAGTAAGAATCAGGCCATAAATCTATCAAGTACCCTTCTCATTCCCTGTTTGCCCTCACTTCTCAAAACTCCCTAAAGATTATACTATTTATTTAGTTTTAAGGTAAAAATAAATGTCGTTTGATAAAAGATTTCTTTTCTGTGCATTGTATTTACTTCCATAGCTGAGACAGCAGTCATTAGATTAATTTTAATTGTGTCATTTTCATTACAGGTAATTCTGCTTAAGAAAAAAGACGTTAAATCCTTAAGTTTTCCCAAAGGCAGTTTTAGAAAAGGAAAATTATTAAGTGACTGGTTGCAAGACAAGATACAGAGTACTGAAAAAGCAGGAGGTACTTGGGAGCACGCAATCTGTTTTTCCATGTTGTCAGAAGTCAGTAGTGTGATGCTGAGAAGTCCATTAGTCCTTGGAAGGAATGGCAGTTGGGATAGCTCCAGCCAACCTTGCAACTGTTCATTTTAAGAACTGATTGAGAGCAGATGAGATCAAAAGTTAACATCTGCAGCTGTTTTCAGCTGCTAAATCAGCACTCTAGAACTGGTGAAGCAGTATGTTAGTGAAGGAGAAACACTTCCCTACTGGCAAGAGCAAATTTCAATGCCTCTAGCCCAATAGCACTCTTTCCACTCAGGTTTTGGGACTGGGTTCTTTATTAAGTTGTAGGGAGAGCTGGGAATATCTAGCAAGCAAGTGAAGAATCATGGAACTTTAAAATCTCCCTTTAAAGGATATTAAATTATTTCTTGGGTAGCAGTGGATGTTGCTAGAAAATGTTAATATTTCTACTTAAAGTTTGAGGGAAATTTCTACTTTATCACAAATGGTCTGGCAAAAAATCAGAAAGCAAGAAATGGACACTTACTGTTGCTTAAAACAGTGTTTCCTTTGAGAAGAGTTGGCCATGGATCTAGAGGAGAGTAAGGAAATGACCTGAAAAATAATCAGCGGGGTGGAAACTATTGGAGACTACATTAGGGAGACATTACAGGGAAGTAAAAGTAGAAGATCCAAAATTAAGAATGTCAAGGTGAAATCTTGGCTCAGTGGAAGATGATGAAAGCCAGATTTTCACTGATCTAAGACTGACATAAATTGGATTTCACTCTAGGTAACTCACAGTTTTGGAAAGAGATGCCATTAGCCAAATTCTGCCTGCTGTGATTAGATGCAAGTTTCCATGTATGCATTGTACAAATATCTGCACAATAGTGGAATTGTAAATGTTGGGAGGATCTGGAAATAAATGTGGTATCCTGCAACATAAGAAAGGAAAAAACACATCTGGTGCAGTGAGCATTACCACTGATAGATCTAAAAATAATAACTAAATTCTGTGCAAACCATTTTAAATTTTAGAATGGCAATGCTAAAACTGTAGCATGGAGTTCTATCTCTTTTAGTTGGTAGAACTTCAGCATTATACATTTTTGTTTTTTCATCTAATTTAGAGGATATGAGGCTGGTGGGTGTGCCACCCAAGGACTGTCCGTACCACGTGCATCGTATCCGTGATGCCCTGGATAGGGGCATCGCTCATATTCTGCCTGTACATTTCTCTCTGCACCACTGAAAATGAAAATTTGAAAATGAAAATTTGGGGGCTCTCAGTATTAGTGACTTGGGAATTGCAGATCATAGTTGCATTAATGAAAATAGTTTTGGCTGTAACTAACCATTTGTCAAGGGGAAGCTGTATTGAAATTGATCATCTATAGCAGTTGGGCACGTGTCCTTAACTGTAAGGTTTTAATTGTCCTGGGCTATCGTAGTAGAAAAGTGGTGTACCCTAAATAAGTTTATGGAGATGACAGTGTCCTGCACACTTCAGATGCCTGAACTAGACAGAGCTACAAAAAGAGGAGCCCTCACCGGCTCCCCTGGTTCCAGGCAAGACCCCTCAACCTGGCCACAGCATGCGCAGGGCTTAGTTTAGCTCTTATGGTAGAAGCAATAGAAGAATTAGGCATTTCAAATCCTCATAGGCAGTGACTAATATTTCATGGACAGGTAGTTTAAGGTTTGGAAGCCTTCCTGTTGTCCAGTGTATTCGGAGTTGAATCTGATTCTGCGTGGCACTTGCACCAGCTTTTAGTTGGCTGCGGAGCCATGTGTTTTCCAGCTCTGACTGATGCCGACCTCAGCAGGGAGGAGCAACCACCGCATCCCCAAACTCCTCCGGGCCGGGATGCCTGAAACGGCTCGGGAATTGTGTAAGGGAGGCCACGAGGAAAACATCCCTCAGGGTCGGAGTGGAAAACAAGTTATTACATTTCTTCAGCCTTTTTTGTCAGAGTTCTCAGTGAGCCCTGAATCTTCTTTAAAATGCTTTAAAGATGAACGTTGCCGAGATCAGCAGTAACGCTGCAAACAGCATTTCATTGTGTACAGGGTTGAAAATGAAACTAATGTCACTGGAGGAAGAAGCAAAATCCAGTGTTTCACTCTGGACATTTAATGAAATCAATCTGACAGAGAATTCAATTGTGTGCTGGTGAGTGGTAAGTAACACTGCGTAGGCAAAAGGCTCTTTCAACCCGACTGCTCCTCTTTTACCAGATTTTAAAGGTTCTTCTCTGATAGTGTGGTATGTGTCACACTTGGTAGATAGCATAAGCTTTCCTGCCTTAGGTCCATTTTGTATGTGTGATGAAGTCTGTGTATATGGTTGCAAAGGGCTTGTGAAGGATGAAGCTCTCGGACAAAGGCAAAAACCAGAAGCAATATTTTCCTGTTGTGTGCTTGAGAAAAATGCAAATATGCAGATATATCCTTGTACTTTGAGGTATTGCAACAGATTTTCTTTAATTCTGTAAAGAAGTCGAATTCATCAACAAGTTTGGTGCTTCGCAGTACTATTCCCCTTAACCTTGGAGTAGCATTGCCAGGCTTCTCTTGAGTGCTCATGCAGTTTACTTAATTCTTCAATTTAGGATTTGAGAGGAGGAAAGAGCTGGTCCTGAGGGCGGGATTGGAGCAGGACAGAGACAGAGGCACGTACAGACTTGTGTTTAATGAGTGACCTGAATTGAAGACACAGATATTGATGAAATACTGCTTTTAGATTAATGAGTCCTGTGTTAGACCAGGTAAAGAAATCAACACAATAAATGGAAACCTTTCTTCCCTGGATCTGCATAACTGGAAATGTGCTGAAAGGTAACGTGTATAAGCTGCTGTGTTTTGAAACCTTAATTGCCTCATGGTTTTCTGCATTACTGACCGTCTGCTGGAGACTGGCTCCCTGTGACGGGGCCGCAGTGACCACGCTGCCTGCTCCAGCAGCTCTCCCCTCCGTCAGAGCTCCAGCATTGCCTCTCGCAGGTTTTCCTGGTTAGTTTAGGAAGGGTAGTTCAAATCAACAACTCAGGTTAGTAGTTTCATTTGTGATATTATTTCCATATTTTTTAGTCAGGTGTTTCCCCTTAGGCCTTCAGAGATGCATTAGACCCTAAGTTTTGCTGTGGGAAAAGAACTTCACTAGTTGTAAGGACTCAGATCCAGCCACAGCCATCATGTTCTTGTTGCAGTCCACGCATTGTATGTTGTTGATTTTCTGTTGGGCTGTTTGACCATTGCCGTTTTAAGCCTTGATTCACGAAAACAGTATCTTACTGGTTAGGATTGTCATTGGTTTTCCCTTTGAAAATGTTTTATATCGTTTAACTTGTCATGCTTTTTTTTTTTTTTGGTAGACTCCCTATTCAGTATTCAGACAGTTACAGTAGCTACTAAGGACTCGTGAGCATCAGCAGTGATTTAAAATGAAACAACACATCATTTATCTTTTGGCACCACTGGCATCAGAGATGTGCCCTTTTCAGCAAAGCACTTTGTAAGACACTTCCAACCTCAGGCCTATGAGAAGTTCCACTGTGCAATTTTGTGTGTGTTTCTCCTCCCGTGGGACCACACTTTTTTGTGAGAGTGATAGGATTTTCTACTCCAAAATGTGTAACCACGTTTCTGATGTGATAAGGCTATATCACTATTGGAAGCTAAGGAAAAAATAGTGAAATTAAATGAGAGTGCAAGCCTGGTTTTGTAGGGTTTTTTGTAGGAAAAACTGTGGGTGTATTCTCTATGCAGTATTTTGAGCCCCAGATGTTCTGTGGTACATGAAATCTTCAGACATGTGGAGTTTATGAAAAATGAATTAGGTCTAGAGTTCCTTACGGTGCAGATACCAGAAGAGACATTTTTTGCAGTCAAATAGCACTGAGATTAATAATAAGGACTTTGTTAAGATGGACTTTATGTTTAAAAATAGTCACCACATCTGTTCTTCTGGTTACAAAAGAAAAAGGAAAAAAAAAGATTGATTTGGATTCCTCCTTCTCAAAGAAAAAGTAAAAAATACCATTTAATCTCAAAGCTACTCATAATTTTATTCTTGGTTAAAAAAAAAAAGGGGGGTATTTGATCAGAAATGTGGAAGAAAGGAGTTTTCAGACAAAATAGTAGTTTTTCAAGTGTAGAAGTTACTGTGGGGGTGATTCCCGGCTGAGATGTAGAGGCTCGGAATATGCGTATGATTCTGCGAGAAGTTTGGCAGACAGGACTCCCTAGAGCCAGCCTGCGCTCCAGTGATCTTCAAAAATTGTGTTGGACAAACTGTCTAGGGATGGCTGAGTACATTTTGGGATGTCTGTTCTGAAATTTTGCAGTTTCTTTCTGTACAATTTTAGCAACTTGAACGTGACGTGACATTTCATGCTAAACAGTGCTATGGAAGATTAAACTTTATTTTAACAAGTAGTGAAGAATTAAGGCCTTTTTTATTAATTTGAAACTGAAGAGGAATAATGCAAAGAATAGGAAAACAGGTATGGTAGGAGAGGGTTGGGTGCCACTCAGCCTGTGCTGAGCATGGGAACAGATGGCAATGTAAAATCAAAACTTGCAATTTGTAAATACTGCTGTGGATTCAGAATTGGAGGTCTCACTGTTTTCAATAAGGAAATGGAGGGATATGAATTAAGTTTTTAGCCCAAGAAATGTCTTGAAGATTAGTGTGAAACAAGCTGAACTTCTGACCTTTGTGCCCTCAGATTTCTAGGCAGAAGTCTAGTTCCTGGCTCTTGTACAGCACATCTCATCGAGGGTAGAGATGCTGCTGTTTTGTTGTTTAAGGAAAGGACAGCTCTCATGAAGACCATTCAGAAATTGCAGAGTGAAAAAAGTTTTTGCAAAGTGCCTCTTTCGTATAAATGTTCTGGCTTATTCTCTAAGCCATAACGTTATTGACTAGCTGTGCGATACTTGTGTGACCTGGATAGCAGGAACAATTTACTGAAATGACCTTAAAAATTTGGTGAGGAAGAACTAATATCCATTGGGAAGAATTAGCATACATATTTTTCAGAATTCACTTACAGTTTTTGAACAGTGAGAATTTAGGAGGCAGTGTCCCATGTTCTCGCATACTTTCATGCTCTAGTTAAGAATTCCTGTGTTCTGCCTAGCTGGAGCTGTGCTTCCTCTGTGATCACGAGGGGAATTGCAGTCTCCAGGTGAATGTCTTTACATGGTTGATCCTACTTTTCTCATCTGTTGAATAGGAGTAACAGTAAATTATTAAAACGTAAAATAAAAAAAAAAAAGTTTTGTGACATCCTGAAAATTAGTTCACTTGGCAAGTCATACATGACACTTCTGTAACATCCTATTCAACTTGTTCCAAACTAACCTTGATGGAGGAATCCTGAGGTAAAGCAGTGGAGACCCAAGCCAAAGGGCGGCATCAAAGTGTCCACAATTGGTCTTAAAAATCGCTGGTGTCACTAATCCCCTATTAGATGTAATGAGGCCCCTATTTCTGTTTGAATTGCCTTCATTAACCAAGTCCTGTGTAACTTGGAGAGGCAGACTTTAAATGTCTTTGTTAACAGAGCAAGAGAGGTTATTAGAGGTTAATCCCTGAAGCATGACATTTTTTTAATGCAGCTATAAATTTATTTGTGTACATTAGAAATACAAATGGTTTAAAGTTCAGCCCTTGCAGTCTGTCTGGAGCTTAAGTCAATGCACAATTCTGGCAGCTTTCCAGGCAGCGGTGGTGCCAGGCTGCGGAGCTGGTTTCCCTGGAGTGGTGGAGCTGAAGCCATGGGACTCCGCGTGCTTTGAGCCAGGGCACTATTGAGTTGGCAGCAGTTGCACTCAGGCTTCACTTGTAAAAAAGTGCTTTAGTGCATCCAAGTTTGCCTTTCAGCAAAAAAAAAAAAAAAAAAAAAACACTTATAACACCCTAAAACTGTGTCTGTCTTAGATCTGTCATGGCAACCTTGTAGAAAAAGACCAATTTTTCTTCTGAAGAGTGAGTGGTTTCAGGTTATGCAGAAGGCTGATGTGGTAATATTTGTTCCTCCTTTGACTTGTTTCCTGTTGCTGTAAGTTCGGTCCTTTCCAACACGTGTTGGTCTGTGTCAAATTCAGTTCCTCTGTTGCTTTTCAAACAGGTGAAAACGTAACCGCTGGGACGTAGGTTATGCTGGAGAACAGTTTGGTGCTGCTGCCAAATGGGAAAGGAGAGACGTACTACAAAGGTTTAAATCCACTATCTGTGTCAAGTGGCAAAAATAAATATCTTCCCATCTAAATCTCTCACATCAAATCTGTCCTCACCATTATTATATATGGCAAACTTGCATGCTAGGCCATCTGTGGACCATCTGACTGCCCCACTTTCCCTTCCCTGGCCTTCTCGGCCTGGGTGTTGGAGGCATGTGCAGCAGTGCCATCCTAGCAGGCTCCACACACAGTTCCTTGCCAAATGGGAGGCTCGGGGGTGCGGTAGCTTCTGTCTGAGGAAGCTGAGCAAGAGAATCCCTTCTCTTGTCATTACAAAGATATTAAGGCACAAAACTTAGAGGTTTCTTTAACCAGAAGACAGGTTGGTGCGTGAGGAAGGTGAGAATCTATGTAGGCATTACACGCCTGCATTTTTTTGGAAATATTTCCTGTTGCACGCTTAGCATCTGTTTATCCCCCTTCAGTATAATTGCTTTATATTTTGACACAAGAATTCAATTTAGATTGGAAAGCTGGAGGTTTCCTCTTCTCTTGAGGCAGAAGGGGCTCGGGGCAGAGCAGCCTGAGAGTGAGGGAGCTGAGGGGCTACCCTGTGCGCTGCGTCCCTGGAGGGGGAGAACGCGCCCCGACCCATCACGAGGCTCTGCATTTCGCACTTGCAGTGCCGGGGGCTCTTGGTATTTGGAGGGTGGGCTTGCCCGGCCCCTGCGACCGAGCTGCCCTGGCTTCCCCTAGCTCTCCTTCTGCCGAAGCCCGGCCCAGCTTTTGTCCTGCCTGTTCGTTGTCCCCCACGGGGAGATGTCGGCCCAGGGGACAGTCTGGGGAGGAGCACAGCAGGGTATAAAGACAAAAATGCGCTTAGAAACCCACACTCAGTGAGCCCTGCTGGGCAGGAACAACAGAATAAATGCATTTTTAAAATAGTTTTTGGACATTAACTGCTGCAGAGAGATTTAAAATATATAATCTTATTTATTATGCAATAATACTCTGCCAGTATTACGTAATTACTGGCAGAGTAAGATTGCATGCAGTTCTGTGGGAATTATGGGATAACTGAAATACCTGTGTAGCTTGTCCATTTCTATCAGTTCATTAGAGTGGTGGAAACTTTCTTTTGAAATGCACGGAGCAATTGAAGCCCCCACGTCTGCGTTCTGCCTGTGCCCGGATCCGGGGGCACACACTGGATCCGCAGCAATCCGTGTGCACGTGCGGGAGCGCCTGTGTGTGCAGGCACGTGCAGGCCTGTGGGGAGCCCTGAGGACGCAGAGCTGACAAGCTCCAACAGTGATGTTCTGCCTAGGAGGTAGTGGAGTATTTTGTTTTCTAGGAAATGTTTTTCTGACTCTACATCTTGAAACAGGTCAGGTTATTTTCACTCTTCTCTAGTGGAGCTATAAGGCCTATTGAAGAATGTCAATATCTTTTGAGTTATAATAAGCCATAAAATAAAAGGTAAGAATAATACGACTTACACAGCTCTGAGCAGAACTGCACATCCATGAGGAACAGAGCTCTCAATAAAACTGCACATTTGAGTAAACATTTCCTTGTCCCCCTCTTTCCCCTACCCCCCAGTGAATTATTTTTCAGGTGTGTCTTTTCATGGTTGCTAAGAAAAGAGTTGTACTGAAAAACTGTAAATATGCACAGCATGAGTGCCATCTTGTTCACTTAACTCAGTCACCCCTGTCTATATTTTCTGTCTTGTGTGCTCCACAACCTAAGTTAAATACTCCCAAGATTATTTTTAAGATGCTTACTTGTATGTTGCAAAGTAGTTTACAATTTTTGTGGCTAGAAATGCGTGCTGCTTACAGGCAGCAATGACTTCTGCCCATGTTCTCCTTAGCTTCTAAAGCCATCTATATTCTAAGCCAAACCCAGCCGTCTTTACCAGGCAAAACTCCTTTCACTGGCTTCAGTGGAGTTTTGCCTAAGTAAAGAGTGAAGGATTTGGATCACCAAACTTAGAACATGGAGTTTTCTATAACCTTGGTCTGGATTGCACTGAAGACAGTGGGTATTTGAAGCAAAAAGGAAACACGCTTCTTTCTACAATAATTTCAGCCCTGTTAGTGATGAAGTTAAAAGCATTCCTTCTGAGAACGCCTGGCTTCTGAACGCTGCCAGTGTCTGGGACTGGGGACACTGAGAATTACATTTGGAATTCTTTGTACTCAAGTCCTGCCAAGTTTAAGGAGATACTCTTTAATGAATTAGAGTAAGTATTAGTATGGGCCGTGTTTTTGTCATGTGGTAACAGAATGGGTGTTCTGTGAAAAAACAACAGCGTACTTGCTTTCTCTTGCTTTA
>JAUBNY010000041.1:3589447-3631346 GCA_032275445.1 Crypturellus soui | reverse complement strand
CTGGCAGCCTCTTCCAGTGCTTGACCACTCCTTCCATGTAGAAATTCTTCCTAATGTCTAACCTGAACCTCCCCTGGGCCAACTTGAGGCCGTTTCCTCTTGTCTCTCCATAGAAGAGATCGACCCCTGCCTCACTACAGCCTCCTTTCAGGAAGTTGTAGAGAGCAGTAAGGTCTCCCCTGGGTGTCCCCTTCTCCAGATTGAATACCCACAGCAACCTCAGCTGCTCCTCATGAGGTCTGTGCTCCAGCCCCTTCACCAGCTTCTTTGCCCTTCTCTGGACACGCTCCATAAAGAGCAAAAACGCAGCAGTGACATCTTCTTAGGTACGTGGTACACAGAATGAGCAAGTTCAGAGCTAAACAGGGTGTGAGGCTTGAAATTCATCTTAGGAAATCAGTTCCTGTGCTTGCAGGCTGGTTCAGCCTGGGTCCATCATAAATGTGGCTTGTTGAGATATCAGGGAGGGCCAAGCCGGCGGTCGACAGGAATTGAACATGAGTGTTTGCTTTAGCAGGAGCAGATTATCTGCTCTCCTGGTTGGTGGTTAGATTAGGTACCACTGTAGCAATAATCTGTGGTATTCGGCATAGCCTTGGAGAATGCAAAGGAATGTGAAAACAGAAAGGAGAAAAGTTGATGAGACCTCATGCTGAACCCTGGCATCCTGAAACTCTGCCTCTGGATATAAATCCTGTGGTGTATCCTGTGGCCAAAGCTCGGAGGAAGGGAAGGCTGCCAGGGAGGTCTGGAGCCACACAGGACTATAGGGAGGGGATGGAAGGGCTGGATCTGAACCCGCATAGTTTATTCAGGTCTGCAGATTTCACAGTCCCTTTTAAACAGTGTACTTCAACCCAAACTCCTTGTTACTGTTAGGCAGACTTTGAAGATTTTTGTGTCAGAACTTCAAAGTGCTGCTAATTTTGCTCTAGGGTAGAGAAGAGAATATTTTGACTCTTTTCTTAATCCTAGCATCAGGTTTCTAACATTTTCTCTGTACGCCGGCTACAAATGACTTTTCTTTATAGTGAGTCTGAGTATGCTTTGTATTCAGAGTAATAGAAATCGTCTGTTAGAAGAGTGATCTTCACGTACGGGCAAACAGCCTGCGTCCTGACTTAGCTGAATTGTAACCTACAGGTAGGGATACTCAATTAGCAGGAAACATCATTTGGAGGCTTTTTTATAGCTCTGCATGAAATGGTGCTTACAATCTGGGCTAAGTTCTAGGGAAAGAAAAGACTCAAAAGGTAATATTGTAAGCCTATAATAGGCTAGATTCTGCAATGTTTGTAGAGTGTCCTGGTGCTGCTGTTCAGAAAGCTGAGCCGCTTACATCGCACTCCCTGCATTTGCTGCTTGGTTCTGGTCGCGGAGGAGCAGGGAGCAGCTTCTCCTCCCGGCTGTTCCTGCCTGCTGCTGTCAGGCGGCAGAGGCGGCGCGGAGGCTGCGGCCGAGCCCGGGAGCCGCTGCTCCGGCAGCCTCTTCCAGCCTCCCGTGCTGGAACCTGCCTCCCCAGGGGCACGGCCGCCTCGGAGCGCAGCGGTTACCAGGGCCTAACGCACCCTCCCCTCTTGTAGCACGGGAGTCACAGGCAAACACTCTCCTAGACAAATCCTGCAAAATTATAAAACCTGAAATCTCTCGGGTAGAGTTTTCTAATGGGAGGGGAAATATATCACACTGCAGCTATCATTACTGCATGCCCTCCTGTGCTTGAAGATGATTTTTGAAGAAATTTGAAGATAATTTTAGAAGAAAAAGTTTCTTTCAGTTGTCAGTTAGTAATGATGGTGTTAACTTTGAGCTGTCTTTATGTAAAACATATGAGAGAACACTAAGAGTTATGCCATTAAAACAGTGAAGTCTAGCAAAAAAAAAAAAAAAAGCTTAAGCATATGTCTGTAAAGAGTAGAGAGAACTAGCCAAGCACATGAGTGAATAGAAAGTCAAACATCTACTTTCTGATGAAAGGGGTGATGTTGGGGAGTGGGTATTGGCTGTTCAGGAAGCAAAGATTAATCTTCCACAATTTTTGGTCGACCAAAAAATAAACAGGATTTGCAGTAAGTTGGAAAATGCTCTTTGTCTGTTAAACCTCGGGCCTTAAAATTCCAGATTCCTATTTTAGTCCTGACTGAATTTAGAAACTTGAGGTAGATCCTGAATTCAACAGTCCGTGGAATGGGGGTAGTAGGAGACCTGCTTTATATTTTGTACTCTGATACTTCGTTAAGAGTAAAGTTGTGCCTGATGTAGTATCAAAATGATAACTCACATAAGGTGGTAAATGCATTCTACCTCTTAAATACTAGCACGTACTTTGAATTGTTTTAAATGTATTGTAATAGCAGACAGATGGTTCAGTTACTTAAAATTATCCAAGATTGACAAAGTAAGGGGAAAAGTGTGCGTGGGGAGAAGTTTTCCATGCAGTCTTTGCTGTAACTCATTTCTCAGCTAGTGGCACCTGGAATGCTGCGCTTCCTGAGGAGGTTTTCCCTGGATTTAGGCAGATGCGCAGTGTGCAGCTGTTAGGAGTTCCTAGAGCAACTCCCGCTTCCCTGTCGCCGAGTTCCTATCTGCTGCTTTGTAGAGGTCAGGCATAAATAAATACTTTACAAAGACAACCTCCTATGGCAACCAGTATAAAATTTCCAAAAGACTGGAAAATTCTTCCATGCTGCCTCATGAATAGTAGATAAAGGGTGGCCTTCATGTGAACTGTTTCTTCTGATTTTTCTTTTTACTCCTGTCTTTCACTGGGGCTCAGATTAAAAGGATTACGGATAACAAAGGCAATTTCTTTAGCAAGCTGTTGAACACTAATGCAGATACCTCCTTTTGTCAGACTTAAGCCACGGAAGCCACTTGCTTCACTTCCTTTTTCATTAAAGTTTCAGTAGATATTAATCTTGCAATCACAGTAAATGGAATCTGAACTTGCTGGTTAAGCACTTTAATTGCTATAAAGGATTTCACTGCCGACCAGCCTATTAAGCGTTACACTAGCATCATCCTTTAAGCTGTTAGATAGCTGTTAGATGTTGTAGATGGACTCATTAAGTTTACATCTGTTCTTTTGCAGTCTACCTCAAGATCTTTGCTACTAGCACAGTCCTAATCAAGGTTTACTGTGGTTTTTTTGAATGCTGTCCTAGCTTTCAAGTAAGTGTCCTGGAAGACCAGGAGAGATGCTGGCTTCATTGCCATTACGAACGCAGGTGTTGGCATCAGTTGAGGATACAGCTGATGCAGAGCTTTTGCTGAAACTTAAAACTCATGGTCTTCTGCTGATCACATTGCAGAGACATCACCCTTTGCTAGTATGAGCTAAGTAAAATTGCCAAGAATATGCCAAATAGTATTCCTTGGTTTTACTAAGGTTTCAGCAGGTATATTAGAATTTGGTCATATTCTGCCTCTAAAGCACGGTAGCTTGGCTGTGTGTGATACATCAGTTCCACTAACATCACAAACTGTGCGCTAACAGGGATAGATGTATTGTATCTTCGTTAGTTTTTGTGTTTCCTACCTATTCCTGACAAAATGTGTGGATTCAGAAAAAACATCATAACTGCAGTAGTGATATTACTAATTTGTGTGATGTTGTCTAGGAGCTGGGTGTTGAGTTGCTTACTCCCAGCAGGTTGATAGTGGCGGTGGATAGTGGACATCCACTCCCCAAAAGAGCATCCTGAGAGGGGCTGTGGGCTGGCTGCCGCTCTCCGCGCGGCTGAAAACACAGGGATAGGAAAGGTTTTTGCAGTCTCTCCTTTACTTTTATGCTTTCTAGAAGTGTTTCCCATTTTCATTATCATTCAATCAGGAAGATTAAGATTTCTCAAAACTACAGAATTATTTAACACATTTTTATTGAAAACTATTCTCTTGCTTTAGGTGTGTTCATGTCCATGTTGGTTTTGGCTACCCCTGCAGTCAGTGATCTCTGTTTTGCATCTAGAAGCAAAATCATCTTATGCTGGAAGATGGCTAAAATAGTTGCATGAAATAGTATGTGACTCTTCACAAAGAAAATAACGTCGTCTTCTGTAATTTGAACGTATTCTTGCTAAGTCGGAAAGGGAGCATAGAGCTCAGACGGTATTTCATTATTTACTGGAGATATCTACCATATTCTGCTAGTCTTTAAAGCAATTTAAACCAACAAATGTTACATAGTCATAGAAAGAAGGTCAGCCAGCATACATGTGCAGCGGTTTGTGTTAGCATTAGGAAATGGACAATACATTAGAACTGTATTTTAAATGTTTAGATGTAGGAAGCTGAGCCAGACTCAATACAGTATCTTATGAAAGAGAAAGGTGATTTTATTCCACAAAATATCTAAGCATCTTGATTTTATTGGCTCTAATTCATGTTGCCCACATCTTCTTGAACACCAGGACATACATGGCGGGTGTGCCCAGGATCGTTTCAGTGCACTGTGGAGGAAGAGGGATGCTGACTGTGAAGCTCTTCGCAGTTCTTGTGCTTGGTCACAAAGAAGATTCTGGAGATGCCTCCCCTAAACTTCAGGAGTCAGGAGAACAAATGCAAGGTGTACTTTTGGCTCAGCATCTCACTTCAGCTCCCTACATGGCAGGTTCCTGCATGTCTGTTTTCATATTGGGGTATCAGCTGGAGCGGCAGGTGAGATGTGTTGTGGCCAGGCTGTGTCCTCCCTGGCTAGGAGGCAGGGTCATCTGTTCTGGGGTCATGCTTAAGTGCAGGCTTCCTGGTCATGGTGTAAATGTCATGGTCCTCTATTTTAAGGAATTGTGTCCCATGTTCCCAACACAGGATGTTTTTTAATTGTTGCTTGAAGACTAAGTCAAGTCAGTCAGGTGTAAGTGCATCAGCTGGCACAGGAATGGAGTCCAGCCTCTGCGTTTTGCTGGCTTGCAAACCATTTGCAATTGTATTTCTCAGTGTATTTCTCTCATTTCTCTCAGTGTATCCACTGCAGAACTAATTGCTGATCATTTCACTCTCTCACTTTACCCTAGAACTATTTTACCTCAGCCCCAACTGAATTCTGGTAGTCTGTCCTGAGTTCATAGCCAGCTTGTGGCGACTAACAGCATGGTAGCAATACTGTGCAACCTACCAGAGTTACTTTGCTACGTTTTGGTAGTTTCCTGTCTACAACAGCTCATATTAGAACAACATTGTGTTATTCGTCTCTAACTGTCTCTGAAATTTCATGAAAACTGGACTATCAGGCATGTTTTTTTATCTGTTTTATTGATTTAATTTTTGTAAAATGCAGAGGTTAAAAAACATCTATAAGTATTGCCCCTCTACAGCTCTGGAGCAAATAACTATGATTAATGATTTTCAACTAATTAATGACAGCTTGTTGATGGCAGTTTAAATGCACCTTTGGCAGTTTTGCCATAAGCACCTTTTACAATTTTTGATAGTGCTCCCTGATTCTTCTAAGGATTAAAGATCTGTTCATCCCTTGACTTTTCAGTTCCAGAGCTGTGTAAAGTAAAACCACAGAGATGCTGTTACTGCAGACTGTTTTGTAGAACTGGTGACCCGGATTTATGGAATTGTAACGTTCCATGTTTTAACAGCCTTAGTTGCATTTTAGTGCTCCCATCGTGTTTTTACAGGCCTTTGAGGACTAACTGATGTAGCTCTAGCTCAGTTTTCCCATTGACTTTGGATTGATTTTTGATGGAAGCTCATTTTACTTGCTTTGTACAGTTTTTCTTTCTTTTTTTCTACCTTTGTGCTCATGTTTTCTTTCATCTCTTAGATGTTAGGAGTTTTTAAGTTCTTGGTTGTTACTGCAAGTTTCCATTTTGTTACCAGTTTTCAGCCTTCCTTTCCTGAGAAGCCGCTTTGTGTATCATTAGAAACACAGAAACCTGTCCCTAAGCCCTGCTTCAGTCTAAACCAGCTGTGCGCTGCACAAATGGTAGGTTTACTGGGTAAGGGAACGGGGGAAAGTGGCACATGTGTAGCTGTGGCTACATCCCTGTGTAGGCTCGTGATGACAGTGTCCGAATGGAAAATTCCGTCCCCCCGACCCGCCCTTGCAGAGATTTGCTGGAAACGTTTAGTAACCACCGTCCTGGGCCACTGGGGAGTTCTGCCCAGCTGCGTGCAAGCAGCTCCCCCAAGCCAAGGAAGAGCCACGTACAATTAGTCCGTCCACCCTGTATTTCTTGAGTATTTACCTGGGTGTGAATGCATGAAAATGGATGGTTGCAGACAATGTTTGCAGGTTTGATTTAGGATATTCATCTGATCTAACAGAAAATAGAGTTGCCAGAATTCTGTGCAGTGGACTAAATCATGAATTTGTTCCAAGTGGAAATTCACCTTTTTTTCCTTCTCTTCCTCCTCAAATAGGGAACCAAACTGTGTGTTCTCTTGACTGATTCTTTCCATGCTTGACATTGATATTTTGTTGGCTGTTTTCTTATATCCTTTGGATAGTTCACTTAAGTGGAAAAAACTAATTGTGCCAGAAAAACTTACTACCCTTCTACTACCTGCTGTTGCAGTTACTTGTTTTGTACTGTTTTGAAAGAGCAGGATTTAATTGCTCTTTTTATGCCAAATGATTTGGGGCATATTGCAAGGCTTAATTGAGGAAATGATTCAGGACTTTTGCTCTTGTCTTAAATGCATTAATGTGAGTGGGTGCTATAGTTAAAATCTCATTTTACATGAACTGATTATTAAGTTCTTTATGAACTGACAGCATGAAATGCCTGTGGCATCCTGTTAGGCAAGGCTTTAGTTTTGCCAGTGAGAATGATCTAAGGATGGGACTAAGGTGACACCAACAGACCACTGATGTGCACTTAATGAAGTTGGATTCTTACTTGTAAAGTTGAATTGTAAAGTTGATCTTTGCAATCATTTTGAGTTCTGTGAGATTTGCGTATATAGATCTGAGCAAAACTTGGCGTTGAATGTGTATCGCACTTCAACTCTGAGAGATGTTTGAATTTTCTGTTACACGACTGTATTCCTTATTGCATGTATTCACTTTGGTTACCTGGATTGCCTGTCAGATCCTACTTTGGTTACCTGGATTGCCTGTCAGATCCTCCCCGCTCCAGCAGTTGGACTACCCAACCGATCAGCTGTACTTGGGCTATAAAGAGATTTTATGTGATAGCAGTAATGGGGTTGTAGTAGCCAGGGTTTCAGCGTGGTCAGGTAACAAGACAGCCCAAGTCCCTTGCATGGCTTTCTCTTTGGCTGCTAATCTATACTAAGCATCTTTAGTTGAACTGATCTTAATGCAGGCTATGAATATATTTTTATTTGGATATTGACAATTTCTTTGGAAGTCAGAAGAGCAATGGTAGTCCAGAATTTTCTCTCTCTCTATTCTTTATATAAAATACAAGCATATAAGTAAAAGCAGTTTTATTTCTTGATTTTCCTTTCCTGCTAACTAAATGGCAAAAACCAAGACCCAGTTAAGTGCTGATACTTGTTTGCAGAAATGTTCTCATTTTGGAATTGGGCAAGTCGCTCATGCCTTTTTCTAAGATAGATACTTCCAGCAAGGATTTATTCTTCTTATTCCCTAGCATTCTTTATTGCATACAAATGTTTTCATATTCTGTCTGATAGTTTTACATGTCAGAAATCTGCTTTCATACTTGAGAGTCTTTTGTCTCTATGGTTGGCCAGTTAGCATGCTCTGATACCCATTCAGCAGACATTGAGGAAATTCCTAATTGAATAGCATTTATCAAGACATATATTAAATACAGGTATTTATTTCAGACTCATAGAGAAATTGTAGGCAAGTTGGAATCTGATTGGAATACCAAAATTGTGCTAAACATTGATCTTAACTCCATTTTGATGGGTCGTTCGAAAAATCCCAGGCCAAAGACACTGGGAAATTTCACTAGGCAGTGCAAACATCTCATTAGCTGAATTGTAATGTGAAAAAGCAGTTTTTCCATAGAGTTTTTTCTCAGTAAAGGAAGTAATTGACTTCAGTTCATTAGTGCATAGAGAAACATATTTAAAAGTTTAGGCATTTGCTTCCTGAAAACAATGTTTTAGCCAAATGAACAAGCAACTGTTGCCGTGATAAGATAGCGGGATTGGAGAAAAACATAGAGGATTGAAAAGGAATGGGGCTCAGTTCTTCGCAGCTGCTGGCAAAGTAACGGCTTCACCTTCAGGCCATAGTAGATACTTAGAGCTAAACTACAGTTTTCTGTCTGAAGTGCTCACTGGCAGAATAATAAATTTGAGAAAAATGAGGCGGAATTTAGTAGGTAAAAATCTTAAATTTGAGGCCAAATCAAATTGTATGTTTACTTCCAGCAGAATTTTAAATGTGGATACGCCTGGCATACAACTATATTATTACTTTGGCTTCTTAAAGAGTACTTTACAAGCAATCACAATAAGAGAGGGAGCCTGCAAGTCCTCCAAGAGCTGTTTGTGTGATTTCGCTGAGGATCAGGAACGGGCAGGCGACGAGGTCAATCCTGGCTTCTGGGGTTTGGCACAAGCACCGCACAGGAGTCGCAGCAGGGAGTTCATCAGTAGTTTGGGGTGAGGGAGTCTAAAATGTCTAAAATACGGCTGAAACTGAGATTACTGTGCGTAACTGCTGCCATAACATGAGTGACTGTGAGAATATCCCTTAATCCTTGTGGACAGCCTAATTTAATAAAGGGTGGATTATATATTCTGAGAATGGAAGTGCTGTGAAAAAGACAAACGGGGCTGTTAGCATGGTAAGTATGCTAGATATTATTCTTCTGTGTAGAAATGAAGCTAGGAAAATACCTGCCAGGGATGAACACGAAATTCTTGAATACGCAGCTCAGCCGTCCCAGGGCAGCACGGCGGTGCTGCCTGGCCCCTCGGCCCCTGGGCAGCAGCTAACATTGGCTTCGTCTAGGGCTGAGGCTTCCTGCTCGCGGCTGGGGGAGTGCTGGACTCGGAGCCTGGAGATCAGGGTAGCTCTGCAGGTTGATAGTGTGAGCTGTGGCTTAATTAAACCACCGTAGGGAGAGAGATGCTGAGTGTGTGTGGCAGATGAAAGGTGAAACCTTGGTGAAAGAGATCCCTCGCCAGCAGGACCTGTTGGTGACACTTGTGCCTAAAGCAAGCTGGAGAGAAGGGCTCCTGAGAAAAGCTCAGGGAGAGGCTTGTGTCCAAACCCACCAACCTGTCCGCACGTGTGTAGGCCTAAGGATGTACTGGAGCGCAGCCATGTGGCCTTGAGAGCTGCCCAGGGCAGCCATGAGGAGCCTGGAGCTGCGGGGAAGGCGGCGTGAGGCCACCACTCGGGAGAGCCCTGGCGCCTGCACTGGATACTGCTCCTCTCCTCCGCACGCCGCGGGGCCGGCAGTGGTTCCTGCATGCCTAACCACATCACTAGCTGCTCAGACCTTTCCGTAAAGTGATGACATTATTTCTGAGAGAGAGGGTTGCTTAGCTGGTAGCACTGCTCCACCTGATCGTTCCTGGAGCTGCATAGGTCTGTGTCTGTGTGTTTTGGAGCACCTCTAGCTCTGGTAGTCTGGCATGGGGAATTAATACAGGATTGTGGAGCAAAAAGGAATGTGCATAATGTACAGTTACACTGTGGTGGTGGCATTTTCCAGAACAGACCTATGAGCTTTCATAGGTTTCTAAAGAAGAAAAATTGAGGAGGATTGTATGCAGCTCATGTGGGCTGAGCTGTCGGCTGCTCACCGGCCTCTTGCCCCGTCCTGCAGAACACGTGTCCACCAGTCATCCTTCAGTTTCCATCCTTGTCTCCTATCAATTGTCCCTTACTCTGTCATGTATAAGTACAGCACAGCTGACAAAATACAGCGTTTGTGAGCGATACCTCCTGCCTCAGAGATGGCAGAGGAACTGCTCCAGTGTTCATGGCCTTGCCTACATGGTAGAGCCAGTTGCAAGCAGAGTCCTGGATGTCCTTGAAACTGTGGGGTATGGGCAGTGTGGCTGGGATGCTGGTTTGAGGGGGTTGTGCTGCCAGACCCCTAAGAAGCCTGTGTTGACAAAGTGCATAGCGATATTTAAAGGCTTTAAATCATGGCTACAGATGGACATAATGCCCCCAGAAGAGAGCCCATCCTTGGTACTCTGTCAGTCTGTGCCAGCTTTGATCCCTGCTATAAACTGAGGAGGGTACTGAATTTTTCAGTGAGATGGTTTATAAGTAACTTTGAAATTATATTTATAAAACACTGATTTCAGTATAATCCTGTTTTTGGAAAATGAAACGTATTTATTTATTCATTTTTTTAAGGAAATAAGCAGCTTGTTGCAAGTACCTGGCAAGAAAATTTTCACTGTGGGTTGTTAAGGTTTGGCAAAGACAGAAACATGTAAAAGCACCGGGGATATATCTTAGAAAGAGTTAGAAAATATTAGTCTTTACCATGGTTACAGTTCTGCCTGTAATTTGTTCTGGCTAAATCATAGCTTGAAAGATTGCTGGAGCTGAAGTTCAGTGCAATGAGCTTCAGAAATGGGTGCCCTGGGTGGAGAGGAGGCAAAGCCGGGCTCAGCAGCAGGGACTTGGACCGGACCGGGGCAGAGCCTCTCCCCGACGAGCTGCTCGGACTCTGCGCTTCCTTGTTCTCAGCAGCACGTTCCAGCTGTAATAGGCATAATTTGGCCCTCAGAGAGAAAAAAAAGATGTATATAATAAAATAAAAGAAATAAGTTAAAGCTGTCCTGAGAGATCCTAGAGAAAACTGGGTTAGGTATTATGTTTTTTGTGAGCAACCTAGTGGATAAAAATAAATGTATGCAGTTGTAGGGGAGACTGATGAGTAAGTGTTTATTACACAGATATATTCTGGCAGTGTTAGTTGCTGTTGCAAGATCAGACATCTGTCCTTAAAATATTTTGCTGCTTGAAGGTTTTTCTTTACCTTGAAATAAAGCCAAGTTGCTTTCTTCATAAAGGAGAACACTTGAATAAACATAACCCTAGTAGAAAGCCAGTTGGGACTAGTCTACTGGCAATGGCCGGAGTCCCTCTCACGTTGGGAATTACTAAACAATGAATCTTACTTCCTCCAGCTCAAAGGTAGCTCACCGAGTCTAGCTCTTTTTGAATTACTGAGCAATATAGAAAAGCCAGTTTGCAAGATTACATTACATCACTTTTGTGGTCAGTGCCATTTTCAGAAAATAAAATGTATTCTTTCTTTTAATTTCACTGCTGCAAAGCATACAAGTATCTGCTAAACACAGTGATTTTATGAATTGACCTGAAACAGGAATATTAAGATAGAGAATTTGCCTTTTATTTGTTTTCAGCTATGGAAATGTCAAAGGTCAAAGGCATGCTTATAACAGCAGCTTTAAAAAAATTTTGCTTTTTTTTTACAGGCTCTTGTTTCTGACCTTGAGCCTGGCACATCTGGAAAGATGACTGGTAGCAGCTTTATCCAATGGCAGTAAAACCTCCTTTAGATTTGCTTGATTTACTACTACATCGACATAAACAGAGAAAGTTCGAATATTGAAGATTGAATAACTATTACGAGTTGCTGAATAACTGTCATTAGTTCAACTCTAACATGACTTGATTAACCCAATATCATCCATATAGGATAATTCAGGAAGCAAAACACTGACTTCATGTAGCTGTGAATTCTTTTTTCTTAATTCCAGTAAGAGAATTTTTCAGCATTCATCTTCGTTGAAAGATAATGCAAGATTTAGCCCATGTATGTAGGTGATGAAAGGCTTGTAAACACCACATGTTTCTGACGTGTATTTTAGCAGAACACAGCATATACATTTAACTTAAAGCACATAAGCAAACCTGTCCTCTCCAAGCACATTATTTAAGTTTAGGACTTCGTCAAATTTAGGCATGCTCTACTGAATGCAGATTGGATTATTTACTTGCCTGAAGTTAACACCTAACTCTATGCTGAATGGAAACATTTATTACTCTTATCTCTGTTCAAACAAACCCCAAGCAAGTACTTTCTTGAAAGCCTGTTTTGATTTTTGCTGCAAATACATTAATAAGACAAAATATATGTGCCTATTCTGCCTGTCTAATCCGTTTATTTCTTGTCTGTTAACATGCTCAGATTCCACCTGCCAAGCAAACGAATACATGTGCAAGGTACCTTCCAGTAATGCCTGTCATTTTTAGTGCTCTTATTTCTGTGAAAATTTTATCTTCTGATTTAGTCTAATTGTGATAGTTGCTTGTTTCCAATGTAAAGATAAATGGCCTTGAATATTTTTGAATAGTGGGAAGGAGACAAATACAACACCTCCCTGTCACAGGAACGTCGGCAACAGTCACAACACATGAAAGTTTTTTTGTGTGTTTAAAAACTGTATAGGATGTCTATAGCTGTTCCTTTAGCAGGAAAAAGTCTTTAGGAATAAAAACCAAGATTCCAGCTAACAAAATGAATATTGTGTTGAAAGCAAAACATCTTTAATAACTGATGTAGGTTACAAAACAAACCTAGCTTTTTGGAGGCTAACGAGTTCAAGACTCATCCCTGATGGTAAACAGGAATCCTCCCTAAGCAACACCTTCATTTTCAGTCTGCCAAGATGCCCAAATTAAAGGATTTTCAAGTTGTTATCCAGATGGAAATGATTGAGGAATTGAAAAGTTGAACCAGGATGGAAGAAATTAAATTGATTCGGGCTACATTGTGTTTGTTACTTTGCTACCTTTGGGCACTTCCCACGCACGTGGGTATGTCTGCAAGGGGAAGGTTGTCCCAGGAAGGTGCAGATAGATTTTACTGCCACTGTTATCTGACAAGAGAAAACCAGTGGTTTTCTTTTATTAATATCTGCCATATTTCTGAAATAGAAGCATGAAAACCCTTCTGTGTGATTTCAATATTCTTCAAAAGTTTTATGACTGAAAGACCATACTGAGAAATAAGCTCTGGGACTGCTTTCAGTGTGTCAGTGAAGCGCGTCTGTTGTGTTCGTAGTGAAAGGCCGTGGTTTTTCTTGGTGACAGGACAGATTTGGAAAAAATGCCATGCCCCTAGTTTGGAGTATGTTTGGAGGTTGGTGTACAATAACTAACTGTAAAAATACAAGTGTAGTCCAACGGTTATAAATGTTTTCAGTGGCTTGATGGTGAAAGCAGCGCTTCAGGCATTCAGTCACGGATACGTATCCTTGGCTTTGTTCTTCTGGGTGGCCCACAAATGCAGCCAGTCATAATTTTTTTCCAAAAGGGAATGTTAATTCCCAAACACTGCCTTTTCCTTGGCTCTGCAGTTTCTGTGTGCAGAACCATGAGGTCTGTCTGCAGGCCTGGCCTGGTCCCCATCTTCTCATCTCTGCTGCTGCTCATCCTAGCTGTGCGCAGGAATGACCCTTGTTATCGCCCGCGCTAGTGACCCTTGCGCAGGATTTACAGGCGCTGGACTGGTTCGGCCAAGCAGGACGGGCTGTACAGTTTGGCAAACAGAGAAGCACCAAAGACTGGTGACTAGGAGTCACTTCAAGAAATTTTGAATTAGAAATAAAGTAAGTCTATGTTTAATCTGCAATGCAGTGTGTACTGTAATTATTTTACTGGATTCTTTTGGCTGGAATTTGGATTTTTTTTCAAGGTTATGAGTCTTCATATGGAAATAGTTTTAAAGAGGACAGCTGTATTTCTTTCACAATTAAATGGGTTTTTCCATTTACTGAATTTCCCAAGTTTAGGATTTCCAACAAACTATATGGTCTGGAAATAATATAGAAAAACATGCCCATGTATATGTAGTGTGTTATCAGCATATGAACAGCTTTGCTAGAGAGCAGACTTCCATATTTTGGCCTGCAGTTTTAGAAATGGTGTTTCATGATCTAATTACAGAAGGCTGCAGGGCTCAGTTGTGCTCATGCTACTGCCTCTTGCAGAGGCCCCCGCTGTCCGTGCACTGCACGTCCCTTCTGTGTCACGTGGAAAGGCTGGGTCACTTAGTCACGTTGCTGAAGTGCACGGTTTGCCTGGACCCCCACGTTTATCTGTCTGCACTGAGGGGAAGCTGGTCCTTCTTTCCCTGTCCGTTCTCATTCTTCTCCTCCAAAAGCAGGAGGTCTGGAAGTGGTTTTCCTAACTAGTGGTTTGTTCACGGTTTAGATCTGACTCAATGAGCTCAGTGAGCGCTCAATGAGCTGACGTCTGGAGATGAAACATTGTCCTGGACCACCAAGTGTTACCTGGGGACTGGATGTCAGTTTAGGATGTAATCTAAAATTCTGAAGCTATTTAGGAGCAAATGAACTGAAAATTGAAAAACAGCTAGAAAAGTTATATGCAACTATATGCTTAAGAAAGCCATGGGGGTCTCTTCTTTCTCCTTGTGGAAAGTCAGAGGCTAGGAAGAAGGCTGGACTAATGAGGTGCAAGCAGAAAGGGGAACATAAGGCTGCTGTACAGGATTAGTTTTCTTCCTTTCAATTTACATAATTGGACTCACTGTCTTTACATTGTGTTTTGACAGATAAAGTATGAAAACAGTGGAAATAGTGCTTGCCTCGTTGCATGTCCCAGGCACAGAGCTGTGTGGAGCAGGTACAGAACCAGCAGAGGAGCTTTTAGTAGCTCGTAAACACAGCAGCCACATGGCTAGCAGATGTAAAAGGTACTTAGTATTTTTCTACAGAAAATAATGGAAGTCCTTTCAGCATTGCAGGAGGTACCTGCTGAAACATGGTGTTTAAGGTCCTTTTTGAAACCTTTTACAATTGTTCATTCTAAAGCAAAACTAATGTGGCAGCTAAATAAGAAAAAAAGGATTGAAGATGAGAATTTTTTTTTTCCTCTTCAACCCTTGGTACATTTCTTGGACTTTTCTGTCTGTGGACAGATAGTTGGGGATAGGACATAGTTTCAGTGGATTATCAAACAAGTGGACAATTAGAAGCAACTTAGTGGCATGGAAATAACTGCTCTTCAGGATACTAAAAATTGCATTTTCACCATGTTGAAAAATTTGAAGCATTTTGTTTGGATTAAACATATTTAAGACTTTAACCCTTTACATTTTTACCCCTTTGAAATGTTATGTTCCCAATGTATATTGAAATGTTTGCAGACAGCAAATCATTTATGTAGGTAACATTTTAAAGGGATTAAAGATTTATGAATGTTAGTATGTTTTCAGAGAAGCGATGATGTTATTAATCGTAATCTCTTTGCTGCCTCCTATGCGTTAGGTGGGAATGCCACTTACTAACCAAGTGTCTCCATATCTGTTACTCCCGTTTGGCATGACACTTTTTTCCTGCGTGACTGCAGGGACACGAGCTGCTGCATGCGCCACCATGTAGCTGTGTCCAGAAAAACCTTGTTTTTCACTGACCATAGTTGGATAAATAAAGGAAAATCAAACTGTTCAAGCTTGAGTGAACGTTACGTTGCAGAGGCTGGCAAAATAAATGTGGTGAAAACAGAGGGGGGTTTTGTGTTTTTTTTTTTTCCCAAAGATTTCCCAGAGTTATTTCCCTCTGCTTTCCTAGATTCTGATGCGTCTTTCAGTTCATATTGATTGCTATTGAAATTAATAGTTAGTTAACAGCATGAACTGCTTCAACTTTATGTGGGATTTTGGGGTGGAAAGTACTTATTCAGGTGATTCTTTACTCAGTGGATGCAGTTATGGGCCGGAGGACTTCAGGAATGTTTTTCAGGAACTTTATTTAAAGTTATCACATGCTGCTTCGGATTATAATTATAATACCATGAGATGTGGATGACTGAACAACTTTCACATATTTTCATATAATATATCTTAGTATTTAATGAATTGGTCTTCTCTGTGCCAGAAAATGCTTTCTGGAATATTTTATAGAAAGATAACGAAAAAGGGTAGCCACAGGTTTAAAATAAAGTGTAACATTTGTAAAAGTACTTAAGGGTTGTAACTAGAGTAAATCTTCTTCAAGGATGCTTATCCTGGACAGATAACTCGCCTTAATTAAGTACTGACAAATGATAAAACTCCAGAAGTGACTCAGTCAAAAGCCATATGTAGATCAGAAATTTTGTTGTAGGTCCATATCCCATAGGAGCCTGTAGGAATTTCTTATGAAAAATAACACTGCTGATGGGAGAAGAGGCAAGCTGCTTCAGTCCTGAAAAGGTTATGTGGAATAATAATCACACCCATAATTGAATACCTGAATAGTTGGTCCAATTTTGCAATTACTGTGCAATCTGCAGTTTTAAGCCACAAAGCCGTTCCAGAAATTTCTCACTCCAAACACGCAATTATTCGTCTGTCTCAGGAAAAACAGATATGTTATTTGATCTTCTTAAGTGTGTAGGTAAATACAAAATGATCATATGCCAAGGGAAATGGGAAATTTTGTAAGGCTTTTAGGGGGGTATTGGCTTTCGGAAGTGTGCTTGTCAGCCGTCCGTCCTTGGGATGAACAGATGTTTTTAAAGCAGAATGGGATTAAGAATTCACTTGGGCATCATTAACATGATCTCAGCTGTAAAGGTTTTTGGATGAACTTTTTATTTCTTGCAGATTAAAGTAGGTTATGTAGCAGCTTTTACAATGTATCTAGAACTAAGAAGGTGATGTTTCTTCTGGAAATTAAGATGCAACAGTGCTATAGAAGCACTTATGGTTAAATATCATCTGTCATTCTATGCTAAATGGTAAAGGTTTGTGTTTATTTTAATGATTACATTTACAGACTTCTATCACAGCATTGTGATAGTCAAAGCTTGCAGTATGATATGTTTTAGCCACAAATAATTTATTTTTATGCAAAATTTGAATGAAAGCACTTTGCAAAAAAGAAATGCTTTTTTTGTATACATTTTCTGTGAGCTTGTACTATGCAATACAATTCTTGTCTTTATTTTAGCTTTATAAAAGTCTTTTAAGCTTAAGGCACACGGAATTCTAGTAAAGACCTTGAAAAACTGATGGACTAAATGAAGCAAACTTAGTGTGTTCCTAATTGGCGATCAAACCAGGTGTTCTTGACAACGTGGTGGTGCCTGTTGTCGCTCTCCGCAGCGGGTTCATCCATGCGGGTGCGAGCACTGCCTCTCGCGTGCGGAGAGGAGCCGCGTTTGTCCCCGCGGCTGTGAACGGAGCCGCAGAAGGTGCCGACAGCGAAGCGGGGGTTCTGCTTTAATCTGCCTGAACGATGGCCAGGGGGTTCCTGCTAGGGCTGAGTTGTTCAGGAAGGGAAGCAAAACGATCCGTAAAATGTGAGCTCCTGATGTAGCAAGTACATATTGGTAGAAATAATTTTCCTGCGAGGCTATTTCTAAGCACGAGTACTCAGTAATTTGTGTGGAATGGAGAGAGAGAGTGAAGGAAATGAACTAGTAAACCAAATACCTGTTTTCTACCTTCATATTGCTTATTGCACTTCAGGGCTTTTAGCTCTTTTTGCCTTCAGAATTTCCGTCGTATTAAAAATGTAAATGTTGTAAGAAGGTCACCCAGCTCTGACAACGGCTCACGTTGCTTTAAGTGAGAGGGAATTCTGTCCCCGCAAACTCTAGTTTGTTCCCCGCCTTACAGTGGATACCTCCGAGGTGATGAAGACAGAGCTCAACTGAGCATGTGCTCGATCCAAGGGAACTGTATGCAAGTCTTGTGACCGGCATGTCAAGGCAATTTAATAGTCTTACAAGAAAATCGTCATATAAATTTTATGGTCCTTCTTTGGCTCGCAAAAAGCTGATCTCTCTCATGTGTTCATGGCACTTAGCAGCAAAGGGTTTTATTCTCATGTCGTTTTGGGCTTTTAAGGATGTACCAGCTTGAGCTCGGTTTCCAGGGAGCACAGCAAAGGTCGCTGTATACCCGTTCCTGTGGCTTTTTCCTCGGGGTGTTGGTATCTGAAGGTAGGTGTCAGCCCTGCCTGAGCGTAGGTGCAAATTCAGTTAGAGTTTCTTTTTTTTTTCTTTTTTTTTTCCCCAATCTTCAGTAACTTGTGTATCTTCCTTGTTTTGATGCCAGCAGTACAAGCAAGGAGCTCAAGGCCAGCCGCAGGCTGCTCTGGTAACTAACTGGGTCGGCTGTGGGGCTGCAGGAGAAGCTTTTTTGTGGAGATGCCTCAGACCTTCGCCTGGTGCCGGGCCGAGCAGGCTCTAATGAGCTCTGAGCTGGCAGGACGCTGCAAGTGGCCTGGGGCCTCGCTCGTGCCGGGCTGCGCAGAGCTTCAAATGGTCGTCAGGCTACGCTGGAACTTTTCAGATATCTCCATTCTTAGAAATAAGTAGATCTTTCTAACAGTTAAACTTTAAAACCTGATTCTTAAAAACTGTCAGATCCAAGTGCAGCCTTCTATTGAAGCACTGGGGAAGGGTATGCTTGGAGGATGAAATGGGAAGAGGAGGAAAATTAGTCTGTGGGAGTAAATAAAACAAAATAGGAAGAAAAAAAAATCTTTGCGCTTAAATTTCAGTACGATTTTTTTCCCCAATCTCTTTTAAAGTTTAAAAATTATCTGTGCACATTAAAAAAAAATAAAATATTCAAAATATTTTAAATGTTCCAGAATGGAATGAACAGTAAAGTATAAAGTTATCCAGGATTGTTTTTTTAAAAAAAATAAAAAGTTGGGTGTGAAGAAGGATCCCAGGATACTGAATAACTGGCAGCACTGATAAAACTCAAGTCATCCACAAGGAAAAAGATCATCCCAAATTAAAAAAAAAATATACACACACACACACAGACACACATATATATAAAAAACCATGGATATTAAACTACATTTAGAAAAAAAAGAAAACTTCTGGAATTACAATAGATGGTTTTGTGAAAACATCAGCTCAATAGAAAACAGAAAAAGGCCATTCAGAAGTTGGGAATTAGGAAAGGAATGGAAAACAAAATAGAAAACATCCTTAAGTGCTTCTGTGTGTGTGTGTGTGTGTATATATATATATATGTATATATATATGTAGGTAGTCACACGTATGCATGTGCCTCTCCTATATGTGGAGTTCCGTATCTCCAGCAGGATAGTGTAGAAGCAGAAGTGGGGCTGTGGAATTGAGGGGGATGATGAAGGATTGGAATCCTTTCTGCTAGAGTCTGAACACTTTGGTCTGGAAAAGAGATTACTTGGGAGAGAATGACAGAGTGAAGTCCATAAAACAGAGCATTCATGGAGAACATGAAGAGGAAATGACTTTCCTAATCTCACTATAGGAAGTAGGAGGCATCGGAGGCATTAGCTGAAATTACTGTGTGTCCATCTCAAAATTCCATGATACAGCATGTAGGTAAACAAAGAAACTCCCTGCCTGCCATGGGAATTATGGCTATGAAAATTGAGAAAAAAGTATGTATATTCTTCAAGGACTACGAAGCGATACCAAAGAGACAATGTCTGTGTTAGGAAATCTTTGTGGCTCCCATCAAACGCGCTCATGGTTGCTCCTTCATATTCACAATCTTTTTTTTTTTTTGGTAGCCTGCCTATTCAGAACCAGGAAGTTCTAATGCAAATGAAGATTGAAATCATTATTGACATGATGTTGAACATAGTCATCTAGGAGGCAGAAATTAGCTCAAGCTTTTTCCTTTTTTCTATGCCAATTCAAATAAATGGGCACAGTTTTCCATTACTCGAGGACATCATTGACGCTGTGTGTGTTTTTCTCTCTGATTGATGGGAGTACTAAAATTTGAAAGCTAGCATCATTGCTATATGTGAGAGTTTTAAACATATGTTTTTCCTTAGGCCTGACCACCAGTCATGACCTGTGAAATAATCAAGAAGCAGTTGTGAAGAGCGTAAGGAAATGTAAAAATCTTGAAGGACGTAAGAATTAAAAATGTGCTATGTCAAAGATGTGAGGACTGTCTGTTGTTAGTATAAACAGTTCCAGTTGAGTGCCGTATGGTCAGGGGAAACCATTCCCAGCATCTTCTAGGCTTAATAGTCCTGTATATTTATGTAGTTGAGGAGACAAGAACACGTTAATTTTTGCTGTAGCCTAGTAAATTCAATGCTGGAATGATGAGCATGTGACAGTGAAGTCATAAGCTACATTTTATTTCTCCAAGCCTAATTTGGCTGTTGAATTTCCTGTGCCACCGTGTGTTTTGTCGGGGTAGAGGGGACCTGGCCAAGCCTGGTTCTGCACAAGTCCCCTTGTCCTGTCTCTCCTGAAGCAGAGTGAGGGAAACTGTTGCACTGATTAACAGAGGCAACACCAGTAGGGTACAACGCTTTATATCTTTAATCCTTTTTATTAACCATTTATTAACCATTACTAGTCCATACCTTTCAGGACATATTTGCACATGATTGCTTGGTTGCTTCACTTCTTCCTTTGAAACAGGCATGGACCCTCCTCCCCTCTTCTCCTCCCAGGCAGAAACTTTTGAATGTGTTAGTGAGAGAGGCTTTAAATCTTTATGTGAGAGGCTTTTTTTCATTAAACTGCTGTACATCTAGATCCTCTAAATGTCATTTGGATTCTTCAGACTGTCAAAAGTAATTTATTTCTTTTTGCTGATAGAAGTATATATGGCAAAATGATTCTCAATTTTAAGGACAGATAGGAAAGAAAATGGTTACTGTGCAGGTAGAAAATCTGTAATTAATTAAGTGGGCTGCATGTGGATATGACCACAGCGAATTTGTAGGGGGCTGTAAACGGCATCAAAGCTTTGTGAGCTTCAGGTCTGTAGACAGCAGGAAATATTTGAAAGGCGAAGTAGGATCAAATGTTTGGGTAAAAATGATGGTTATAACTAACCACAAATCAAGTGAGAGCCATCAGAATGTTGTTTGTGTGCTGTGGTTGAATGTAAATTCTCAGCATCGCTCCTTTTGCCGGTAGCACGAAGGAAGGTTGGGCTGCAGCCCTGAGGAGGCAGGAGACGCTAAAACGAGGCAGAGGCAGCGCTGTCTGCCCAGGCCGGTCTTCCTTCCTCTGCAGGGCTCCATCTCTGGCTTTGCAGGAGAAAGGCCAGGCTCCTTGCTGTGGGACACACTGTTTTTTTATTTCCACTGGAGGTTTTGCATCACTGAACTTAGCATTTCATTTTTTTTCTGCAGTATTTAGCTCCCGTGGTAAAAAGCTTAAAACACTGCCTGTGTGGTATCAGCTGCTTGCTGGCCTGTTAGAGTATCAGGAAGCAGATACGTGTTAGTTCCCTCGGGAATCAGCAAAGCTGAACGCACTTCCTGGGGATGCTGTCATTCTTCTGATTTGCAAATAACTCAGGTGAATGAGGGGTACGTTTAGGAAGAATTTCACCATGAGCTGACATGGGTAACATATTTGTTACTCTCTAGCAGTCATAAAATCTTCACAAACCTCTCATTTAATAATGCCTATCGTAGCAAAACAGATAGCAGAAGAAGGAATGGCCTCTGTATAATTGTAGGAGTTCAAAGTGTAAATTCATAAAAGAAGGTTTAAGGTTTTAAAAGTGGCTAAAGGATTTAAAGGCAGCCAGGCTTGGCAAAAGTCTTGCTTGGAAAAAAACTGGGGTCCCCCCAGACTGGAAAGGAGAGAGGAGCCACCTGAATGCATGGAGAGCCCCTGGGATCTACGTAAGTACTAAACCCACAGGGTGTTTGTACAGCCTGTGTTATTCCAGCATGGGCTGTAGAAATAGCTCCCACCTCTAGAGATCGTGGGTATTTTTCAGCTGCTGCAGGCAGTGTCCCTTGACTTTTGAAGGCTGCAATGCAGCTTTTCTCTAGCTAAAGCAACATTGCAAGTATTTAACGAGATCGAGCTGTTAGATCTCTGAACTTCTGTTTGTTTTTTTTTAGATGTTCTTTCTTCATACAAACTAATTTTGTTTTCAATTTTTTATTTCTTCTTGAGTATAGTAGTTGGTGAACTTAAATTATAATTTTACATGAAAATATGCACAAGTGAAAGAAGTAGATTATATACTTCTTTTTGCTATGTTCAAACCCAAAAGTCCATGAGGTTATCATTAAAATTGGTTAGGCAAGTAAATTTTCTGAATTGTAGGTTGACACAGTTCTGCGTTGTCTAAGCCATACAAAGGCCAGCTGCTATGCCTTTGCCCATCAGATTTTCAGCTGATACCAAGTCAATAAGTTTTCTTTCTTTCTGAAGGAAGAAAGTAGGATTTGACTTAAAATATTTATTTATGGCTGATAAATGAAGTCCACCTGGTCTCCAGACAAGGAGAGCAGATGATGGGAAAAAATCAGTTCAACAAATTTCTCTTGTGTTTGTTCTGTGTAGTATTTTATTTTAGTTTGAAATACCTCTCAAACCAATAGAAATCTGTGGATTTAGCAGTATGTTTTAGGAAAATATTAGCAATAACAAAATAGCTCTAGGTATTATTATTAGCTCTAGGTTGAAGAGGCTGATTTGAAAGGGGAAGGAATACAAACTTTGCATTCAGTTGTAAGACTTCGTATACATATGTGTGTACATATTTTTTGGGGTGGGACTTCTTTACATTTTGATTTCAAAAGGTTTGTAAGTGCCACCTTGTGGATAAAGGTTTTTATCTCGTGTCTTGTTATAGGCTACACTATGGTGAAGTAAAATATAGTAAAACTGAGGTGGGAAATAATTCAGTTATGTTTGCTATGATGATTGCAGGATTTTGATTTTTTTCCACTGTATTTTTCCACTACTGTTAACTCATATTATGAGATTTAACTTCTTAATTATTTTCGAGTTCTGTAGGAGAAATCTCTGAAGTCAAAAGAGCATTTTACCAGTGACTTAAATGGCAGTGAATAACCTTTATAGAACAAGTGCCTCGTATCACTCTGGAGGTTTTGAAGCGTGAGAGAAGATTGCAGTTGCCTGTCTAAAAAAAAGAAAAAAATCATAGAATGAGCTTTGTAGAATGAATTGTTGAATTGACAGATATGGTCATAATGTCAGTCAACAGAACCTTTTTGATAAAAACAAAATACTTATCGTACATCTTGAGTCCACTTTGATAACACAGGTGAAGACAAAGATATTATAGTGTGTAGGTTTTGATTTTTAAAAACTGCCTGTCTTATCATAGAATATTACTTAAAGACTTTTGTGTTTCTTCAGTATCTATTGCTGGTCGCTATCAGATCCTGAATGGTTACTTATACAAATCACAGGTTAGGTCCAAGCAGCATTTCTCTCCTTAAATGGCAGGAAATACTGCAAATAGCCAGACACTAGGTCTTTTAATTATAAATCTTCCTGCTTTTTTGTTCTCACTTACCTCTTCGGTTTACCTGTCGTAGTCACCAGAAAGTCCTACTCATCCTCAGTAAGCAGCGTCCTCTGAGCAACACCTGATCTTCCAGCTGGGTGCTGAGTTCCTTCCAGAGGTGGCATCGCCAGTCTGCTGCTGAATTTGTTGCACTCTACTTAAACTTACACAGTTTGCAGATCTGAGTAGCAAGACATGAGGTCATAAAGACCTGAAAATAAGAGGCTTGAGATCATGTGAGGGGTAAAAGGTAATCCATGATTTTGCCTATGGGATATGGGCACTTTCCATGAACCTCTGCATTTTGCTCTAAAGCACTTCCTAACGGGAACTTTGTGGCAGGCATTGTGGTTTTGGGGCATAATACTCACTTGAGGTCTCAGATTTGAAAACTCTTTGTGCTCCTTCTTTCCATCACTCGCAGAGCAGGCAAAATCATTTGTGTTTTTTTGTGAGGAATTTTGCAGGATAGAATTTTGGTGTTTCAGCATATATTCTCCTTGACACTGCCATGAAGTCAGTACTTTTGGCAAGAATCATTTGTTGAAACAAGGATAAAAAGATTGCTTGAAGCCAGGATATCATCCTAGCCGATGTTTCTGCAAGGCGAATATATGTGCCTGTTTGAGAGCGATAGCCTGGGGCCTTCCCATGTGTTCGCAGTAATGCTAAGCAGTATGACCCTTCTTTTAGCCATGTAAAACCTTTCAAGATCTTTTTAGTAACGTAGAACCTTCAAGACCATTTTTTAATTAAACTCAGATTTTCTAACATTTCTGAATTAAGAGGAAAAAAAAGCATGTTGCCTGTCCTTTAAAGGGAGCATTGGAGCCTGCAGGAGCAGTTAGAGTCAACTTATATTTTCTTATTTTTGTCACATATTCTGTTAAGAACTTTGTCACTGTCTGTCTGTGGTTGGCAGTGTTACATAATGACATACAGTAATACACAGATAACATCTCTAGCCCTGATTTTTCTCCTCATTAAGGTGAATGTTATAGTTGTGTGTTTTTTGCTTATCATGATGCCTCAAGCTTCCACCTACCCGGAGCAGTATTCCTGTGCTTGCTGCAGGTACCTCGCCCCTCCGGGTGAGCAAGCCTTGCTCCGCGGGGGAGATGGCTCTTTCCCGTGACGGGAAGCTGAGCGGTGGGAAGCTTTGACAGCAGAAAGAGAAATGCCGTTGTGGTTAATCCTACCGGCAGCGGGAGGGAGCAGCAGGGGCAGGCCTGTGCCGAGGGCAGGCAGCCCTGGCGCTGCGGGTCCCAGCAGGGCAGGCCAGGGCAGCGGCCTCTCCTGCAGTGTGTTCAGCATGTCGTCCTCTCACAGCCTGCAGTGTGCACGGACTTACCAAACCACGTTGTTGCCTGGTTTATTTTTGACTGCTCTTGGCTTAACTGGAACTGAACCTATGCAGCTTCAGCCTCAGAGCTTGAAAACTGAAATAAACCAAAAAATACTCTAGTTTGACTTCCTGCTTCTCTGGTGAGTTGTCTTTTACTGCTTGGCTTCCCAAGACTTTATCCAAGACAATTTTCTCTTCTCTCCTTATTTTAATGTTAGCATGTTTTCAGGTGCAGCAGAGCAGGCCGGATTCACCCCCTCTTGCCATGCTCGTTGACAGCCTTCCTGTCTTCCATCACGCTGCTTCGGAATGGCTATTAAATGACAGTGATATTTGCTGTGTTGCATTTGGGACCTTGTCGTGAGATTAGGGAGGGAGGAGTTGATTCAAAACTGTTCTTCAGTTCTTCACGTTAAGAGAGCTCTAATTAAAATGACTTTTCTTAAATTTGTGTACGAAAATGGTAAGCAAACATGAGCCGTATCTGTGCTTCTTCTAAACAGAGTTTTACTCAAGTGGATAGGTGACAAATAGCGATAGATTACTCATCTCTGGCCTCATTAAAGGTTCGTATATTGTTTGCCTAATTCTTTTAAAATGTGTATCAGTTTCTTAGAGGCTAATAACATAAATCCTGTAATTGTTTTTGTGTGAGAGAAAATTGAAAAGAGAATAAAGAAATGAGTCACTGTTCAGTTTGATCTCGGGAACATACATGCAGATTTTTGTTTCAGAAATAGCAAAGAGTTTCTCTCAAGTAGATGAGAGAAAGGGGAACAAATGCCATCTCTAAAAAGATGCGTAGACTTTCTCAGACCCACCAAGGTCTTTAACTTGTGAGGCAGAAACACACTTCTGGTTCTTCAAAGCTGTGAAGATACATCCTTAACCAAGGGAACCGGGAGAATGTCCAGAAATCCAGATACTTACAGCCTAACCTGAAGCCTTTGTCAAGGACAGTGTTGCTGAAGATAAGCAAAAAATGATGTTAGCAAGCGTGAATTAAAACTGTTAGACAGTTTGGGATTGATTAAAGGCATCTCTGGCTCTGCTCCCAAAGGCAACGGTGAATACTAGCGGCGAACGCATCGAAGAGATTGAGGTGCCTTGTGAGGCAGCCACCAAGCACCAAGGTTCCTGTTAGAACTTTTCTTCTTCATGGTCTGACTTTTCGTAGTTGTCCTGGTGAGCTGAGGTTTGTTTGACGTAAGATAAAGTCTGAAGACTAAAGAATAGAATTGTAAACTGACTGCAGCATGAAGGACACAGAAATCCCTTGGGGTTCAGCCCGTCCTGCCGGTGCGGCCTGAGCCGGGAGGCTGCTGCTGCGCTCCTCGGGCTACCTCGAGTCTTGCAACTGCAAATGGAAAATCCTCCACGTTTAGCAAGAGCCATGAGGTAAACTGTGATTTTAGCAAGCTATTCCTGATGAATCGAGGATAGTAAATTACCTTACTGTGACATCTTTTATAGAATGACACTTCACTGGCATTGGGTGCTAGAACTAATGCTGGTTTTTGCACACATTTCTAGGTCCAGCTCCCACTGATTTCAAAGGGAGTCTTTCCATTGATTTCAGTGGGATTTGGATGGAGAGCAGCTAATGTAACACAAATGTGTTTTTCCACAAAGTGGATGTTGTTGGACAAGCCTTGGAATATCTGGCCTCCTACCAAAAATCAGGCCTGGATTGTTGGTGCAGATACGCTCTGCATATAAAACATGGTGGGAATTAGAAGAGATCCAGAAGAAAACATTCCTCCTAACCCTTGAAGGCTCCCTGCCTATTTAATGGCTCATCACCGGGTTCACCCAGCTAAGTGCCCCTCAGCAAGACATATTACATAAAGGTATCGTCATGTAACCATCTTTCAGAACAGTGGCCCTGCTAGGGAGCTAAAAGAAAGAAAAAAAACAATATTTGCTAGATTTGACATCCTGAGGAGGATTAAAGTATTCAAAGGTAAATTTGGACACCGCATGCAATGTGCTGGTTTGAATTTGGTGTGAAATGCCAAAGTTTGGAGCCGAGGAACTTCATGTTTCAGTTGACCATCCCCGTGTGGTTTTCGGTGAGAAGGAAAAAGAGGAATCCATTCAAGGACTGAGGAGAAAAAGCAGGGAATTGGAATACTTTCCAAATATAGATTGGAAAAGACTGTGGTGAGTTCTGGCCGCTTGTGAATAAGATGTCCACAGAGTGCCATCACACTCGCATCCTGGATGTCCTATAATTCAGCAGCCTGTGTGCATGTAACTGCAAGTGTCTGGTATGAAGGTGGCCCTCCAATAGAGATAGTTTGTAGAAAGTGATTGTTGGGCAATTAGGAATATTTCTGATTTACAATTTTCAGCAGTTGGTGCTTTGTGACATTCCTACAACTTTTTATTTTAAAGAGTTCTACTTTTCTCATACTACATTAATCAAAATTTCCTACCCTGAGGCTTTTTGATTCTGAATGACAATCTCATTGTCAGCACATGAGAGCCTCCGAAGGCACCTAGGGCTCTTTTGCATCAGTTCCACTCAAGGCAGAGGATTTCAGAATCAGTGTGTGTGCACTAAACATTTAAAAGCTATATGTAAAGTAGAGCTCTCTGTTTAAATAAATTAAACTTAGTTCTTGGACTTCTGTTATAGGTGTGAGAGAATAGAAGAGGCAATATTTCCCAAAGGCATTGAATAACAAAATTCAATTGTGGAAATGCAATAAAAAGCTGTTATGGCACATGTCCCTAGGATCATGAAAGAGAGGACATTTAACGTGTCAATTGTTGAATTCAGTCATTTTAATTTCCTATGTTTGTGGACTTTCCAAATAACGTCTGTTTAAAAATTTATAGCACCTCTAACTATTAGCAGCAGGCTATTAACTAGAAATTAAAGTGAAGCTAACAAGAAAGACATGAATGTGCACTGAATGAAATGCACAAAGTAAACAAGTAGTGTATTTCAGAGAAGCAGATTAATTTAAAGTAATTGATCTAAAAATAGTGTTAGCGATCTGCTCAGGCATAATTGGTTAAGAATTAAAGCGGAGAATGAACGCTTACTAGTTCCAAAATTGCTATTGCATCTGTACATAGGAAATCAGAATTGCATTGTATTGTCTGCCAGTCAATGAAGATGAACAAATATTAGCAAAAGTATTCTCACACATAACAGAGTTTAATTAGTCTGTGTTCTTGATTCTTTTGCACTTTTTCTTTTTTTGTCTTCCTCCCCCTCACTCCAGTTGTCTCTGTGAACAATGTGATTGGGTTTACAATCAATTTGAATGGAAGAGCTGGAGTATTTTCTGTACACACAAATAACTGCACGTATTCAGAAACACCAAGCTTTGGTCACTAGATTATTGTCTGTTCTGTATCTGTTTGCAATTCTGACAGATTTTGGTGAGCTTTATGTGAAATGTATATAGCATATTCTGAATTTTGAATGCTAAAAGAGCTTGCTAGAAAGTATTTATAAAAACTGTTTTTTGTAGTTTATAATACATATTTATATTGTTCATCTCATGTTCTCAGAAACCAATAATACTGGCCTATTAAAAGAGCATTATAAATGAAGTGCAGCTGAACTGAAGTGTCACTTCTGCAGGTAACTGCTCTGTGATTGGAATTTAGTTAAAGTGTTTGATGCACAAACCAAGAAGGAATTAGTCTCACATTCCCATAGCTGCATTGGTTCTACAGTGCTAGAGAAAATGAGACTTAATTATTTTTCCTGTGTTCTGCATCAACAGGGTTTTTTAACATTGTGCCACTTGCAAAACAATTATCTTCAGGAGGACAATGTCGGAAGCAGCTTAAGTTTAGAGACAGGAAGCCAAGCAGGAGTAGAGGCAGCAGTAATGCAGGCAGCGCACTGGGATTCATGTCCGGATGGAGCTCAGGGCTCTGTTACAGACCCTCTCTGTGACTGCAGGTGGTTACCATAATCTTGTCACCCCAAATGTGAGAAGTGAGGCTGCTTGGACTCTCCTCCTGCCTTTGTCTGTGGCTCTCCAGCAGCTCAGTCATAGCCCTTCTGGCTGGAGCTTGTCCTGGGACCGTGCTGTGGGCATCCCTACCTGCCGGTGTAGGGTTTTCCATGGAGGGCATTCGAGTGCTTCCTGGCACCAAGGAGGTTGTGGAATGTGGTACCACAGCCCCTGATGGCGCTGGGTGGCTCAGCCCAGGCTTTCACAGCCACCAACACCTGCAATAATGAGCTCCAGCTCAGGCATTTTTTGCACTTCATGCAAATAAAACTTTTTTATTATTATTATGAGGAATAAAAAGCTTCTAATTGTAGGTAGCCACTTCTCTACTTTTTAGTAACTTCTGATAATGCTATCAGATACAAGGTATCGTATGCATCTACTTCTCTTAACATTGTCCCTTGAGCATGTGGAGCTTCCTTCAGACATCCACTACACGCTGTAATCTTGAAGCAAATATGATGCAGCTTGTTTGTTGGCTCTCTAGCTGCCAGCCCTTCCAACTGGTTTCGCACGTGCAATCACAAATTCCTACTATCTCCAGGCTATGCTTAGGCCATAGGCAATGTGAAGACTATGGAACCTCAAATCTTGGCTTGCTAATGGAGTGTTTTCCATGTTGTTGGAAAACAGAAGCTGATTTATCTTCTTGATAAATAGTTTTTACATTAAAAATTATTACAAATTATTACAAAAATATACAGCAGCTTTGTTTTTATAAAAATAGAATTATATTCCTTGTAACTGGTGAAGTCTGTAATTTTAGACAGTCTCTAATTCTGGGAAACCATTTTACATATTTTAAAAACTGTTCCTTTGCCCAAGTGTCTTGAGGGCAACATTCATGTTTTGCTCTGTGAATTCAGTTGGGTGCAGTGCAATTCTTGTTGAATTACCAATAACATTTTCCATTTTTTGTCTGGAAGGAGACACAGTCTGAGGACTGTGTATGTGGGGAGATACCTGACACAGCAAGCGAAGCTCCAGCTGCTGCAGAAGGTTGGCTAGAAAGTAGGGAGCTGTTTCGGCAGGCAGGGATGAAGAACGTTGAAGTTGATACTAGTGGAGTCAGGAACAGTGCAGAGCAGGGATTAGCTATGAAGTTGAGGATGCAGCATTCAACAGAAAAGACCAAGAATGGTTATTTGTTTAATATCCATGTTTAGGTTTTCAGCTGTATGCTAGCTGGCTCTAATTTTCCCTTAGGTGTTAAGATTAGCTTCTTTTTTTTCAGCTAAACTGTCACTAGCTATATAGCCTATTATGACCTCTTTCCTGATTTCCTCCTTTGCCTTGATTATAGTTTTGAGATGGAGCTTAATTAATATTTTCAGCAGAATTTTTAGAAAATAGGTAAAAGCCAAATTAAATATTAAAATCATTTGTATTTTTTCCACCCATTTTATAGTTGTTTTCTCCCATCCTTCTTGGAGAAGCCATAGTTTATTTCATTTATTTTGAAAGGCGAAATTAGGTAAGTGTCAAAATCTTCTCATCTAGGGACATTACGCACGTGTCCTGGGGACCTTTTATAAGAGAGGAAACCCGAGAAGTCCATTCCTGCTGGCACTGCTTGAGATCACTGAACTTCAGTTTCTCTAACAGATGAATTAAGACAATGAATCACTAACCTGTGGGCCCAGCCACAAACACAGTCTGAAAAGAACCTTAAAAGGTTCTGTGCAAGGTTAATCACTACAGTAATTCTGTGGGAAAATGGATATGGTATTAGAGTAAACAATCTACTCTTGTGTTCCTTATTTAATAAAAAAGAAAAGTAGACCAGGGACTAGAAGGTACTGCATATTTCTTTTTCTGTACTAGTCAAAAAAGGAGAATGGTAGAAAAGTAATGGAGAAAGCAAGGAGAAAACCAAAGATGTGGGAGAAGTGAGAATCTTTGTCAGGTGCTGGAGGTGTGTTGGAATTGCTGTTGCGCTGCTGTTTGTAAAGCAGAGCCTCCCCAACAACAGTGTCAAGTGAGGGTGATGCTGAACAAGCAGCCGTTGCAGAACTCACCACTGCTGTTCTTTTACCTAAACTTGTATCATCAGTCACTCATTTCCTATGGGAGGGAAAGAAGCTAGGTTCTGTGGATTGTAGTGCAGATATGCCAGAATAAGGGTCATTGTAGGACAGATAAATAGGTGTATATAGAAATATAGGTGGCTGGTTTCCCTGCCACTGTGACACACAGCCAGTTTGTTGCCTTTGAATGTGTTTAGAGATGGCTTACTGTCTGTAAGTTGCACAGTTGCCATCCAATTTTTTTTTCAGGTTTAATACCTTATACAGGCTAATTTGTTTCAATTGTAGCCATTAGCAATACAAATGAACTTAAGTTCAAGTGCTGCATGCAGACACACTAACAGGATTCCTTTAAAATAAAATCAGTCTGTTTTCAACACCAAGTAATTTGACAGGACATGTGTGCTAAAATCATTAATCTTGCATGTGATGGTAATACTTCTTGGATTACCCATTTGCTTTGGTGTGTTTATGTCTCCATATACAGATTTCTTAATCTGCCATATAAACCCAAGCATGTTTTTAATGTAAACCACAGAGCACTTTTAACTACTTTCCATGAAAGTACTTGGGTTAGTACAAGGCAAAGAGTCTGAAACTGGCTGGCTTAGTATTTGAAAGACACTACTTACTTGTTCATTAAAATGCAGCTAAAATTTAATCCTTAGAATTAGATCCAGTATTTTTGTGAAGTTCTGTCTCTTAGTATATAATCTCTTAGTGTATGATGATTCATGCAGTCATGTTTCTTTGTAGGAAGCACATAGTATTAAAACAGCTTAAGTCCAAATATATCCAAAATATTATCTTTTAATAATCTGGTACTTTATAGTAGGATGAAAAAGGTAACTTTAACTTATAATTAAAATATGCAAAGACATCAGCCCACAAAGCTGTTTCTTAACTGTCTTCGTATTTCGTGGTTTTCCCTGGAATCGCTATCCAAGGGCACCGCGCTGCTCACAGGCATGGCTGGCAATGCAAGAAGGGAGGTAGGAGCAGTCGTGACGCTGTAAGACTCAGCTACCAAGTATTTCACAACACAGGCAGAGGATGAAATAACAGCAAAGTAGAGCGCTTATCTCTTGTAGCTAACTCCCAGGAATTGCCTGCAATTCTAATAACTACTCTCAATACTTTTGCTTATTTTGTAGTGCAGCAGGAAGGGTTCGGAGTTCTGTTGGCTACATCTGTGATGCTGAGCTGGGGTAGTGGCCGTGCTTGAGCGGGATGGCAAATAAATACTGTGTGCAGTGGTTTGTGGGACAGCAGTGTGTAAAATGGCGAGAGCTTCAGCAGTTGGTACCGTGGTGGTTAGAATTTCTTGATACTCTAGCTGCGGCTTTTACTTTCTTCTGCAGCTGCCTGAACTACCTCTGCTACTCCTGTGCTTCCCATTTACCTTCCGCAGCGGCGTTTTTGGCAACGCGCCGTGCAAGGTGACTCCTCTCGCATCACCCTGCATGGTTCGGTGTTCCTGAGGAGAGGGTACCTGTCGCCGCCATTCTGTACCGGCCGGCCGGCACTGCCCCCGCCATTTTGTACCAGTCATCTGGAACTGCCCCCGCCATTTTGTACCAGCCATCCAGCACTGCCTCGGCCATTTTGTTAGATTTTTTCAGTTATGTTTAACTTAAATGTTTTTTGTCTATCTTCTAACGTCTTGGATACACAGACTACAAATTACTTATTGTAATACAACTTTTCAGCCAACTAACTGTCAATATAGCGCATTTTTGAGCACTGTTGACATACTGCAACTCATACCTGTTCTTGCCTCCCTCATAATATTATGCGGCTAAAACAATGAAAGCAAGCTATTGTCAGGGTGGATTATTTATGCCACTTTACCACATAGATTGCAATTTTTAGTAGAATCATTTAGTACTGAAATTATAACATCTGTTTTCCATTTCAAGAATCCGCACTTCATCTCTTCGCATGCCTGGCACCAGCCCCATTTTATTGTATACATAGTCCTAAAGCCCTATTAAGTCCACCACTGAATATTTCATCCAGATTGTCCCTAGTTTCTCTCAGGGGATTTCATTTAAATTAATTTTGGCACGCAGTTGGCTGTAATTCTTGACCAGTGTCTTTCATGCTAACCTGAAACTTCAAAAGGTTTCTTGAACCATAATGCAAAAATCATTTGAACAACATGTAAGATGCTTGGTTTATAGTACTAAAATTTGAAGGCAGAAATACTTCTGAGAAATAATAATAATAAAAAAAAAGAAGCCAAAAAGTTGTTTGAACAGGACAGATATGTTCTAGACGGCCTTTTATTGATAGCCAAAGAAACAGCCTGCAGTGGTCCTGTCCAAAAAGTAAGCAAGACTGTCACATCAAGTGAGAAATCCACTTTTATGGGCAGGATGCTCACTCATCTAATTCACAGTCCTGATGTTTTTACATCTGCAGTAGTAACATTATGTGTAGTTTGTGACATCTGCTTTTGGATTCTGAAATATGTTTTACATGATGAAAACCTGTACTATGAATTCCTCATTGTCAGGGGCCTGCTTTGGGATAGAGTAAGAGGCTGCTAAACTGGATGTCAGAGCATTGGTCCCCACTTTCGCTTTCAGCTCCAGAGCTACATGAGGAGACTGGATCTGAAATACCTGTTCTGTAGGAATATAAATTGTGTATCTGGGTGCATTCTGCATAGTAGGTATGTTGGGAGGATTTTATATATTTTTACTATGTCCTCTCATTTGCTGTTCCTGATTTCAGTTTTTTAGATTCTTGTCTCCCATAATTCAATCTGCATAGCTTTTTCAGTCTTTTGCAAAAGAACGTTTAAAAATTGGGAGCACTTTTCACAACACAGACCCCTTTTGCCCCGAGATTGAAAGAATTCCCAATCCTGCATCTGAAGAACGACAATTGTCCTGTATATGCATTAGTATTTCATTAAGGAGGACATGTGAGTTGCAAGCAGGCTTGCTATTTATTCCCATGCAAAGGGGACCCTTGGGTGTTCCTCCTGCCGTAAGCCATTCCGTTCAGGCTGCCCCATGGTGATGCTGCGTCGTATTTTGTGCAATGAGTAAAACTCACTTTTCTACTCACTCGAAGGAAAAAAAAATCTTAATGATTATGGGACTCAGTAGAAGTAGAAGACAAGTAAACATTTATACTAGCAATTCATATCATACAGCACCTCGTGTTTGAAAGGACTTCCTCCATAAAATAATTACTGGCAGTGGAAGCTTCCTGGAAGTGACTCAGTAACACAGGAGGATTCTAAGCACCATCACATTTCTGTCCGAAAAATAGGGCAGGCAAGCGTGAATCAAAATACTCTGTGAGGAGGAGGAGTCCAGAGATTAAGACAGCTGTAAGCACATACTGTTTAAATTCAGGTAACTTCATTTTTTTTTCAGATTGTTTTAGACAGTTCTAAAATAATACAATATCATTTGGTTTAGTGACACACAGTGATAATCACCATGCTTAAACAAAGGTTCAATACCACTAGTAAGTATTGTTAAGTTGTTATTAATTTAATCCATATAAATAAGTTAGTAGGTGTAGTACTTTGTAAAGTAGCATACTAATACCTGTAGTACGCTATTTACGTAGTATTGTTACACTTTTATTAAGTAAAATGCATTTAATGACAAAATACATAAAGAAAACTCATGCATGCCCTTGCATTTCTGCCATGCAACGCAAATGTAAGACATTAAACCAAGTGTTCCTGTCCTTATCCTAAATCTTTCCAAAATGATGCACCAAACCCTCTAGGTCTATCAGGGTGGGACAGGTTTCAGTTATCAGGTTCTCCAGCCATCAGCCTCCAAGTGCTTGGCAATTCTTGTCCCCTTGCTTCAAGAGCACGAACAGGCATTGGTGTCAGGCCCCACGAGATCCTGGCAGTGACAAGTTAGATGTTTTATCTGTGTCTCTTGGATAGTCATAAGAAAGATGTTGGGTATTAAATATTTATATTGGAACTGAGCAGACTCTGGCTTGCAGTTTAGAACATTTTTCACAGCAAGAGACAAGCGTTAGTATTGGGATAATGGAGAAACAGAGTGACGCCAGGGCTCCACACACTCCCTATAAGTTGATGGTATAAAAAAAAACCTTCTACTTGAATTTTTGCTTCCTCAAGAGACTATAAAAATTATTAGGTACTCTTTTCATCCAGTTATTTTGCAAATATTCACAAATATTTTGCCCATCATTTAATGTAAACACTTTACATTTCAGAGAAAGTGTGACGGTTTCTGTCTACTGCCCCATGTAATGTTTATTCTTACCTGAATGAGAATAAGAAGTTATTTTTTGCCTGCATGTTTCTGACCCACTATTTCAAATCGGGAATTAATCATATAAGTAGGGGATTGGTGTTTATAAAAAGTGATATTTAAAGCTTCTAAATAGTAAACATCAATGTAACGAAGAGAAATGTTTTCTATAAAAGAGTTAATCTCTACATTATTTTCCCTTTTAAAGTATAGTAAGTTTGAGTTCCTCTTTTTCTTTGTTTTTGTGTGGTTGTTTTTAGCTGTCTTGTCTGAGGAGGTGTTATAAAGTGGGCCAAAATAACATTGTGCCCCCTTCTTGTGTTCTATCAACAGGAGAACTAGAGTTTAGACACGGTATAGATACGTTTTACTAGTCACTTTGTACGAGAGGAGGCTTTGTACTCATTCCTGGAGGAAATTAAAAAGAAAATATAAAATAGTTGTACCTGTATTGAAAGTGTATTTTGGATTCATAGCAAAATCACAGCACCGTTTTACCTCTTTTCTGACTAACAGCTAGAGCATTTGTGTTGTTAAGAGATACCTGGCTTTAAGATGAGGAGAGTGTGATCAGGAATGATAAACGCACTAGTGATTTCTACTATGTTCTCGTGGTTTTAGTTAAAATATTGCAAAGTTTGACATAGATTGCTTTTACATGCAAAACCTGTACACTAACTTGAAACGCCCCACATGTGTGTGTATATATATTCTCTGGTGTGGATGTTTTTTATTACTTTACTACAGGTAGAAGAAAAAAGGAAGAAATTGTCATTTGTAAAATCTTTTCAGGTTTTATGTTCTCTGAAAGTCACACTGTCCGCAGTTGGTTATGCTTAAAATTTTGCACTTGTAATATCTTGAAAAAAATATGTTTTATTTTGCAGAGCATTGGCTGTGATGACTATCTGGGTTCAGACAAGGTGGTTGACAAGTGTGGAATATGTGGAGGGGACAACACTGCTTGTAAAGTTGTGTCTGGAGTTTTCAAACACACACTAACCAATCTTGGCTACCACAAGATAGTGGAAATTCCTGAAGGAGCTACTAAAATCAACATTACAGAAATGTACAAGAGCAACAACTATTTGGGTAAGTTGTATCTCAGTGAATACATTCTTTGTGATACCGTGCAATTTGGGCCCAGGTAAGCTGCTCTCTGAGCAGTATAATAGATGTCAAGGGAAAAAAAAATTAATTAGGATTTTGATCAAAACTAACTCTCAGTTTATAATTCTGGTTTGTTCTGGTATAAAAGACTTGTCACATTGTGTGTCATATTGTCAGAAAGGGAATCCAGCAAAGGAGCATGCTTTGTTATGTGAGGTATGTCAAGCTTACTTGAGCAGAAAAGAGGATTGTCTGATGGCCTAAAATGTAAGTGCTTTTGACATGGAAGTGCATACCACAGTTGTGCTGAGATGAAGTGGTATTGGGATAATGTTTTCAGGATATGAGATCATTTATTCAGTTTATTCTCAAACAAGCTCTTAATTCAAAAGAACAAAGAATCCTGGGGCATTTCTATTAACTTTTTAGCATGCGGGGTATATTTTTAGAGTTGTGTAGTGTCCTGCACATTAGAGATGATATGGAACTTTCTGCGTTTATGTCTTTGTCTTGTGTGCATTGTGAATGGTTGCATTCCCTCCTTTCACCTGAGCCCTTATTTCCTTAGTTTCCGTACATTTGTGATTCCCTCTTGGACCCAATTTTGCTGAGTGGTCTGGAGAGAAAACACTTTTTTATGCCTTTAATTGCTCTCTACCTATTTGCCCAGCCCTAGACCTCTCCTAAGAATTACCATAGCAAATGCTAATTATAAATCATTTTTTTCACTAGCTCCATGTCCTTATTACTAGAGCTGCTGCACTGGAAGTTTCAAATCTCAGCCCAGACGTTCCGGACCTCCTGTAGGTTGATGTCATCGTCAAATCTGATTTGTCCTGGTTCCTTCCAAAAATATTAATGAGCTATATATATGTACCGATGTTCATCAGCACTAACTGGTTTCATCATGAAAGAAAATAATTATTTTATCTAAAGTACTTGTGCAAATACTGTGCATTTGGTGGGAAATGGATGAGAATACAATTTGCTTGGCAAGCCAACTTAAGTTTAATTTGTCACATTGCAAATTTTATAAAATCATGAAACTGAAGAGTTTTTTTTTTCCCTCAGATTTACAAGTCAACTTATTAAAACAGGTAACAAGGAAATTCCCTTAGCTGTAATAAAACGGCTTGAACCACATGAATATTTTTGGATTGGGCAGGATGGAAAAAAAGTAACATTTTTTACTTAAAAATAATGTTGCTGGCATGTATGGGAAAGTGGCAAGATTTCTCCTTCCCATGCTACTCCTTATCCCCAGAGTTTATGCTGTCATCCCTGCTTTCAGTTTAAAGGTGCTGGTATAGATTTAGTCTGCTAAATACACCAACAGCCACCCCTGTTAAGAATTCTTAGGGCTGTAGTCCCATTTAGAAGGACCTCCAGCCTTTATTTACACTGTAACAATATCAGCTTGGCTTATCAAGGCAGGTATAATTGCAAGAGCACAGAAAAGAAATTGTTCTAAAGATCAGAAAGTTAAAACCAGAAGAAGATTTGTTGGCAATTTCTTGTCCAAGTTCAGTGGTATTTGGAAAGATATTTTCCAGTCTATTAATGGTCACAGGCTTCTCACAGATAGCACAGCCTTCCAAATCTCTGTGTTGAAGCAGATTATTATAAAGTATGTAAACCTGGTAAAGCTGGGAGACTTGAAAACTCAGATCTCTGATATTTATAGGTTTCTCTAGATTTATAGAAACAGGCAAAACCCTTGAACCTTTTTTTTTTTTTTTTTTAAATCATACTGGGATTTGGATAGGCCTCTTCCGTGATGGTGCTAGGTAAGCATCGAGGAGCCAGGGAGAGCATAGGGCCTAAAAGCTTTCACAAAATATGATTTTTTTCCATTATAAAACTTTCCTGAAAACAATGTGAGCTTTTTATTTGGTTTTAAAAACAAAAGCAAAATAAATCCAGGGCTAAACATCCAAGGTGTCATAGGACAGGAAGCAGTGTAAAATCCAGTGCTAACACTCCTGGAGCTGTAAAGGGAATTGAACTTGCGACCTGGTGTAGAGCTGTTCAAAGTGTTTCCAAGTTGGGCCCGTATTGAATCACATGAATTCAGTGCATATTTATAGAATCACAGAATGACTGAGGTTGGAAGGGACCTCTAGAGATCATCTAGTCCAACCTCCCTGCTCCAGCAGGGTAACGCATGTGTAGGTAAGTTACTTAGGAGAAAAAATATGTCACAATTTTGTTTCTAATGCAAGAACAAGGTTAAAACCTAATAGGAAACAGTGTGTTAAAAGAGAAAAGTGCAATATCTTCCATGTTTCTAAACCATCTCACGTGAAGTTCATTATACCTAGTTTCCCCCTGCTTGTGCTCACTCACACACACATTTACATATCCTTCAAATTATTATCCTTCTAATAGTTTCAAAATGATTTTCTGCAGGGAGAGTTTATTTCACTAAATAAATGTTCATCTTATTCTAGCCAACATGTAGTTCTTGGCTAGGGTAGTTGCTTACTAAAGCCCTTGAAGTTGTTAAGACTTTGGATGAAATTCAACCCTGGTGTTAATGAATTCAACTCCACTGAATTCAAGAATTTTACCTAGCCTAATGACCTTTGATTGAACCAGAATGTATCTTGTGCAATGGTCTTTGCTGACCATATATATTTTTTTCCAATATGGGTGTTACTTAAATAATTACATTTTAGAGTTTCTGGCAAGGTTATCTTATTATGGTAGTTCCAAGGTGACCTTTTTCCATCTGGCGTCATTAAACAGCCAGCTAATACCTAACACTGTACAGTGATCTGTAGGGCTCCAGAGGCATTTTGAAAACATACGGAAGAAATGCTTTTCCAAGAGCTGTTTTACTCCTTTTCATGTATTAAACAGCAACTGTTATGAAAATGCAGACCATGTTACTCAGCTCTGTGATGAAGAGGTAAATGCTTCAAGAACAGTGAGAATTACCCTTTCCTCTGGCTTGAAAGTGATTAAGCCTTAGTGGCTGGAGCAGCCACTGCCTTACAAAGCAGTGCTCCGCATGCAGTTTGTCACTTACATTTTCATACAGAAGCTTCTAAAAGAGTTTCGTTACTTGCCAGATTGCAGAGGATCTGCTGAGAGAGAGCCCTGAAGCTGGGGTGCTGAGCAAGCAGTTTGTCTTGCACAGGTGATAGGGGCTTTTATTCAGCTGGCCTCAATCTCAAGGAGAGTTCTCCTTATTGCTTCTTTTCCAGGTACGCAGCTTCCTGGCGCTTTTTAAATTTTCCTTATTTCCTTCTCCAGCCTGAAGAAGAACAGGAATATTTTTGCCCAGCATCTCCTGGCTAGACTTTGTTGCTGATACAGGCTCAATATGACAATAATTATGATCAATCTTGGAGCTCATAGCAATTGTTATTGTTTTCTGTGGTTCTTAGATCTGTCACTGTTTGACAAAGGTGATATTTTTTTTCTACAATTTGTTTGTAAGCAGTGTTCTTACAAGAAGTTATTACTACAGCAGTGCACAAACTGAAGCCTGCTGTTGCTTTGATCATCTGCCCTGGAAATACATCATCTGAACAACAGCCAGCAGCAATGAGTCCCACTGAGGTGCTTGTTTCCTAAGTACTTTATTAAAGGAATGAATTTTCTTTCAGTATAAATATGAAAAGGTTGTTTTGAAAGAAAGGGATAAAGAGAAGTATGCAAAATAGAGGAAAGTCAGAAAGGCAGGCTGTTCAGTTTGGCTTGTAAAGCACTCGGCAGTCTGGTTGCTTATATAACTTTCCAAACCCCCCTGGCCTGGAAGTCTCTGGAGAATGGACTTTGTTGCAAGATTTTCAGTATTTCCTGCTTCTTGTCAGACCCCAAAATCTTTAATTTCAACCTTTCTCACAGTGTTTTGATTATGCTTCTGTTTCCATTTACAGTCAGAATGAAGAAATTTGACTGCACAATTTCAGTGAAAATGGTTTTAGGGAAAGAGATGGACTAAGAGCTTTAAAAATCAGAATGCATTTTTTATTTGAACTCACTTATCTGAAAATCTTATATTTTAAGGCTTTAGAAAGGTCTAGGTTTGTCAAGTATTTTGCATAAAAATATTAGTTATACTGTTCTCTCTAGCACACGCAGTATTTGGAATATCGGCATACATTTTGCTCAAGGTCTGTTAAAAATCTCGAATTCGTTTGAGCAGTGTATGCTCATTAGATCTCTAAGACTGTGTATATTTGATTCCTCTGATCAATTTTCATGACCATTTCCTTCATTCAGTTTTTCAAAGTTTCGAAGCATCAAAGAGTAGTTCATTCCTAGCTGTCATTTATGAGTTTCCAGTCTCCTTACAAGTTTTTAGCAGGTTTAAGAGATTATTAAATATGCATCTACATATCACTTTAGGTCTACAATTGGAAGCTGAGCTCTCACGTTCCCACATCTTGGGGGTCCCTTTCACTCTGAAACACTCGCTTTGCACAAACTGTGCTCTTCCTCTTTCTTCGTAGAGGAAACTGTGACTCTTGATGGTGACGTAGGAAGTGCTACTTTTCTGCTGGTGTTTGCATAGGGTAATTAGATAGAAACATCAGAGCTCTGAAAACACTTGAGTTTTCTCAGCATAAAAGCATTGATCCTAAAAGGGCTGCTAGAAGAATGGTTTGGTGATACCTGTGTCGCAGCCTGGGCAGGGGGCCATCCTGTTGCAGTCTTGTGTGCCCCGATTGTTTGTGTCTTTATGATAGTCCGTGTGCGTAGCACATGGTAATACATAGTAATAATTACATCTCAAGGTAGGCAGTACAAGAATTTTATACAATAAAACATCTGTACCTGTCTCAGTTTCCTCACCGCTCTGGCCTCCACTCAGTTCTTCTAATAAATCTAGATCTTCCATTCTTCTCCTTGCCTCTTGCATGCAGTTTTCTTCTGGAAGATGAATTCTCCTTTTACCACTTCAGCTGACTTTCTTGTTTGCTTCTTCCTTTGTCACTTAGATGTCCAACAAGGGACAGTTTTTGGAATGTCCTGTATGCTTTGGAAATCACTTTGTGAGGTGATCAAAGGCCCTCATACGCAATCAGTTGCTCAGTTTTTTGCTTGGAGTAAATATTAGTTTACCTAAGGATGTTTTTTACTTGGAAGTTGTGATCAAGGTGTAGTGATCTTAACATTGCCAGTCATGTGTCAGATACAATTATTTTCTCCTCTCATGTCTTAGAAAATTTAATTCAAAATGAATTTGCTGTTCTTGACTCAACTGCATGAAAAGACTCACCAGTGTCATTCCAAATTCATAGCTATCCATAGACAAATTCCCAAATCATATCAAGACACATTCCTTCCTTTTCTTGCCAAGAAGAGAGTTTGTTACTAATTTAAATGGTTGTTCAAGTTCTACAGAGCAAAACTTAAGAAAAAATGTCTGGGAGCCTGGTTTCAATTGTCTTAGACATTTCTGTACAGCATATTTTGATTCCCTAATCTTATTTTATTCTGAGTGAAATTATTTCTTGGATAGAGAAAAACCTCTTCCTTTGTTCCTTAAGCATCCCTTGATCTAGTCAGATAGAATGCGTTCTTACATCACTGCCTCTGAAGGAAACGTATTTATCTTTTGTGCTCTTGCTTCTCTGATTTTCCTTTGAACTTTAAATTTCTTTCCCTTTCTAAAATACTTTATAGTAAAGTAATCCACCAGTAGAAATTCAAAGTAATTAGTGGCATCACAGTTGGATCCAATAAGATTTTGTTTGAAGAGAACAGTTTTACATTGTGGCATTAAATTCCGTACAAATGTGTCTTTCCTAATACACAGTAAGTATGGGGAAATTTAAAACTTGATTTATAGATGGTGTGATTAAGTTAATCAAGGGCGACTTTATGCTGTATTTCTTAACTTGTCCAGTGTCTTTGTCCTATGTTGAGTTGTGCTTCCAACACTTTGTGTCAGAAAGATTTGTCTGCTTAGAAACCTTACAGACCCATCTTCCTTTTGTACTGGCACCCATGGCAGCATTAGTTACTGCATGGTCAAGGC
>JAUBNY010000041.1:3519468-3535733 GCA_032275445.1 Crypturellus soui | reverse complement strand
AAGTTTTAGTGAAGAGAAATGCATGCAAGCAGCATAAACCTATGCCAAAGGTTTTTAATACTTAACTATTGATGCAGAATTACACAAATTGCTTCTCATAGCAATTTAACCCCTCAGTTAAAATAAGTTTAGCTCTCTGAGATACAGTTTGATCTCACTCTCCTTGTGCTCCAGCAGAGCAACATCAGCCTTTCCTGAGAACTGGAGCACAGAGTTACTCCCCTCTGGCGTTTCTGCATATCTCATGAGCAAAAGCAGCTGTAAGAAGTGGGCATTCTAGAAGATCACGTGCCAAAATGCTTAGGCGATCATCACCCAAAGCGTCGTGAAAGTTATTTAGAAAGACAGACCAGATTTCTGCCTCCAAGGATTTCTAGTGTAAATAGATGAATCATCAGAAAAGTATATGGAAAGTGTATGTGCTTTGGAGTTAGCAGCATATCTCTTTTTGTATTTATGAAATTGATTTTGCTTTTCTTACTATTTTTGAGACTGCTTTGATGTACTGTCCCCCCAGATTTATCATGACTGATGTCTTGGCTGAGACCTTGCAAACTACAGTATCACCTAGTATTTTATAGGCATCAGGAATCTTTGTCGCAATGTATTGGATCTTCGTCAGTCTTTCTAATTATGTAAATAATGAATCCCTCTTACAATGCCTTTACAGTTTGTCTGTTTTAGTTCCAGTAACTGGGATTTGTATGAATCAAGTGAATTTATTCCTTTAATTAAATTCACATACACAGTGGGAGAAGGGACTTTCCAGGCACTACCCAGCAGCTGTTGCTCTCAAAAAGTTAACTCATCTTGCAGGTTTCCAACATGAAGTTACAGCCATCAATGATGGATTAACATAGACAACATGTTTTCTTTCTCTAAATTCTTTTTTTGACCATAAATCAGATATACTTTAATTTTAATGGTGGGTGCTTAACAAAGTCTCGTTTATTATTGCCAGAGAAAAAACAGATGACAGCCTGGTTTTCTCTATCTGTCGTGAATTTTATAATTATTTTTTATGTAAGCCTTAATAGGTCTGGGTTTTCATTTTATTAAGCTGCATATTTTATGATGATGTAGAATATTGCTGTAAAACTTTGTTTTAATGAGAAGAATAACAGTCAAAAAAAATCCAAAAGCTTTGTAGGGAACCACTTAGCCTTTTTCAAGGAAATAATATTGTGGAAGACTAGGGGTATCTATAGTGTTGTTTTTAAAAATGTTTTATGATATTCAGTGCTTTTTAATTAACTGGTATTTTTAGTGTTTAAGATACTGAAAGCAAAATGCCATAGCTGATATTTGATAGTATACAAAAACCTTATTCTGATATTATACAAAACCTTCTCTTGAGATCTCTGGTGTTAGTTGTATGCACATATTGAACAGCTTGTTTTGCAAACTGTAGGATCTAAAGAAGATGTGCCTTAGAACGAGCTTTTACCCACAAGTCAATTATTGGTATTTACCATTTCTAAGCAAATGTACAGCATCTGAGGAGAGAAAAAGTAATGAAATACCTTTATTCGTAGTACTGAGATGAATGTTTGCCTTCAGCAGTTGGATCTTGATCTGCCTCGTTTCCTAACATCTGTAGAATTTTTGATTATGAATAAAATTCAGTCTTGAAATATAGATGCTATGTGTAGTTGCATGTAAATGAAGGATAATTAGGAATACGAGATAAATATCCTTTAAGTTATTTAACTGTTCCAAGTGATCCTCAAAAACAACCCAAATCAACTGCTGTCTAAGTACAGTAAAGATTCAATTTCATCAACTGTATGAGGAAGTTTTAGAAACTTATGAGGAAATATTTGCTGGCTATTGGGGTGCGGGTGAGTTTCAGCCGTATGTCCTTTCAGGAATATCTCTTAATTCTGTTGGGATGTTGTTTTTGCATGCATACATGTGTATACACACATAAATTTCTTGGTGAATATATACAGAAGCCTTACATCCATAGACTTAGTATTTTAAAGCAATTAGCTTACATGCACTTTGCTTTTTCTGCTGCTCAAACAATTGAAAACTGGCACTTCAGTAGCCTGCCATTTTAAATGCTGCTTTCTAAGCTTTGGAACAGAGCATCCCAGACACACTGCAGGGAAATGTTGGCAGCTTTATGCAGTGCAGCGCTGTGTCGCCTGGAGAATAACAAAGCATAAAACTCTGCTGTGGTTTAATCCTTCTTGGGCAAATACAGTTAATACAACAGTTGCAGAAAGTGTTTCCCCTGCCCCTTTCTTTCTGAATGTCACTCTGAGCACAGATTGGGTTTTAGTGTTTATTATGGCAGTGGGAGCAGAAGCAAATAAGGAACAACGTACCGTGCAGAGGAGGATGGCGAGCAGCAGGGTGCCAGCTTGAGCGCCAGGTAGTTCTGTCTCAACAGTCAGAAAAATAATCTTTCATCAAAAATGTAGTCTGTTCTTTGGCAAACACTTTTTTTTTCTTTAATATAAACTTCACAAAGTCATTTTAATGATTTTTTTTTTTAGAAAGAGCGAGCTAAGGCCTAATACTGTCATTAGTTTTAATAGAATTACACTGAAAATGTAGTATTTGTGAGCCTGATTGTTGAGTAGTCATCATCATCTGTTACACTGCTGCAAGCAGGGTAGGGTAAATGGGTACTATGACATAAATACAAATTAATGTAATAACCTTCCCATTCTGGATGAGTCAACAAAATTAACAAACGGCCTAATCTCATTTCTCCCTACACAGTTCACAGAAATAGTTCAAAACCAAATGATCTGTCAGGGCTGCTTCTGATAGAAGAAGGGAACAACAAGCATGTCTAAGTTTTGTCTACAAATCTTCCTGTTAGGAGTGAGCTATTTGAGAAAGATGTTGTGGTCACTTGTCTGTTGAAGGGAAGTATATAAGTGGTTGATTTTTTTTTTTTTTGGCCTAGAAAAATAATATAGCAAAACAAATGCAAGGAAGAGAATTTATAGCCAGAGGGCCTCTTTATTCTTCACTTTGACCAGATTCTGTTCTGTACCTAGTCTGTGGCTTGCAAAAAACCTGCACTGTTCAGCTTGTGTTGGATTAACTCTCTGAGTCTAGGTGACAGCTCAAATGAGGAAGCCTCCCTGCTCCCGTCCAGCTCCGCGAGGCTTCCTGCTGTGGCCGGTGCTCGCTCTGCAGCGCAAAGGATAAAGCTTCCAAAACCATGGCCTATTCCCTTTTTGGTGTCAACAGACACCGTAGTCAAATATTATTCTCATATGCTTTTTAGTAGGTGTTTTTCATTGTAATTACTTGGTCTAATGAGTTTCTGTGATTCCTGACCTATGGAATCAACTATGGAATGAAGTATTTGGAATGAATGAAAGAGCTCTGTTCATGATGCTGGGTTTAAGGTATACACTGAATGAATAGAAATAACCTAAATGATTTAGAACAGTGAATAGCCATCTAGCTTATTTTAAATGTCCATTTATTTTAACAGCTTGGTTGATGTCAAGAATCAGAGAAGATGGAGGAAACACACGTGTATATTTCTGACTAGATAGAATGTGTACAAACATGTAGTATTAATTACAACAGAATAGGTCAACAGTTTCTAAGGTTTTTTTTTCCATGAAATACTTTCATTTCTGTCCAAACTCTTGAATAAATGATACCCTGAAATAATTAGTTGTGGTATCTAATTGATATACATCATTTTTAATATTCTTAAATTACTTCCCAAAATTATTTCAGCCATTCAAATTCTGTCATGTAAACAGTGGGTATATGGATAGCTTTTTTTAACTTGCAGGATGCCCGGTATTCCAAGATTTAGAATAATATTCTTCAAATGTTCCTTCCTTCCTCAGACTGTATTTCCTGCTTTTGATTTTGGGAGAAGTGTGTTTGCAGCAGGCTTCTCAGCGTTAGGAGAGTGTGTGATCAGGATCTGAGTACAATAGTTTCAGATTTTTGTACTGATTTCCCATGTATTGAAAGTCCTCGGTTAGTATCTGCCTCCTCTTGTCAGCAAGAGGATAATATAGCTCTGCTTTTGTTGTTGAGATATATGTAGCTAGAAGCAGAGGTCTGTAATTGATTTTAACACCTGCCGAAATAGAAGGTTGTGATGGAAGTAATTTACTGAGGATTTTTTCTCCCTCTTGATGGTGGCTTTTGATGGAAATGTTAATTAACAATTGCATGGGGATTATCAAGCTCTCTTTTGTCATTATGTCCTTACACATTGTCTATAAAAGCCTAGAGCAATCATTTAGGAAAAGTGTGCATAAATCAATATAACTAAATTAAATATCCAATATTCTACTCAAATACTGCATCCTGGGAGCTGGCTGTTGGTTGGGAGGATCCTGTGAAAGAAGCTTTCAAATGTCAAGTTCAAAGGATAGAAACACGTCTGTAGTCAACAGAAGAACTGATTATTCCACAGTGCAGTCAGGAGAAGTAATTTTGTTTTCAATATTGACTGGAAAGACTGTGTTTTGCCTTTGAAGTACTGTATTTTGCCCTTTTTTTCAGGACACCACAGATCTGATGGTGTTTCTTTTAATGATGCTACTCTAGAATAAAAAAGTATGGAAAAAGCATTGTACAGCAGATAGTGATATGGGCATCAGGCATTTTTAACATTATTAGCGTTTTCATCACAGCAGTGCTTGGATGAAAAGTAGCATTTTCTGTTTTGTGCTTTCTAAGACTTTGCTGTTTTCCAGAAAAAGTATTGGGGGAGAGGGGGACTATTAGCTCATCCCATTCATCTTCCTGTCAACAGATGAACATCCCTTGTGCCACCTAAATATTCATATTCTCTCTCAGTAATCATGTTGGTAAGTTAATTTCTATGACAGTCTCTCCAGCTGTCAGTCATTTTCACTGCTGCTCTTCTAATCCTTTCTGATGTGAACACAGTATTCCATATGCTGTGTAGGACAGCTTTAATGTATATACTGTACTTTTATTTTTAATAAATTTCTCTGGGTTGGTTGGATTATCTATTTTAGTGTAATGCTATATTTCTAATTGCACACAATGCCTATTAGCTTTTCTCAGCTTCATTTCTTTCTACCTTTTTCTTGCCAAGTGAAGAATTATGCTGCCAATTATTTTCCTCCTCTCCCATACCCTCAGTGTTTCCAGAATCCCTTAGTTCCTCCGTAGTTGCAGTCAGTTACAGTTAAATGAAAAGAAGCAGTATCATAAAAGAAGATATTTAAAAATATTTATTGAGCCATAGATTAATTTCACTTTGAAGAGGCTTTTGGAACAGATGCAAAATAATCCCCAGCTGCATCTGTGTTCCTGCTGAGGCAGCCCAGGAGGTGGCCCAGGAGCCTGGGCTGCCGCAGATCCTTCCCACCCTGTTCGGTGTCTCTAGCTTGTACTGGAGAGCGCCCGGCCTTTCGGGGCGTCCTCTTTTTGTGCACAATTGTTCAGCTCACTTGGAAGCGGCAGTTATCCAGGAAGACTTGTAATCAGACAGACCGAGATAGTAATTGAATATAGTATCATGAAATCCTGCTTAGATTTTTGTTTTTCATATAAAAAATAGTTTTATTGTGTAAGTGAAATAAGCTTGCCAAAGATATGCCTGCAAAAAGCTGTTTCTGGTGGATAATTGCACTGTTGGGAAGAAATCATTATATTCTTCCAATCTGCATGTGCAAAATGGCTCCCGCGCATTGTTGTTGCTTTTTGTTATATATGTAGCTGGAGTTAAAAAGAGGGAGGAAAATGTTGATCAAATGACAGTTCAAGAGAACTTGAGATTTAAGACCTTTTACAATTAATTACAGTTGCTAACTAAACCCTGTTGCAGTGCACAACTGCCACAATGTGTAACTTGCTAAGGCAGCAAGAGGGATCTTGGCTCATATTCCCATCTCTCAAATCCTTTCAAGTAGCTGCTTTTTTTAGTGAGCATTATAGGGATGGTTATAATTCAGGCTATTCCATTCTGACCATTAGGGAGTGGAAATCCTGTCCCACGTCCTGTCTGGCATACTCCTAATGTCATCATTAGTATAGATTTTCTAGTGGTTTCTTGCCTGCTCTCATAACTCTCACGGTTGTGTGGCAACTAATGGACACTGGGGCAGTGTTCTGCCCGCTGGACAGACTGCTTTTGATTTCATAAAGGAAACATGTTGTTTTGAACCACAGTTGATGCTGGAAAACGACTGCTCTTGAAGGTGCCCAGAAATGTGCTGGTTTGCAAGATCAGCTTGTAACTGAATTTTTGCATTATAAAGATAAAAGAAAAATGAGAAGATGAACATTTAATATAAAAATATATTATTCTGGATTCTTTGAAGACATGATTGAATTGAGAGGTGATGGTAAAAATTGATAACTCCAAGCATGGGTTATTTGAATGGAATCAAGTATATGTATATTTTGAACTGTTTCTATAATCAGATACAACTTTTGTGTTTGACCAAGTGCCCAACATTTCTACACTACCAAGTGAGGCTGTGGCCCCTGAAGCTGGGACTTTGCCTTGGCAGCTATGGGAAGTTATTGCCGGGAATACTCCTGCTTTGTGCTGGCACTCGCTTCCTGGCAGACATGCGTGGAGAGACTTCTACATCTGTGCTTTTCTTTCTCACAGCGTTTATAGGTAGCAGATGTACCACTGCTTGGAGCATTCCTCATTTTTCTTTCTTGGCCAGTGTGACTGCTCCAAGTGAAGTGACATTGCAAAGACTCTGTCTCTGGGTAGTTGGATTTTTATTCTTTGTGGCTTTGGGGGGCTGCACTAATGATGCAGCAATCAAGGATCCTATTGGTGACAACAGCTGGCCTAACTGCGGAGCGCTGGCATCCTCAGCTGCTGATCTTAGGCTTCTCAATTTCTATTGCATTGATTTAATTGCTGATTTGAAAGGTGAAAACCTGTAGTATTGGGGGGAAAAGTGATTCCTTTATATACTAGTAATATCTAAAAATGCATAATTGCTCAAAATATATGATTGAGGAAAGGTATTTGCCGGTGTGGAAATTCTAAAACTGACAATCATTTGTTCACAGCACTTGAAACATTCCTGAGGCTTTGAGGTTCTTCCCTGCATTTCTAATGGGAAATGATTACCATCATTTTCAGCGTTGTTTGCTTGCTGTTTTGGCAGCAAGTGGAAGAATATTAATGCTTTGCCATGGTCCAGTTTCTTTTTTTCCTCAGCTGTTAATTTACAAACTTGTTGCTTGTGGATTTCTGTGTCTGACATTTGCCAAAACTTTCAGTCTTCTTCCTTCTTCCGTGTTTTAGGGTTGTAAATGGAAAGTTCATTTGTTCCTAAGCAAACAAAAAAATTAACTCTCCCAGATCACAATACTGGGGCAACCACAGCACATGTACATAAATAGTTAACAGTGGAAATTCTTAGATTCTCATTTTCTTCCCTGTTGCTATTGTAAGATGAGCTGTAGAATTCTGTACAAATGTCAGTGTTTTCAGAGTCTCAGGTTGACTTACTGGATGCTCCTAATCAAATATAATTCCTCAAATTTGGCTCATTGTATGATTAGAAGATGGCTTTCCATATGGTATGGTCTGAAAAGATTTGATTCACTTTGCCTGTGATGGTGCGTGTGGCCTTGCAGTTGAAACAGGGCTAATTTGCTGAGCTCTTCATCTCATTCCTGAAAGACTCGGTGTGGGAGGGTCTAATACAAACAGTCCCTTGTGCTGAGCTGCTAGAAGGAGGGTCTGCAGGCAGCCGCTAATCTGTACAGTAAACTGAGGCGAGAATGTTCCTAGTTCTGATTTTACTGAAATTACAAAGATGAATAGGGTATCAAAGAGACTTACCACAAAAAGGAACTGCCTGAATTTTAAGCAGGGTCAAGTTGCTGAACACAGCTGTGACAGATGAATGCAAAATTTAGTAAAGTACCTATTGTAAGGCTCTAAATCAGATGTCTCGAGCAATTGACATATTACTTGGCAGTGTAATCAATCTGGGTTAAACAGTTGCACATAAATTAGTGTTTTTGCAAACTGTTCCCTGAGATACAGCTGTCATCTGACAAATTCAGTTTTAAATTATCTGCAAGATAAAAGCTTACTCCTTGCTCTTCATAATACATTTGCGAGAGGTTAAGAAAACATATGTTTCTGGCCCTAATTACCTTTAGATGGTTAGCTAGAATAGCCACAGCATCTAGTGTTTCAATAATACATATGGCCATAGATAACCTGTAAGCTTAACTTACGAGTTGTTTCCTTTCAGTTGCTAGCATCTATATACATCCAAAAAAAATACTTTGATGGTACAAGATTGTTTTCTTTCTGAACAGCTACAGGTACATCAAGGACTTATTTTTCCTTTACTACAATCTCAAAGTAAATTTTAAAATTATAAATGCCAAATAATCTTACGATTAAACTGCATTTCCACTGTCAACCAACCAATGGCACAAGTAATACTAGGTTTAAAACTGGGAATCATCAGTAGCTTAACCAATTTTAAACAAGAGGAGATAGAAACTGTGTTGTTTAATTAAAAAATGCATAATGGTATATGCATTTTCAGGCTTGGGTTTTTATATCCAAGTAACATTTGCACAAGCTTTTTTTTTTTTTTTTTTAATTAAAAAAAGGAAGTTGTCTGACAGGTGAAACTGAAAAATGAACAGCAGATGTTGACGATGTTGACATTTTTTGTTCATTTTTGCATATGAAATAGGGATAATACTAAGGTATTTTTATTTTAAACAGCTAGTGTGTGTCATACAAAGAATTATGTCTTGGTGATGTGGATATGAAGTGTAAGGTGTGTAAGGTTAGTGTGTTTTCTGAAATTTTAAATGCACAAAACGCACATCTCTGTATCTTCAACAGTGTAACAGAAATATTATTTGTATGGTTATCCGTATCGCTCCAGACAATCAATATGCTGACATTAGCAACAAATGTTAGGACCACAGTATATGCAAGATTTGAAAAAGTAGGGAAGTATATATTTATCTGCACTTTCTTTTTTTTTTCAAGTTACAGTCCAGTGAAAACACCTTTATAAGTGTTTTTACACTTTATAAGAGAGAATCATCTCTCTTTTCACAAAAACATAAAACCAATCAGATACTACTTAGAAAGTGCTTTTCATTTTTAAGGTCATGTTCCTAGCTAAAACACACAGTAGCTCAAGAAGTCAGTTGCTGGTCAGGGAAAGTAAACATTGGGATGCTTAGCATTAATGAACACTTAAAAATACAACTATTTTCCTTCCTTCACACCTTAAATGCTCCCAAAAATGAATGTTTAAAAAATGAAACCTGTCAGCCATTCATATCAGATGGGTAGATGTGGTAGAAGCAATGATGATGGGCAGATCTGCAGGATTTCCTGTCTTTGCACAGTGCACATGTGTGTCTCGATTCCTCGGTGCCTGATTTAATTTGGATATTTTTTTTCCTGTTTGCTTACACAGTGACTTTTTTCCTGGCAGTTTTTTGTTGTGATCATAAAACAAGTTATTACTCTAATCACATTATTATATGATTTTTCTCTGAACTTTTCCCCTTTCCCAGGTAGGCCACTTAGGTAGTCCAAATCTTCTGTGATTGTTCTAATACCTGTATCTTTTACATGTCCTGTAGACATTCTGAATTTAGAGAATATGCTTTGCCTTGGAGGAGACTGCTGAAAAGTCAGCTATTACGAGATTAAAAGTGGCACAAGCATTTTAAAGCAACTTTCCTGCTTTTTGCTTCTAAACAAATTGGGTAATTCATGGTAGTAATTTCAAATGATATTATAATAATTCTGTGACTTGTGAGAACAGTTTTAAAAAGGAGGGAGAGAAGGAAAAGATGGAGGTGTGTTTTTCTGATGATGATGATGGCTTAACCCCTTGATTTTTAGCAGTGGTGGTACTATATTGACCTGCTGAACATTGAACTACAGAAACAAATCTGAAATTGCAGCTCTCGTGTCTCTGGTGGCATGTTTCTGCACAAATTCTCCCAGTTTTCTGTCCTTGAGTTCTTCAGGAGGTTGGTAGAGTTGGAGTCTAGTGCTGTGTTTGCTGACCTCTTACCCATGTCTGGTAGATATTCAGAGGAAGTCACGTTGCCTCGTCTTTTTATTAGGCTAGGGCCTAGTTTTGCTCTTGCTAAGTCGAGATCACCTGGTCATAGGTGAGAGTAATATAGAAACTTAACCAAGATGCTGTTGCTTTAGTGTTATGTTATACAGAAAACTTAGCTGAAAACCCGTCCTCTTCTGCCTCTGCCTGTGTTCGTAGTCTCTGTTTCGTATATGAACAAGACATCACTGGCATTTATCTGCCTTTGGAAATTAAAGCCTCCATGCCTTTCCTGTTCTAAGAAGAGAAACTGTAAGTGTTTGCTTTTGGGGAAGATATTCCTCGGAAAATTAAAATGCAAATGAGCAGTAATAACAGATGGGGGGGGTTCTACAATGTCATGAAAGGAAGGCAATTTTCCCAGAGAATGAAAAATGGAGAAGAGCTGTTACAGTACAATTATCTGGAATTAGGTACTCTTCTGCCATAAGATAATGAGTGACATTTTATGTTTTCTGAGTAGATTGTTCAGCCTTTTAAATTAACACTGAAATTGCAAGCAAACAAGCAAAAGTCTAATAATGTCAATTTATAAGTGATGTAATTTGCTATTGGTGTCCAAATCTGGCCTGATTTTTGATAGATTCTGATAGAACCACTTACCTCTCATAACCTAGCTGGTGGTGAATCTTCCTGCTGTAGACCTAGTTAAACTGCTCTTGCATTTTGGAAACAGTCTGCCACAAACACTGAATAGGTCTTCTAAAAACTTCCCATGCTTGAGAAGAAACAAGTCATCCAAAGCTATGTTAGCTTTTAGCTGAGTTGTTTGCCTTTGGCATCTACAAGATCTTAGAGAATATAAAGCACGTTGAATTGTCTTTTTCCTTAAGCCTTCTTGCTAAACGTTAGATGAAGGGAGGATGCCAGCAGTAAAGGCAGCAGTGACATGCCAGTGTAAATTGGGCAGGGTTTATGGCAAATTACTATGATAGCAGACCAAACTCGTAGTGCATATATAGCATCTCTAAGCAGCTTTGCTTCAAATTATCATACGGAAACAGTTCTCCAGTACAGATGTCAGAAAGCTGCAGCAAGATGCTAAGATCAAAAGTTTTTCTGCTTTTAAATTGAACAAAAAAGATCTGTTATTTTTTCCTGCAGTCATTTTAGAGTTACTGTTCTGTGCTCTTGTGTTCAACATTTCCTCTAGGTATTTCTTATATGCGAGTACTTTGCTTCATGCTGTTTCTGACCAAAACTTTACCTGTGCTTTTCTCCAGAGTACTGTGATCTGACATGTTTTGTTTTCCTTATGTTACTCAATTTAAGATACATTTGGTGACATAAATCCAGATCCTGAACCACTGGATTAATACGACATTTATCCCCACTGCCAAGTGAAAAATCCTGTATCAAGGATAATACTAAAGTGGGGGGAGAAGAAAAAAGGTCAGGAGAAGTCCATGGACAACAAAGCTTTCTGGTGTTACACGGTGCTACCTGCCTTGCTTTCTTTCTGCTACAAAGTTGTCAAGTGGGTATACTGCAATTCCATAAACTGTCATTTCTAAAGCATTTGGGTAGTATTTTGCATTAAATACGCAATTTCAACATGAGTTGAAAATACTAATAAATTACTTAGCAAGTTGCTAGCCAAAGGTACTTCTTTGTAGTCTGGCAGAAATTTCTGATAATATTCAGCCATTAATTGCTGTCAATTTTATATGTCATAAAGCCTATAAGACATATAATAGGATTCTTTTCCTGTGGAAAGAAAGAACCTTCAAATTCAATCTAACACTTGTCTATTCCATATATTAAAATCTTATGGAAATAAAAAATTGTTTCACTTCAAACAACTGCATATAAAGAATGGGATAGCAGGGAAGCTAAATCACTTAAAATATTTTAAAGCATTAATGGTGACAGTGATATTTTTCATTTATCACCTCTTTTGACCTGTTTAACATCTACTAAACTAATAACAAAATTAATAATTCTACAATACAACATCAATACAGTAAGACTTAGTGTGTTCTGTGCTGGTGGTTTTGCAACTGCTCTGACTGTATCTGTGGGTAAATGAACATTAATCAATAGGGTGCAATAATACGTGACGCTACATTCACTGTGGTAAAAGCAACACAAGTACAGTAGTTCCGAGACTCGCGTTCTGCAGACAGCCTCAAAAGGGCTTCATCGGTGTGTTCTGCTAACCGTTAGTTTTATTTTTCACGTATAGACGAACTGCTTGTAGGATTGATCATTAGCTAGCCTTATGTTGTGTTTGAAGTTCAATATTCAACAAAAGACTTTGCATTCTCAATCTTCAGAGCAAACATAATGGCTTAATACATTGGAAGAGTTTGGGTTATTTAGTGATAAATGTAGCCTGATTGAAGAAAGGATGTGAGGGTGGATTGAATGTTGTCTTCCTCCGTTGTTCCCAAGCGAGTTTGTGCCAGTGTCTGTCAAGCCAGTGCTCATGCAGAAGCAAGCAGGGAATGTGGTCTCTGTACTTCATTCTAGCCTGCAGACTTGCCACTGGTGATAAATATGAAACAGTCTGCCAGAGTTCCTGCTGTACTGTGCTGTGCGGCCGAGCCTGAGCCCGTGCAAGCAACTCAAGAATAGGCTAGATCTTGAAAACAGCAATAAATGTATCTACGCAGTCTGGAGGGTAGAAAGAGCCCTGTGTGACAGAAGGAGCAATAAATTGTTCAGGATAAAAGTTGAAATCTGTTGTGTTGATGAGGAAAGTGCGCATGTGTTGTGATTCAAAGAGAGGACAGTTATTAATATGCCAAACATGCCACTTTCTCCATTTCTCTACAAGAGGAATTTAGGTTCCTAGCAATCATTTGGAATATTGCATTTGTAAGAACTTGTTAGGGGCAGGAACCAGCCCCTATCAAGTACAAATTGCACTAAGAATGAGTGGAGTTGTCTTGACTTTTCTGAGGACTTGGTTATGTGTTTTAGTTTTTCTGCTGCTTGCACAATGGTAATGACAGGATCCCTGAGAAACTGGCAGTGACTCTTGACACTTTTTCAAGAAAGTCCTAGTTCCTTTTCATTAAGCAGGCTTTGTCAGTGACAGACCTGCTGCAACTGTGTCAGTCAGATCAGTTAAAAATATGGCACTATTCCCTTTTGATGTGTGCAGGCAAGACTCCTTTTGTAAGCTGTCAATACTGATTCCAAATATATTTTCTTGAAAGCTTTTTGGTTAAAGTTTGACATTTATTTATTTATTTTTAAATTCTAATTTCCCAGAATTACCAAATCTTAGAAGTATGCTTCCATTGCACTAAATATGCTGATTTCCCCCATGTGATATTTTTCTGAATCCACTGCTACTTAACTTTTTCACTGTTAAGAATGTAACGTACATTTTATTAATATATATTAATTTATATTAAGTCAACAGTAATTTTCAGCAGAATGATAGTCATTGATGAATGATAAGAGGAAGCATTTCATATTAAGTGGTTTTTTTTTTTGATGTATTATTTAATTCATTTCATGCCATCAGATAGGTAATTTTCTTTTTCTGACAAATTAGTTTTTGCAGTCACTGTTTCATTGATTTTGCTTGGACACGTCAATATGCCTGTGCTGAAATGAGCAGAACTTGCTCATTTGTCTTGGTAAGACTGAAATGGTGCCACTTCGTCTCCTTGTTCTGTCCAATTCACCAGTCCGTGACAACCCTAACCTTTTATCATTTAATAAATCTTAGGAGTTTCCCTTCAGGCTCTAAGCACTTGGACTGCTCTGTAGTTACTTGCTTTGGATCTGTTTGTTGATTTAAGCATAAGCACACGTATTCAAGGCTTCTGTCAGTCTGTTAAATATAGCTCCTCATCTGCCTATAAAAGTAGGGAACTGCTTAATTGAAAACTGCTGATACTTTCGTTGTGTACTATTGTGGGATTTTCTGTTGTAAGGTCCGTTCTTTTGTTTACCCAACAATGCAAAGATTAAAAAAAAAAAAAAAAAAAAAAAAAGGCAAGGTAAAATTTTGCTCTGTTGCTTTTTGAATTTAGAAAAGGAAAAAGATGGGTCTTAATACCCCTATACTCAGTGGAAGTTAGCTCGAACATAGACAACTCTGAGAAATCTTCTTTAATATGCTAATAAAACTGCTTGGAGGAAGATACACTTCCAGCTATGTGAAGTGGATTTGGGGCCCTGTGAAGCTCAGGGCTGTTCAAATTAGGATGTCTAAACTGCTTAATTAGTTTTGTGTCCAACTCAGTGCAGTCATTTTACAGAGGCAGGCCCTCGGAACTGAAGTGATAAAGCCAGGTCAGGCGGAAGGATGTTTTCATAAAATCACCAAGGCTTTTATCAGGTTCTGTGTTTTCTTGCCTTAGACACCAAATAATTTGGTGATCTTAAAATCTCACGAGTTACTGACTGGTGTTCTTTCAAGCAGTCACCACCAACAGTATGTTATCTTAGTATAGGTTATTTGTCTAGGCAGGAATATTTTGAGTTCTTGAGTCTGAATTACAAGTGTGTGTCGTGGCCACAACTTCCTTGCCTGGGGTTTCTCTCCCTGTTAGAATCCATCCTAGCAGCTACTACTTTTGAGCTTAAAGCAGCAGGAAGGATCTTCTTTTCTTGAAGATAGTGGTTTACTAGACACCATTAGATGCAAGTTTCTAATTCTGTGACATGAGTTTCACCCTGTATAATATGCAGGGTGTTAGGGATTGGCTTTATGCTGTATTGTATCAGCCTTGTATTACAGGACATAAGACAGTTACTCATAACTTCTTTTTCTTTGCCTTTGAATCTGGTAGAGCTACTGTCGAGAAGTGTGTTATTAAAATCAGAGGGATTTTTCCTTTCTTTTTATAATGGATATCAGGAATGAATATCAAGCAAGCAAATGCAGTAAGAACGGCATCACACTATAATGAAAGGCATGTGATTTACATTAAGAAAGTATCCTTTCAAGAGACATTAATAGTCAAAGGTGATGTTCTTTGTAGACTCAGCTTCACAAAACTGTAGCTGAGCTGAGCTACTGTTGGTGATAGTCTTTATTTTCAAGGAACAGATTGTACTAGATGTCCTCCAGATGTTCCCTCCAGCCATCTCTACAATTCTATATCTTTTTTTCATTCTAGGTATGCTTGACTATAGGAGTCATTTTCTCTCCATAGATTAATAGAGAGAAATAGTATGAAAGTAATAAATCTGTCATTCTCTCTTCCAAAGAATCTTGGTGGTTAGAGTCTCTTCCATAGAGTTATGAAAGAAGTTCAGATCTTCTCTTCTATATTCTACCTGGATGCTCTAATTCCATGGTGCTACATCAGAAAGATGGTGAATTTTGACTTTTGCTTTTGTTAAAAAGTTTGTGATATTTTTCAAATGAGTCATCCTCATTCAGAATGAACTGCTAAGTGCAACGTAACATACTTTGTAATACTGTAATACCTCATCTCAGCAGGGGCGGGGGGCGGAACAGGAAAAAGAATAAATACATTTTAGTGCATATAGGTGTCAAACTGATAGGTATTGCCGAGTGTTTCTTACTCGCTTTTTGCATAGTTCTGCTTTGTTACCATAATTGACCATTTTTGTTAAGGAATATGGGTATTTACTTGTATACAGTCCTGAGAACACCTTTGTTCTTTATAGTTTGAAGTAGTCTGGTTCCGTGAGGCTTGAAAGCGAGAGTAGGCTGTGAAGGTTTACAGGAAGCTACTCTTGGTATTGTGGAAATCTTTTATGAGGAGTTTGAGATGAGTTTTTGCTAAGCAGTAGGTAGCTAATAACTATAAAAGTGATTGTGTACATCAGTGAAGTCCCTCTCCATTTTCCTTCTAAAAATGGGGAATGAAAATGAGATGACGTAGAATATGATAGGGCTTGAATGCACTACTTTTCTATTAGCATTAGGTAACGTTGTTCCTATAGCTTTCCCATCAAAGGACATTGTTCCCGTTTTTCAGTATCCACCAACTGTTTATAGTTGCTTTTCCTGTTACCGTCTCCTTTTCCTTTAGACTTACAGAATCATAGAATGCCTAAGGTTGGAAGGGACCTCTCGAGGTCATCCAGTCCAACCCCCCTGCACACGCAGGGTCACATAGAGCACGTGGCACAGGACTGCATCCAAGCGGGTCTTGAAGATCTCCAGAGAAGGAGACTCCACACCTCTCTGGGCAGCCTGTTCCAGTGCTCTGTCACCCTCACTGTCAAGAAGTTCTTCCTTAAGTTCCCGTGGAACTT
>JAUBNY010000041.1:3484460-3496060 GCA_032275445.1 Crypturellus soui | reverse complement strand
CTGCCACAGGGATGCCAAATTCTGCCACCACAGTCTCCCTTCGTGCAAGGGTTGACCTTATTATATGCTCTTCCTGAGTGTTGATTGTGCAGTGTTGGCTGTTATCAGATAATCTCTGCCAATTAGACTGCATCTGGAGATGAGGAGGAGAGGGAGCAGCATATGTGTATTGGGTCTGCAAAGCAGTCTTGAGCAGGAGTTCTTGTATCGTTGTGGCAGAGATGCTTTGCGGCTCTAGGTAATCCGTGTGTGCTGAGAAGTAAGATAATATTGTTCCAGGGATGCGGTACGTATATCTCACTCTGGGATCAGATCTCAGATTTTTGGTTTCTAATCCTACAGCAAAGTTTTTTAATATCAATATTTAATAGCTGGCTCATTCTTAATTCATTTGCATGCCTCCGGTGAATCAGTGTGATACGTAAGTGAGAGCTGTGACAGTCTCCCTGCATCATCAGGAAGATTTCAGTGACGTTCACAGGCACTGGAATACATTGTTCTTTGGTTAGGTAAGAGGAAAACTTCTGTTGATGTTACCCCCATGTACATAAACCCCAAGGTAGCTTTAGGTGATGTCATGACTGCTGACTTTTGTTTTTCTAAGATTTGTATTTAGGTCATTTGGGAATTTAAACTGTTGCATTCCTCTGTGGCTTTAATTACAGAAACAAATCAGTGCAGTTTTGGAAGCTCGGTGATTCGCTGGTTGTATCCTTTCTATGAGATAAAAATAAGTGGCTTTGAGGGTAAGTGGGTTTTTGACCCTTCAAGTTGAAAAAATAGCCATGGGGTTATATGTTTTCCTGAAACTCTGTTAAGAAAATCAAATCATAGAATTACAAGATTTACATCTTAGTTTCTGAGCTTGGGCCGAGGAGAGGAACTCCCGAATGCTCTGATGAGCTTGCAACTGGGTGGCTACACTCACCTTCCAGAGCCCCAGCCAGGGAAATTCCACTATTTTTTCACCGATAGCCCATGAACAAACTTCGCAGCTGCCAAAACCAGCAGTTTATTCAGCTAGCAAAGACTTTCTTGACTTTTTTTTTTTTCTGTCTTATTTATCTTTTGGGTTAGTTTTCAAGAGTTAAATTCATCTGGGCCAATGCTGAGGCCAAAGCATAGATGGTGCTTCAGTCCTTGCTTTGATATCTGGCGTAAGACTGAGATATAAATTGGAAGGGAGAATGGTTTGCTAGGAGGATAGGGGTGTACTTGTAGTTATCAAAGACCTTTGTCATCCCACAATATTCCAAAATTCCCACCTCTTTTTTTTTCTTTTATTCAGATTTTCTACTGCTTGAGTTAATTTCCATTGTACCAAAATAAGAAAGAATCATAAGTATATTGATAAGTTTCTTGATCTATTTTTTTTATTTGTACTTTCCTGAAAGATAGTGAATTAGTTATATGACAATCAGTACCTAGCATATGTAACGTTACTTTCTAATGTCCTCTATGCAATATTTCTAATGTAAAAAATAGCATAACAAAAGGAAAGAAAATCCTGGACTTTGGCTTGCCTTGTTTTCTTGTAAAAGAAAGTAAAAAATAATTTGTCACAGGTGAATTGAGATTGCATCCTGCAACTATAGAGAATGTAAAGAGAATTTAAAGAAACCTTTAAAAAAAAGTTTTACATAGTTTTAACAATTCCTATATAAAATAATTTACTATTTTAATACACTTTAAATAATTTATTTGTATTTAAAACTAATCTTTTAAAATTTTACAATTAGAAGTTTTGGCATTAACACGTAAATTTATTTTTAAATATTAAAAAGATTTTTTTGATATTCAGTACAATTCAATATAAAAACAGAAAAAGTAATGTACACTCTTCACATGAAGTACTGTACATGATAGCTGAGCTCTAGAGTGAGCTTTTGAAGTTGTCAGAAAAGTCATAGCTTGGTTGTGGTGAACAGCTTGGACATCCAGCACTCTCCACTCCTAAGATCGTAACAGATCCTTCCCATCAGTATATATTCTATTGTGTTATAGACACATACTGTATACAGTATTTAAATCCCATTTCTATGCCTGGGTTTTTAAATATATTTTTCCCCAGCATTTAGATCGGAATATTTTTAGTACATACATAAATATACTTGACATACACAACTTGACAATGATCCTACCAATTTTCTCATCTCAGTGATATGAAAATTCAACTCTTAAATGCAAATTAATGTAATTGAGAAGTCAATCATATTTACAATTTGTAACCATGTTGTGTTTGTGTTAGCAATAAGAAAATTAGGCTTCACCTGTCTCCTTGGTGCTCTTTTGTCAGTCCTGGCAAGGCTAAAGCCAGCGTAGCCTAGCAGGCGTGATGCTGGCGGCTCAACCGCTGACTCGTCTGTCGTGTGATCTGCAACCGAGTAAGCCCAGTTTCACTGTCTGTGGTGGGGCTTCATTTGAAGGCCAGTTACCAGTCTCTGTTTTTTAAGAGTAGGTACAGCCTATCATTGGTAATAGAGTTTGTTATCAAAGTGTAAATTGCTGTCCCCATCCTTCTGTAAATAACTGTATTTTAGCAAGACAGTTTCTACTGATAATCTAAATGGTTTCTGATGGAGAAAGGGTATTCTCATGCTTCCTTTACGTAACTTTAATTGCCATATCCCATTGAAAAAGGTAGTTGCTAAAACATACTATTTCTTAAAAAAAAAAAAAAAATCTTATTTTGAAGGATCCCAAGACTTCGCAAAGAGCAATGGAATGTTTTACCATGAATGACTGTTCAGGATTATTTACTGGAGGAAAAACGTTAATGCAAGTCAGCATTTGCATCAGGAAGCCTCTTCTGGAAATGCTCAGGAGAGCAGCCTGTTCATTTGTTACTGTAGCCATTCACAAATGAACAAGGCTCAGGCTGTGGATCCTCACAATTTCTTACTCACATGCAACCTACAAACCAGAAATTAACTGCAGGAATTACCATGTTGCTGCTTCTTACTCTTGCCTGAAAAATACCTTCCTCACAGATATCTGAGGCAGGAAGGTTTCACTAATGCAACAGGAGGACTCAAATGCTTTGCCCAGATCTTTGCAGCATGTGTTGAGGTTCTGAATGGTCCTTGAAGTGGATTGTACTGTGTAAGAAAAATCCTGTCTTGTTCTCACTTGCGGGGAATGGACTGAGCAGAAAGGGTATAGTTTCCTTGTAATGACATAGTCACTCAACAGAAAAATGCCTATGCATGCAACATGTCACACATTTATTTTTGAAGTTCTGATCTTGATCTCACAACTTAATGACTTGTTTTGCTTCAATTTTGTCATTTATAAGTGAGTTGGTAGGGTAGAAACACTAATATACTCTTCCATATGGGGATACACTTAACAATAGAGAGGAAAGTGTATTTTTAATAAATATAATATATAATATAATAATATAAATATAATACAATAAATATAAGGCAGCTTCTTTTTTATGATCAGTAAAGACTGACAAAAGTTGTTAGTTGAAAGACTGCCTTTCTGGGGAGAAAGAAGAAACAGCTCATCATTTACTGTGAAACTGTTTTAAGAATTCAGGCCAGATTTTTTGGTTGAATCCAGAAAAATACACACATTATGTGCTGTATCAGCTTAACTTTAAAGCTTCTCGCCTCTCAGAGGAATTCTGCATCCTGTATTAGCACTTATATTGCCTACACAATGCGTGGAAGGAGTTACAGGGCTGAGGAATGGGCTGAAGTAGAGCTCCATGCTAGCAGTCAGAAAGGATCAGTAACTGCAAGGCTTGCCATTTTTACTGTTCTTCCTGTGCTGGTTGTGATTTTATCCATTTGGTTTTAATCCTTCCCTAAAGATAAGCACTTATAATCTGTTCTTCAAATTAAGATGGGCTACCTTCATTCTTTTAAAACAAAGTCAGGAAGAACTTACCTTTCTGACACTGCCTACCTATTACTTTTTAAAACAGCCATTTGGTTAAATTTGGGTGCGATACTGCATCATTCTGGGGGGCTGCCCTGCGTGCTCCTCCTCAGCAGGGTGGGCCAAGGAGCTCTCCCAGGCAGCACATTTGTTGAAACACTGCTCTGTTTGCTGCGAGCTGTGGGACAGGAGTAGGTGCAAGAGGGAACAAATGAATGAGGACACTGGGAAGCAGGACATTATTGAAAACAACAATTAAGTAAAGAAAGAACAATTTGATTTGCTACATATCATACCTCAGAGAATCATGTTTTATCTAGGAGTTAAGCAAAATCTTTAGAGACAGCCTCTACAAAGTTTGGTGCTGACATCAAAATACCGATCGTACAAATGATGGTGAAGACTGAAAAAGCCATCAAGCAGAGTCGATCCACTACAGAGGCTGCGAACTTCCATTCATTGCAAACGGCTTCCTCTTCATCCTGGTCTCTGAATCGGTTTGCGATGTAGCGAACCTCTTCCAAGATCTTAGCCAAATCCGGGTCACCTTCAGAAGGGTGGCCGCTGTGCAGGAGGTTTTCTTCTTCGGTTGGTGAGCAGGTCATCCTCCCGCAGATCACCCCCGAATCAGTGGTAGGGGTGCAGTGAACCCCTTCAAGGCCCCTAAACCCAATGTAGAGCATGTTCCCGTTGCTGCATTGCTGCCCGCTCACGGTGTTCATCTCCACGCTCGACAGGCTGCACCGCCGCTGTTTGTGTTGACAGGCAGGACGCACTTTGTCTTCCCCTGGTCTCTTCATCCTCAGGAACCAAGCGCACCAGTTCAGAAGAATGACCCTGGTCTGGAACAAGATAACTAAGAGTAAGCATTGCTGTACACATCTACTGTCCTCAGTAGCTATTTGCATTTTTACAGTTTGAGTGACTGTCTGATCCCCTGTGCAGCAGCTTGAGAAGATGGGACCAAAATTTTCTAATTGATTCATTTGCCAGCCACTGAGCTTGCTTTCCTACCCTGACAGTGCTGTTGACGGCCTCAGACTGCTGTTAAACTATCTCTGAGAGTCATGTCCCAGTTGTCTCCCCCTTCCTTGATGGCAGTCTTCGTAGTGCTGGTATTTGTTAGTCTTGAACAGCAATATTAAAGTCCTATCAACTTTTACTAGAAACTGCTAATAAAAAATATCATTTATCAAAGAGCAATTATTTTTGAACAGTCTAAGTAGCTCTGCTTTGGACTTGGTAAATCCTTTCACTCGTATGTCTGCTTTAATACTAATTTTGCTTAGCATTTCTGTATGGGCTGCAAATGTGTGCTATAATGATTAGACCAGACTGCTAAATTTTACTGTGTTTTGACTGTGTTGTCCCCTGACTCTCACAACAGTTGATGGCAGATTTTAGAATAGAGATATGAATATAACAGAGGAAAGATAGAAAAAAATATATATTTTAAAGAAATATTGCTAAAAATTAAATCACTACATTTCATTTTATTGTTTTCCATACTGTATTAAACCAGCCTTACAGAAAGTGCAGGCAAGCCAGAGACTGCCTCAGCTCAGATTCAAGCTTCTGTAATTTATTTCAGTCAGCTTTCGAGGGCTCATTTCAGTGTTTCTTTTTCAGAGCACTAATGAAATATTATTGTCTCATATAACATATAACTCTTGCACTGTAATTAATATTAGATCTGGTTGATTTATTCTGACTGCAGATTGCTGCTCAGAGTAGATGTTATATCCAGGCAAACCTCCAAACCAAAGGCAGATCTTGCCTTGTTATTTTATTTCTGTTACTTTGCTTCACCTAGAAGGATAATATTTTCTTAACTGAGGGCCTGACCTAAAACCCATCAGCATCAAAATAAAGTCCAATGGACTTCAGCTTCTCATTAATAAAGGTCACTTCTCAATATCCAATACTCTATCTTCTGAGGATGTTTGACCCAGTACTAAATATTTGTCCTTTGTAGGTCACCAAACCCTAATCTAAAGATTTACACCTTTTATTCTCTTCATTCAACTGCTTTTTTTAGCTCACTCTGCCAGGACAAGCTGGAGAATTTCCCATTCTCCTGTCCATAGGGTACATTCTCTTTGACTAGTGAGGATAACAATAACTCACATTTTTTCCAGAGAGCAAAAAGAGAGAAAGATCTTTCTGTCTTCACCACTGCCTGGTGTTGCCTTGTGCTGAGTGAAGTCAGGAAGGCTGGACAACTCATGTTCATTGATATTTAGTATTTAATTTTGTTTTCAGCAAAGAAAACTCCAGTAGCAGACTGATGCTTTTTTGAGGGGGGAGGGAATCTCTAGAAATGCATTAGGAAGAAAGCCTTATCCACTTAAAAAAGTCTAAGTTTCATTTGCACTCAGCAGCAGTTCTTGACCAGAGCTGCTAAATCAGCAATGTAAGAGCAGGTTACACTTCCACTTGAACCACTGTGGCTCTTTTGGCTATTGATGTTTCCTTATTCACATCACAAGAACATATAGCAGCTATGCAGCTGCACCTTGAGGCTGGCATGTTTCATTTATAATCTCCAGCAGTAGCTGACTCCTTGAAAATCACCTTCATCTATTTAGTTAGGTTTTATCAAAATCTTGAGGTGCCCCTAGCTGTTGTGAAGGGCATTCTTAATTTAGAAGCAAGATGAACAGTCCCTCTGTCTGTGATACTAGCTTTCAAAGTAAGATGCTAGGGGGAAGGATTTATTTTAATAGCAGGAAGTAAATACAGGTTACCAGATACTGTGTCGCATCTCTTGTCTGGACATTATGAAATAGATAATGCATTAAAATCAAAGCTTACCCATTTAGGCATTTTCCCCCCATCTGGATCGTGGTGGTGATATTGCAGTACGATGACAGTGACAACAACAGAAAGACCGACGATAATCATAGTGCTGGCAAAATACTGGGCTGCAACGCAAGGGGATAATAACAGCAGTGTACTCTGAGTGATACTGCGTTGTGTCTGTGTGCTCGTCTACATACACACATGCTGTATTAGGGTGGGTCTTGATCTACATGCGCCTGTGTTTCTGTTAAGCCCTTTGGTCAGCTTTGCACTAGCGTTACACGTGCAACCGCAGGTACTTGGAAAGATAACGAGCTGTGTTGATTTTCTCAGTGAAGCCAGAGAGGTGCCCTGGAATAACCCTCCTCTGGGTTTCATTGAGCGAGGCTCTGGAGCTGGGCTCACCTTCCCTCTGGAAAGTCTCTCTTGGGGCTGTGCCGGCGCAGCCTGGGGGGTTGGCTGTGTCCCCCAGCGCTCTCTGCAGCTGCGAGAGCTGCAGCGGCTTCACCGGGGAGGGAGGCCAGTGCCTCCCCCCAGCCTCCCTCCTGCTCCCCGCTGCGCTCTGCTGGGCTCTGTTTATTTTGCCCCAGACCTTTCTCCAGGGCACATGCAGAGGAGGTCACCATCCCTGCAGGGGACTCCTCTTAGGGCAGCATTAGGCAGCTCGGGTGCTTCTTGCATCTTCCCCTGGGCTGTCAGCGCTGCGGCCTGTCCCTGGAGGACAGGCAGCTCCGGCGCTCACCGAGGGCACTGCTGGAGGCTCGCACAGGGCTGAGCCCAGGCGCCTCTGCGTCAGTCGAGCGCAGCAAGCTGCTGCGTGTGGTGTCCTTGCCTCCCTGCTGGCCTTGCTGCAAAGTCATTGCAGCTCCTTGGACACAAAATAAAAGTGCATAAAAGCAGTACTTAGCTTACCGATTAATGGCACAGAATCAGATGTTGCTGGCATAATTTCAGCGACAAGTAACATGAAGACAGTGAGAGACAATAAAACTGTTATACCTGAAAAATAAACATGAAGTTTGGATTCAGATCAGTGGCTTGCAGTTACAAGGCAATAAATTATAAGAAGAAAATGAATTTGAAGGGGTGCTGTCAGCAAGGTGCATGCTTGCTGTTACCCTTGCACCTATGCTCATACTCCTGTCTGAGGCTGGTTGAGCTCCGGGGTAGTCGTGATGTTCCACGATACTCGCGTGAATGCAAGAACAATGCAATGCTTCAGTAAGTTTGAGTGTTCTGACCTGGCAAAACTGATGTATTTTTAGATCTCATAGCAATGATTGCAGAACAGTTTAGTTATCGTTATTTGCTTAAAAAAACCTCAAAACTTAGATAAAGTACTTCTTGCTGTCCGTTTGCTTCAGGAAGGTGGTGTAATTTTGAACGTATGACTGTGAGCCACCTTGGTTCACTGGTGTGGAGGCCACAGTTGTGATAGGATTCTAATAGAGCAGATTTATTTTTCAGGGCAGATTTTAACTAATGTGTGTGAATGTGGGTGTGTGTGTGTTTGTTTTTTAATCAATTGAAACCCTGCTGCTTAAATAAGTTAGAAGTTGTCCTGCCTGATCGATTGCCTGAAACTTTTCCCTCCCACAACTTCAGCCTCCTGTAAGCTCCCAGCAGGGGCTAACCAGGGCCACCATGCTGGAGCATCGCACACTGAAATAGTTTATGAGCTAGAAAAGGACATACAAACTATTCCTGCTTGCCTACTAAACTCTCTAAGCATATTAAAATATAGCTACTTTTTTGGTTCAGTAATATTTACAATATACTACTACGGAATTACCTAGTGAGATCTTTTCTCCCGAGTCCGCTGGAAGCAGAAAAACTAGTAAGGCAAGTGACGATATCAGTACACAGGGAATGAGAAGATTGAGCCCGTAATAGAGAGTCCTGCGTCTCATAGTCACTGTGAATGTTACGTCCGGGTAAGGCTCTTTACAGCATTCATAAAAACTCTCAGTTCTCTTCCCAGGAACTCCTATATAGGAGGGAAAAGAAATAAGTTGCTTTCAATGAACTCTATATTAGTGTAGTGATTACTTTGAATAGAAAGGATAAATATAGCTTTCTAAATTTTACTTAGGTAAGCCTACTTCTTTATTAGTTTCCAGTTAAGTGTTTCTTGTCAGACAATAAAAGAAAGTCAGATGAAAGATACTCACTGAATTCAGGAAGCAATTTTGTCATTGACTGTTTTATGTCGATTTTCATTCTAAATCTGTTCTCAGAGATTCAAATGCCACTAGCTAGATGTTCCAAGTGAAAGATGCCGTGTTTTTTACACGCATGTCTACATGCATGTCTACAAAACCTATCAGTTTGTATATTTGTCTAGACATTAACTGGTTAATTAGATGGTTAATTAGATTACTGAAGCAATATAAAGCTGTATTGATAAAAACTGATTTGAGTAATAGAGTAGTTCGATAGCTATATGACTCCATAATGCTTGATCTTTATTTACACAATTTCACTTCTGTCTTTATTTACCAATAATTACTTCCCCCCATTTTGGCAATGGAGAGGAGGCTGCAAATTCACAGTACCCATAAGAAATGGCGTGCTTACCTACTAAATCCCACTCCCCATTTGAAATGTAGCCAGAAATGTCTGCTTCTTGCATTTGTAAGTCCAAGGACCAGCCTCCATAGGTCCAGGATCCAAACTTCAGGTTACACTTCTGAACATCAAATGGAAACCAGCGCACGTCTATGTAGCATGAGCTTTTAAATATGCCTAAATTGGATTGTAAACAAGAACACTAAATTGAAATGCTTGTTCACATCATTCCACATATGTTTTGTAACCAGGCCTTGTTCTACCTTGCACTCTCTGGTATTTACTTGTAAAATATATTTAAATATGTCACTGATGACTTAAGATGCAGAAAGCAAAATTCACTTGTGCAAATGGAAGGAATTGCACCATTCATTTATTGATAAACTATTTTCGAACTACACTTACATTTTGTCACATAGTAGGAAAAGATTTAGCGAGGAAACAGTTCAGATTTTTAGTAACTGTTTGCCAGTTTGAGATGCAGCAGAAAATGCAATCTATTTTTCCTATTGCTGTTATTGAATAAAAAGATAAGTCCTGAAAGACCCCTGCCCTGCTGGCTATACATGGAGAGACTCAGGGATAGATTTCTGGTATCAGATGAAGATCCAGCCAGACTAAGAACTGATTTGATGAAATATGGGCTAAGTAATTTCAGATAGTAGATACATCCAAGATGTCACTAAGCATCTTTTTGTAAAGTGGGCTTATTAGTAGAAGAAAGAGCGAAACTAATGAAGTACATTTTTATTAAAAGATATTACCTTTACTTTAGCAAACAGTATTTCACTATGTGAAAAGCTTTTTAAAAACTTCCTTTGTGCATCTACATTTCACAACCAATGCATTTTGACAGCAGAATTTACATAATTAGTATTGAAAATGTATCTTCTTTGATGGCTTTCATACAGAAGTATTTTCCATGATACATCTAGGCTTAAATCTATCCAATGATGGCTGGTTAGATAAATGAAATATTGAAATATCAATGCAAATTTAAAACTGCACCATGCATAAGCTGAGTTACTAAGATTTATCATATCAAAGCAGCTGACTTCTTACCTGGTGGCAGATATTGGCAATGTCCTGAAGAATTGACTAAAACATTTGTATGAAATGTAGCATCAAATCTTTCGTCAGCACTAGAATAGAGAAGCCAAATGAGTTATGTACTCTGTGATTGGCTCAATAACACCTGAGAAGAGTCCATTCCTTTTAAAAGGATTATTTCTGCCCAAAATAAAACTTCACAACTTGTGTCTTGGTACCAGTGACTTCAGAGTGACTGGCCTGATAATATCAGATTTGTTCCTGATTAACAACCCGCCTTACTCTGTCCCTGATTTCCAGGCTGGCCAGGTTCATTACTGCCCCTTGGCTCTGCTGGCTTCTGCAAAGTAAGAACTTCCTAAAAACTGCTCGAGCATCTGCCCGAGGAGATCTGGTCTCCTCTCGCTGTTCACATTAGCAGCAGCTAGAGAGCATGGAGCAGAGCAACACTCCAGCCTCTCATCTCGCCCTGCCCCTCACATTGCTCAACATTATTACTGCCTTTTATATGCAAGACTGTTTAATGCAACTCCAGCCTTCACTATCTGCTTTAGAATCCACAAATGAAGTTCTGGGTTAAAAAAAAAAAAAAAAGCCTGATTGATGCCTTTCTTTTGGCAAAGGGCATAAATAAAACTCATGTGAGAAATTACTACGTGCAAATTAAATAGATACAAATAGATACAAAGAGATACAAATGCAGCATGCTAAAATAGTAAATCTGTACATATCAGGTCAAATCCTACTGAGATTCATCTGAAATTATATCAGAATTATAAAAAAAAAATGAAAAGAAAATGTTAAGATGTAACTAACAGAAATTTTATTATTCCATGAAGCAGTGAACACTTTGTAGCTATCTGGAAAATCGTACCACCAGAAAGAAGCACTTTTACCTAATCTAGTACAATTAAGAAGGTGGAAGAGGGCCACATATGCATTAACACAGTCAGTCCTGGAATTTGTACACAGCCCGAGGTCTATCCCTGAGTAAAAATACATTGATAAATTGGCCCTGTTCACTTCCCCTGTTCATAATGTAAAGAATACAGCATTAAATAGAAACCCAAAGCCTTAGCTGATGTAGGGGAATAGATTATTGTATTTGAGTTGTTATGTTGATGATTCAAATACAAACAGAGAATTTCTTCAACTATGTAAAAATAAATGCAGTAGCACAATAGACTGGTAGTAAAATTTAGGATAGCTCCTGCAAGTTTCTTTCTACTAGGTTGCAGCAAGATGTGTAACATTAATATTAAAACATTTATTAATATTAAAACATTTATTAA
>JAUBNY010000041.1:3419595-3437099 GCA_032275445.1 Crypturellus soui | reverse complement strand
TGAGCCCTGCTGCTCACGAGCTTCGTGACTGTTTTCCTTCGCTCTGCCTGGTAAAGTTTCCAGCTGATGCTTGTGGAGGAGGAGGTGCACGAAGGCACCTCGAGGTTGTGAGCGCTGCGGCTGTGACCTGCTCGCCCTGGCACAGCGAAGCTTCCACGTTACCCACATGGCTGCAGCCGGCGCTTTGGGGAGAGCGAGCCCTCTGTCCTGAGGGGGTGTGGGCCCACGTGGGGCTTTCCAGCCTAGTACCTGGACGTGGAGAGGGCTGCGGGCTTTGGGGGCGTGTGGGACTGGCTCGGCTCGTGCTTCCCGAGCGGCATCGTGTGCTCCATGGCCTCAGTGCGGTGGCCGCAAACCCTTGGCTCCTCAGCATGTGCTGCCTCAGGGGCAGTGCTACGGCGCGAGTGAAGGAGCCGCTGTGCGAGCGGGTCTCCGCAGTGCGGGGGATTGGGCACATCTCATGTATGATACTTATTCTAGTGTTTTGCTTCCTGCTGCTCTTCAATTAAAACAAATTGAAAGAGTTTAAACAATAAAGGTTTAATCGACATATCACAGGAGGGATGACTAGTGCATCAGACAGACTGTGCCCGCTCACGTCTGCAGCGGGTTGCTGTGCTTGCACAGCAAGCTTCGCCTGCGGATGAAGACACCTATCCAAGGAGCCGCGTGTCCCCCCAGCCCTGGTGCGGCACCCTGCCGCAGCCCCGAGCCCGCAGCCTGCACGTGGCTCTGCGGGGAGCTGCTCCCCCCGCAGCGAGCAGCCCTAGTGCCAGGGCTGCCCTGGTGCTGAGGAGCTGCCTGTTCACCTGTGCGGCTGGGTGGGAGGGAGGCAGCGCTCCTGCCCCTCGGCTAAGCCATGAGGTCTTCCCTGGCACCCCCCATCTCCTGGTGGGCCGGGTGCTGCGGGATGGCGGGTGCTGGGGCTCCCCTGCAGCCGCCCTGCACTGGGGTGCCTGTGTGGTGGGTGGTCATTCAAGCTCCACCTGCGGAGCGTGGGCCATGGAGAGCCTCCCCCAGCTTCCCAGTGCCGCGCGGGCTGGAGCTCCGCTGCAAGGGGCGAAGGGCCAGCAGCCTGCGTGGCTCCGCGGCTGCGGCCAGCGTAGGCCGAGCAGCTCCCCGTGCCCCCGGCACAGCGCAGACCCTGGAGCCACCAGCGGCACTCGCCTTGCCCTGCTCTCTGCTCCCGGGGGCACCCCCCACTAGCCACGTGCTTCCCAGCAAATACCCCAAAATGGTTTGAAAGCAAGAAAAACTCCAGGAGCCTCATTAATAAATGAGCCTGTGTCTTATTTAGGGTCTTCAGGTAGTTAAACACGGTAGCTACGGGTTGCACCAGGAAGGTTTGTGCGGGGACCCTTTTGGAAGGGGCTGCTGGAAGAGCAGCCCTGGTCCCGCTGCCTGCCCCACTGCAGCTTTCACAGCCTGAGCGCTGGGATCGGCCGTGCTCTGAGCTGCCGGCCGTGGGGCAGCAGGAGGCTCTGCCCTTCAAACAAAACAAAGATACTCCCTTTGGTTTATAAATACGCATGTAGAAAGTCACTTAGATGTGTAAGGTCATACATATGTATGCTGAGAAAATAAGTAATAATTAAAAAAAAAAAAGTATGTTTGGGGTGATAGGTGAGTTTGTAGGCAGCACACTCGTAAGTTGATGAAATGGGAATGCTGGGAGGTAGGAGTCTGTTTTTTCATTAGCTCTCTAAGAAGAAAATCAGCCATGTACAGAAGATGTTTCAATAACTTAGAGCCAGTTTCTTTACAGAGTTTGAGAAGATAGTTTGTTCTTTTCAAAATGCACTTTTAATTTTGTGCTGTCACCCTGTAACTTGCATATCAGCCTTGGTACACTGTATTACAGATGTATTTTTAAAGGACTTTGTTTATTGGACTGGATAGTACACTGAATCACAGCTGTGTTTTTCAGGTCAGAGTTTAGTGCCCAGTGACCTTAAAGAAGCTATATGAGAGTAAAATACAAGCTATAAAAGAGTTAAAAAAAAAAAAAAAAAAAAAAAGTTGTTATAATGCAGTTATAATTTAACATTCTCTGGAACTTAAATTTGAACAGTCTAAAAACCAGCAGAGACAGAGGCCATCTTGGGCCAAGCAGCCAATGCAGGGTTGGAAATGCTGTCTAAGTAGCAATTTGGTAAGAGTAGTATTTGTGCAGCCTTCTTCCCTTCCGTGGTTATTCCATGGGTTGAAGCACACTGGGAATTGCAGTAGCTGGAGCTGGCGCAGCTGGGAGGGAGGCCGTGGTCCTGGCCCGCTTAGGAACCACAGCCACCTCTTCCCGTGCACAGAAACACACGTTTGCTGTTAATAGGCAATTAAAAAAAATTCTTTTGTACATCTTTTAAAAATAGTGGACTATAGGTTGAAAACAAGTATAGTAGATTCTGGTTATTTTGATTTTCTTGAGCTTTTTCAATGATTTCTCATTTTTAATGAGAAGATACAGATGTCATGTTTTGGTGCAGATTGGGGAGAAAAAAAAAAAAAGCTGTAAAGTCTCAGCCATCTGGGAAATCAGTTTACTGCTCAGCTTTAATATATCTGTTATGTTTCCATGTGTAACTTCTCCTTCAGTGCCTCATAGAAAGCTATATTAATTTTAATGAAAAATTTAAGCAAAAGTCTTACTGACACAGTTCTCAACCTAGGGAATATTTCTGCATGATGCAGTACATTATGTAAGAAACTTCCCTCTCTCACGTTATGCAAACAATGCATTATTATTTCCAGAAAGGTACTTTCTGAAAAGCTTAGTGTTGTATGCCAGTAAAATAATGTTACGGTAGCAAAGTTCTGTATTAAATGTAAGGAAGGATTTCAGAACGTTAATGCCTCAGCATCTCCCCTTTTTGCCATGCTGCTGACTCCTGGCCTTGCTACTCTTGTGCATGTTCTTTCTTTTAAGTCCCATTTAATTTGAGGTCTTAACTAATGTAAAAGCTACAAGTACATTATTTCTGAATACAATATTTTCCTGCTTATTGAACTAATTATGTAGATATTTGTTTGGAATGAGATATTTTCCATCATTCAGAGTGATAGTGACATGGCTGGAGTTATTAAAACTTGGATTCAGTAGATGCAGACGATTTCTTGTAACTGATACTCCTAATTGCAGCAGAGTACGGAAGTGGTGCTGTAATAGGAGCCCCTTTATTCCCTGGTTATACTGCAAATCCTGTCATGATTTTTACATCTTTAATACTTGCAAATATATAGAATTGTCCTTTGATACTGTAGTGTAAAATATTTTTCTGTTAAAAAATAATTTTCTTTTCATGATGTGTCTGGTGAGAGTAATGTTGGTGGGAGGACTGTCTGCAGAAGGGGGAACTCAATACATAGGTAGTGTTAAAATGCAGCCAGAACCCCAGAAGACATAACAGCAAATCATCTGGTGGTCCAGTGCAGATAGCAAAGAAGGGCTGTATAATTCAGGTCAAGATTACTATTAGCCTTTTTTTCCAGAGCAATTTAACATGCATTAGTGAAATAAGAGAGGCAGGTCTCAGGTGCCCCAAGGAGCAGCTGTGGCAGATACAGGTGCTGGTTGCAGCTCTGAGGAGCTGCCGGTGAGACCGATGGTTAGAGCTGGGGAGGAACTGTGGCCACGTCTGGTGCAGACCCCGTTACCCCCTGTCTCAAAGTCCTCCTGGGGGTGCAGGACCTGGCCGCAGCCCCTGGCGGGTGGCTCAGCAGTGCCGCCCTGGTGAGGAAACACCCGCGTTTCATCATCAGACCAGAGCGTGGGCAGCTGCGGGGAAAGGAGCAGCTTCCAGTCGCTGTTTATTGCAGCAAGAGGGAGAGGGCAGCGAGCAGGAAGGACGGGGCCGCGCGCAGTGGCAGCAGGAGGCCGGGGCGGGAGCCGTGCCGGGCCCTGCGCCGAGCGCTGCTCCCGATGCTCTGCCTCCTGCAAGGGCAGCCCCGTGCCGAGCGCGAGGGCCGCGCGGCCCCAATGAACAGAGTTCTGTCGGTGCCCCAAGGCGCAGCGGGGTGCAGGGCGGCTGAGTCATGTCTGCCTTAGGTTCCTCTCTGGAAACCAGCTCCCCATTGACTTAGCCTCCTTATTTAGCTTGGGAACGATGAAGGAAACGTTTTTGGTGTGATGCTGAAGGAGAGTCAGTGGCATTTTGTCTAAATTCACTAATTGAGTTTGCCAATTGCATGTTTCATCTAAAGCCCATAATAACATTCTTTATAACCATGATACATATAGAAAGACTAAGAATAAATTCATCATAGACAAATTGTTTTTCTTGCTTAAAGAGGACTGGAGGCAGTAAGGGAAGGAGCCAACTTCCTTAAAAGAAAATATATAGCGCTGTTATTCCCGAGGGGTGGAGGAGATGTTTAAGGCATTCCAGCTATAGAAAGTCTTAGGATCTTTAGCCTTTTGAATCCAAGTTGCCATGTAATGTTTAGGAGACACTATATAAAAAATTTCAGAGAATTCTTTTCTTAAGAGAGCCCTCAGGAGGGCCCTCCGGAAGGAGTGACCAACTTTCTTGTAATGACTATAGGGAAAGGAAATGCACACAGACACCCCTGCATTGTACAGATGCTAAAACGATTTTAAATACACTCAGTTTCTGCTAGAAATTTTTTGTTGACTTGTTTTTTTTAATGTGTGGGACTGTGATGGCAAGTTTCTGTTAAATATGTACAGTATTTTGATGGATTACATGATGCTGTGCAATATAGCCGAAACCTCTCTTCTTAATGGAGAAGAGTGATACACAAAGTGAAAGTTGTTTGTTCCAGTTGATCCTTGTGCGCTTGCACAAGGAGTGTATAGATGCAAACTACATGTACAGTTTACAGGTGAAAAGCACATGGATGGTGCTCAGTGAAACCATTGGCATGTCATATCCACACCCTGTGCTTACACTTGTTGTACGAGGCTTGTACCTAATCCTCTACAGCCCTGCGGAACTTTGCTGCTCATATTGTGGTGAGCAGGTCAAATTTAAAACACCTTATGCAGACTCAGTAAGTCAAGTAAACCAGTTAATATTCAAGACTAGGCTGGAACACTTTTGCCAACCATACTAAATACTTAAAATTATTGCGTTTCCTTGAGAAGATTTTGTTGTGGAGCATTAGACCACTGCCACCCAAGAGCTGCGGGGTGAGCAAACATGTGAATTTACAGTCCAGTAGCTACTTCTGAGAGCTGCTCACTGCCTGTGTAAATTATATTGAATATTTATGCACGTTCTGTATATGATGTTCTGCTCTTAAGTTCATCCACATCCTTAGTTGGTTCCACTGCGTATCTGTACCTTTTTAAAAAGTAACTGTACCGTCAAATTCATCAGTAACTTCAATTTTGGTGAGGTTTTGCTTATTTGTCTTGCAAAGGCGTTGGGGTCTGTTCTGCAGACGGGAGCGAGGTGTGAAGCTGCGGGCGCAGGGCTGCGTGGCGGGCACAGCTCCTCTTTCCAGCCCTACGTCTGCATCTGCCCGACGCCTGGCAGGGCTGTGTGACCCGCGCTGCCTCGGGCAGCCCCTGCGCCCACGTCGGGCCAGATTCTCCTGTCCCGAGAGCACAGCACTAGCCTTTGCCTTTGCTTTTCCCAGAAAACTTTTCTCTCTGTTTTATTTCCCTAGCTGTTGTTCAGGGGGCATTACCTGCTCATAGTTTTTACTCTTTAATGAATTCTTGTTACGTTTCTTTTTCTTTGTTTAAAAGATCTGTCATGCATCTCAATGCTCAATATTAGTTCTTTGCTATTTCCTCAAATCTTTACGCTCTGCTTTTTACCTCCCTTAATGTTTCCCTCATGTTTAATTTAAATAACTTGCTTTTTATCTTTGTCCATCTAGCTGCTTCTGCTGTCTTCAGTTCCGTGCTGAAATATGGTCCCATCGTTGCAACCAATATTCTTTATTTTTTTTTTCTAACCTTATACATACACAAGCTATTTTGAAACACTGCTGTCTGCTATGGCTCCTCAGTTTGGATCATGCCAATTTCAGATCGAAATTCATCTTACAGTATTGCTGAAACATTTTCTTCCGAGAACAGCAGACTGTTTCACTTAATAGAAATATGTGCAAGATTCTTGCAAGTGGATTGTAAAAGTTGACTATTTTGGCATATTACATCAATGTAAATTACTTGTGTTTGTTTTTCTTGGACTTTTGCTTTTAAGATGGAAGAAAATAGTAGTTTTGTTGGTGGAGAGCAAAAGGTGTGCAGCGTCTTTTGTGTGGCGATCTGTGGTTGAAAGGCTGGCTCGGCATTGCTGGGTGCGTAACACTGACCAGGATGGAGGGACAAGTGTGCTCAAACCACAAGGATTTATGCGATGGCCAGAAAGCTGCGTCGAACCTGAGCGCGGGGAACGGGAGGGCGGGCTTGGGCGCTCGCCCCGCAGGCCGAGTCCCTCTCGGCCGCCCAGGGGAATGCACGTTCACTGCAGAAAGAGCTGCCGGGAGCTCAAGGTGGCAGTTTGTCCCCCAGTGGAAACCTGGAGGGTTTTTTTTTTATGATTTTTAATTTTTTGTGGTTTAGACAGATGCAATCTTGCTGGAAGAAGAGAGAAAGAGAGAGAAGGCACTTTCTCAGGAACTGAATCTGCGGTCTCTTCTTACCCCTTGTTTTTAGTGCTTTATTTTTAGATAGACTATTTTTAAGTGGCTTGAAATACAAAAATATTTGCTTTTTTTCTGTTTAAACTCCCCCCTGTTGTGACACAGCATGACTGAGTCTTTTTATAGCCAGATCAAATACTTGTTGCTTAGGATGTTGCAAAAATATGCAAACCATTAATGGGGCAGAAGGGAGAAAGCAGCAGCAGTGGCCAGTGTAAGGCAGGGAGGGCAGCAGCGAGAGCTGGATGAATATTCACACGAGGATCTCCCCCGTGACAGGAATTTGCTGTAGCCGCGTGGGAGCGGCCGGCACAGACGGGCTCCCAGCTCGGGTGTCCTTCTTGCCAGAGCACAAAGCTGCTCTGGTTCGGAGCCCGAAGGAGTGGCCAGGGCTGAGCCAAGCCGCCTGCTTGGGCAGTGCCCTCTCCCCTTCCCTGGCCTCCCTCCAGGCTCAGCGGCCGCCGCCTTTCTGCAGGCTGCCCGTGCGGTTTTCCTGGTCTTTTCTTCATCAGCCGGGCTCATCTCTTCCCAGCTCCCCGGTGTTTGTTTGGAGCTGGCACAGAGGCTCTGTGTGTTGGTCTATGGTGCAGCTAGATCGGATCTCTCTCCGGGACAGCCCAGGGAAAGCCCAAGCAGGAGGAAATTGGAGGCTCCACGTTGGCATCTCCCTGTTCATGCGGTGGGAGAGCTCAGCCCGAGGCTGGCTCAGGCCCAGCCCCGGCAGCAGCGCGGCCTGGAGCGGCCACCCTCCCCGCTCAGTCGCCTTCGCTTCCTCCGAGGGCTTTACTCCAGAACGACCTGCCTCGTTAGGCCATGATGAAATCATGGTTTTACTAGGGAAGGTACTGATAAATGCAGGTTCTGTGAAAATGTAGTCGCTCTGATACCCATTTAAAAATTATTCTGCTACTTTGCTGTCGTATGCAGGGACTACAAGGATGAAATCCATGCAAAGCATCGAGGCTCAAAGGAAGATTAAAATCCAAAATGCATTTTTGGTCTCTTCTCTCCATAGTTAAAATTAATCTCAGAAGATGCAGTGTGTCCAGCAGACTCAGAGATGAAAAATTTCACTTTCAACCACATAAGATCAGTGTCTGTCTTGGTGGCTGTTAATGTTTCAGCCAGCCTGTGAACAGCACTTGAAACTTTGTGAATCACTGCTCCAGCTGCTGCCTTTGCTATTTGTTATTATTAGAACCCTCTTGCTTGGTTGTCTTGGCTTATTTGCAGCTCCGTTGGAGAGCGCTGCAAGGCTTGCTTTCTGCAGGGGTGACATGCAGGGTTTTCCTGCTTGCTATCGTACTGCTGTGCAGGGTTTTCCTGCTTGCTGTCGTACTGCTCAGTTTCTGTGCTATTAGCAGGTCCTTTTCCATCTGCTGTTAGTGCATCTTCATTTGCAATGCAACCATATCTATCCTTAGGATTAATGTATGAAGCTCTTGTCCTCTCCTGTGAAGTTGTTGTTCTACTTGATCAGTTACGGTTTTATAGCATTGCTTGCAACAAGGGCATGTTGTTTCTCCACCGCCTCCTTTCGTACACCTTTCTTCTGGTTTATTCAATTATCTGTTACTCAGCCACATTCTGCACAACTTTGTGACAAGCGTCATCCTCTGTGCTTGATACTGTGCTACTTTGTGCTCCTGGTGCCTTTTTCCAAGTGTAGTATCTGAAACGGCTGATGAGTACTGAGGAAAATCATACTCTGCTGTTGGACTTCTGTTTTCTCAAAAAGCCTGACCTTCAGCTGATCTTTCAGTCACATCTCTTGCAAAAATTTCCCCAAATTAATTGGTTCCTTCATTTTCTTGTTGTTTCCAGATCATTTCTTCCGTTGTGCAAATAGAAAATTGGCAAGTTTTATGCAAACAAAATGAAATTATGTTTGTTATTTTAAATAAGTTAATGTAAGGTCACATATGTTCAAGAGAATTGCTAAGTCTGTACTCTTTTCAATATATTTGTCTCTGCCGTTTTACATCTAAACATGTTCTTTCAAATTCAGGATTATGGTTGTTCTGCATAGTTAGCAGTGCGGGAGCCGAGCAAAGGAGTGGTGGGTACCTAAGGAGGAGTCCACAGTGGGCAAATGGGTCTGTTCTTAGACCAAATAAGCCAACTGATGATAAAAATTCAGTTAGTCCTTGTTGCTTGTATCAGTTTGGTTGGTTGGTTGAGATGAAGCCACCTCATAGACATCCAAAGCACTGCATATCTAGTATGCATTAAATCTATGTCCTCATTAGTCTTGAATGACTTTTTTCCCCACCCACCCCTGGTAGTTGCCACAAAGTTTGTGGGAAAAGCTTACCCCTTTTAGTCAGCACTACCTAAAATAACAGCCTTGCACTCTCTGGACTCCAGTTCTTGTTCCTGCCCCTGTAGCTTGTGTTGGTACCAGTGCATTCCTATTTACACAAGGAGAATAATTGGTTGAAGCACCTTGTATATTGTTACAGTTGCATAGGTCGCTGGCTAGTATGGAAGTGCTGTGGGCCTCCGTAAATCACTGACTCCAGTAGCTAAGTGTTTGCTTGTAGCTGTACCATTCCACTATCAAAAATTTTTAATTTACAGTGAGTAACTGTGTTATCTTATTCTGCAAAATAGTTTGAGGAAACAAACTTTGAGGGAAAAAAAAAGGGCAGAGTTGATTTTTCTGATAGGCTGCAGGGGGTAGCTTCGGGAACAGCTCAGCGCATTGATCTGGAGTGAATTTTAATGATTTTCTGCATGTATCACAGAATCTAGCTACTGTTCAAATGAGCTGGAGAAAACAGATTTTGGTTTCAGCTGGTATGACTTGAAATGTCACAAGTTTTCAGGAGCATCCTGAAATAGTAATCTCGGAGTGTGGGGAACAAATGTCTATTTAGATGTCAGTTAAGTGCGGTGACTAACGGATCAGAAGGGGCAGCACAGCATCATCTGCAGCACATCACCAAGAGGGCTCTGCTGCGGGCCCCGGCCCCCGCGTCCAGGTTGCACCTGAAGACTGTGAAGGCTGGAGATGCTCCGATATCGCAGTTTAACAGTTCAGATGATTAATTATCCTCACCGTAATAGTTGCAGGGTACAAGTATGATTTTTGCATCCTTAGCTTCCCATAATTATATCTCAGTTGGAATAACATGATTTGTGAAAATGCCTGCCATCTGAAAGCCCGTCTGTGTGTAGACACTTCTACATCCTCATCAAGCTACGTTCTGATCTTGGAGGGCAGAGCAATGCTTTGCTTAACAGATGAGAGGTGGGAAAGCTGACGTGGCTTATGTCTGTTCTTGCACAGGCCTGGATCGAGCAATAGAATTCAACGTGAGGAAAATATTTGGGAAGCTGGGATTGGAGTGGATGATTTGCAGTTGTTTAATGCCAATGAAAAGCGTAGTAACTTTTTGTTGTTTATTGTATTGCAGGGCAGCAAAGGACACTACAGATACCACTGGCAGAGCCACAATGTCAAGCAAAGTGGAGTGGACGATATGGTCCTGCTCTCCAAAATCACAGAGGACTCTATAGTGGAGAACCTAAAGAAGCGATACATGGATGACTATATTTTTGTATCCTTTATGGCATTGTTTCTCCTGGGAACATCTGTAAGACTACAGTGTCTAGACTTATTTAGTCATTTTTTTAACTGTGATTAATGAAAATATGAAAGATTCAAATACCTGAACATGTAACCCAACAGGAAAAATAGATATTAGCAGTAAAAGTTTGCTTTTCTTTTGGAACTGTATCAAAGAACTTCCTTGAAATAAAATACTAGCCACTATTTCATTTTTAGCTTTCACAGCATAACATGAGCAGTGACAAATTTGGTAGACTAGTCAGCATAGTTATATACTAGATGGTGATTTAATTTCTCCTTCTGCTTTACCCTGATCTCTTTTCTCCAGATTCTTTAAAGTAGTACAGTTTCCTTGAAGAGTTTAATTTCTTTTGCAGAAAGAGAAATTTAACATCTCCTGGCTATTTCCATATGTTCAGAGCATAAGACTAAATAGCAACCTATCTAAGGCCTGAGAGAGAAGCAGCGTTGCAGTTGTGTCAACATTTCATCCCAAACTGCTCAGGAAAAGGGCACTATAAACAATTTTGCCTTACAGAAATGCAGTAGGGATGATTTGCCAAACTCATTTGGGGCAGAATATAGACACTAGAAAAGATGTGTTCTTGCAGTTAGTCGCACACACACATCTGTCCCTTTAGAACACTTAATGTTCTCCCACTCTTGGAAGCTTTGTGCTCATGAATGCATTTTACATTTTTTTTAAAGTTTTTCTTTTTCCCCTTAAAAATGTGGAAGTTTTACATATGAGATGGTGTTTCTGTTGAAGCAGGATTATTTTTTTTTTTCCAGAGGTGTTTGTGGTTACATGAGGTATAGGAGTCTACTTGTAAAGAATTATAATTCCTTTATGTGGGGGGGAAGAAAAAGAAAACTCCTTTGCAGCTCTTTGGAGACTTGTCATTCTCCATGGGAGAGCATCTCTTGATCTTTGAGTTGTCTGTGTGTCCACCCATGAATGAGCATTTTTCTTTGCCACTTCGCACAGAGATTACCAAATCTTCCAAGAAAATGCTGACGTTGTTTGCCAACGGAAAGCTGTCATTTTGGATGTTTATGCTGATGCGATGAATGCTCAATTTATTATTCTGGAGACCCGGAAGTTGTCAAGTGTCCTTTGAATTAAATTAAAAAATATGTGAAGAAAATATTGCAGATTATCAATAGAGAGATTATGTTCACCAATTGGTAGTTTTTTTCTCTAATGTGACCCTGTTTTGTGCTGTGGCGTCATAGTAATACAGTCTTACATAAAAGTTCAGCTGTTCAGCAGTTCAGCTCGGTGGGGGCTGTTGCGCCCGTGCGTGCTCAGCGCTGTCTCTGCGTGACCGGAATCTGCCCCTGCTGCTCATTCTGTGAAGGTCAAAACAACTTTTTCCAACACTGATAAAATGACCCTTACCAAGAGGTGAAACAGTTCAAATATGCCATTTCCTTTTTCTATTTTTATTGGGAATGTGTCAGATTTGGACAGTCAGTGTGTGCTTTTAAACTTAGCTTGTTCTAAGATGATGAATATTTTGACATGATAGAAGTTTCCCATTGTATGATCTGTGTACAGTCTTGTAAGCCTTGTAATTTCATTTTTATTACAAGTGTTGCAAGCCATGGTTACTTAATATTACTTTGAAGCTCTGTTGTTTAATATATTAAAAAGTTACATGGCAGCCACTAGTGATAAGACTTTACTAATATATTGTTACTGAGACAATCTTACAGACCTTAACTGCTTGTGAACGCAGACCTATATCGGCTCGGTACTGATCTCGGTGAATCCCTTCAAGCAGATGCCGTACTTCGGGGAGAAGGAAATCGAGATGTACCAGGGAGCTGTAAGTGGATGGTCTGTAGCACCGGGGCAAGGGAGCTGGAAGGGGGCTCTGCTGGCCTGGGCTCCTTGCCTGCAAGAGCCTCCGTCGCCTGAGAGGACGTCTTGGGCTGGGTTTCCCGGAACGTTAAATCAGGATCTAAAGAAAATTCTTGTGATGAACTCCAGTCCGTATCTGTTCTTGTGCCTTCACAAGCCGGCCCTCCTCCCAAGGCAGTTTTAAAAAGTCATTGCAAACTGGCCGTTAGTGGACTTGGAGCCTGAGATCTCAAAAAATGGGCAAAAAGGAGATGCTAAGGATAGATGCCGGTTTCCCGAATGCAAGTGGAGAGGGGATGAGCACCAGGACACGAGGCTGTGCATTCAGTTTAGAGCTCGGCTCGAGCCAGCCGGGGGAGGCTGCTGGGTTGGAGCAGGTCCCGTGGCGGGAGCGCGGCCGCACGGCACCAGGCTCTGAGCCGGCCTCCACTGGGTTGTTGTTAGCGTGTGACCGTGGCTGGAATAGGCTTAAATTATATGAGTTTCTCTAGGGCAAGTGCTGTATTTCAAGCACAGCCCATTTTTAGAACAGGGTGTTTACAACAGTCGAGAAGAAACTTATGGATGAGTGGAAGATTGGTAACAAAACCAGAGACTTTGGTTTGTTTTTATTAAATAAACAAAAATATTCCAGAGAAAATTCAGTGCAAAATTGTGAGGCAGAATTGTTTTTCCTGGAAAATAACTCTTCCAATTTAAGTAAAGATTTATATTGTTCTTTCTGCTTTGTTTAATGCTTGTTGAAAATATATGCTCCATTTCCCCTTCTAGGCACAGTATGAAAACCCACCACATATTTATGCTCTTGCAGATAGCATGTACAGAAACATGATTATTGACAGAGAAAACCAGTGTGTCATTATTAGGTAAGAATAAGCTTGATGAAAGAAATTATCTGTTTGCTTTTTGTTTTTTTTTTTTTTTTTTTTTTCAGAAGAAACTGAAAAGTTTTTTTTTTTTTCCTTTTAGTTACTAAAAATCTGTTATGTCAATGATCACTGAGTATTTGTTTTTTTTCTTGGGTAGTGAAGTACCTTCTGCACTCCCTTGAGTTTTGAGTAGAATACTGATGGTAATTTAACAGGAGAAACTGCTTTTTCCAGTAACCAGCTCCATGCCGAATACTGAAGTCGCAATAGCTTGAACGACAACATGGGTTAACAGCTATAAGAGCCATAGGTAGCTATAGATGTTGAATACACACTGTCACATTGATTGCATTTAACATACTCTTTAAAAATTTCTTTTTTTTTCTGTTGAAAATAATTGTGCTTTTATTGCTTTCAGGAGGTTTACTCCCCTTTGGTCAGAGACAACAGGGGAGAGATACTAGCAAATTAATTTTGTCCTCACCATTATTCTATTTTAATTACTAGGCCGTGGGAAATGACTGCAGGTATTTGAGAAGGGCTGATTATAGGTGCGTGCAGGTCGGCCACGTGGTAACTAACGGCCTGCTCCCCCGAGCCTCCACCTCCCCAGAGCAGATTCACAAAAGACCAGCAGCTCCCAGGATCCTGCAGCTCTTTGAGTGAAGTGAATGTTTTACCTAGCCGCATGCCCACTGCTCCAACATCCATTTCACTTCGTAGCTGCCAAGGACTTCCCCGTTTCTGCCCCTGGAATGGTAGTTCTTAAAACAGAGGTATAGTTCTGTCCATCTGCCTTCAGGCCCAAAAATGTCTGCTGAGCTTCAGTGGTTTCAACTCCATCTTTGCATTTCAGTGAACCATAATTTTTCCATGGAAGTTTGTCTCATGGGATGTTTTGTTTCCTCTTACATTTTATTCTAGGGAGTTTAATCAGAAAGTGATGATGACAATGTGGTTATTATGAGATGCAGATTTGCTTTTCTTATTCACAACAAGTCTAAATTTATAGTGATTTTGCTGAAAATCCCTGGTGGAAAAGAAGCAACAGAGCAAGTTAGTACAGCAACAGCCTCAGGTTTGATTTTTCCCCTCAAGATGGCAATGAGAAAGGAGGAAATCACCTGTAAAAAGGACTGATTGCTTGTCAGCTGGAAAAGGCTGTGCCTGCCTTAAGGGCATGAGGAGCCCAGTGAAGCTGAGGGAGAGGGATAGTGTGTGGGGTTCCATGTGACACATCTGGGCCCCCTCCAGCCCTGGGTGGGAAACGCGTCTGGATCCCATCGAGGAGGTGCAGATTTGCAGGCCGTGTGGGAGGCGTGCGGGTGCGTGAGGGTTGCACGGGCTTTTGCCACCACAGTTAATAATGCACTTAGACCCTGACTAAGAGCTCATCCTCTTTGAACAGCTGGAGCATTAAATAGGAAAGTAGATCCAAAGGAAAATACAGTTCCCTGAATAGAGAGTAACCAGGTATAATCTTCTTGCATGATAATACTAATTAAAACAGAAAAATCTCACCAAACAGCCCACCCAGGGCCAGGCAAGCCTGTTTCATTAGTGTGATAATTGCAGCATACGTGCGGATGTGCTGAGAACACAGACAATTGCAGTGGGGAGCTGGTGCATGCGGCCGCGCGGAGCGGTGCCCGGCGCGGCGCCCGGCCAGGGCTCGCCGGGCAGCCTGTTCCTTCCTTGTGTTTAGGTGTGGTGGAGGCCTGGCACATTATTTAAGTCTCTGTTGAACCAGACCTAGGAGGTTGTTGGCGGCTCTCCCTCCGCGGCGACGGGGCCCTCCTGGAGCAGCCGTGATGAGTTCCCCACCCAGACGCCGATGGCAAGGGGTCGCGGCCGCCGCCTCCCGCTCCCTCGGCACCGCCGCCCTCTCGTGAGGACAGCGGCGCTCACAGTTAGTACCTGCCTGCTGTGTGGCAATGAGCGCTGTCTTTGCACGTTGTTCTTGAAGTCCTGCATTTCCATACCGTTGAAGACTTATTTTCCCATTCTTTCTGTGATTCCTGCCGTGAGATGTTGCAGTTACCTTAAAGCATTTTTTTCAGTTCTTGTTTTTAATTTTAATTTGTGTTCCTTCTCCATGGGGCAATCTTTGGAACAGTAAAGCCAAGTGTGATGGCTGCATACCTGAAAAGGTAGTTCAACATCTTAAATATTTCAAAGGCATGTTAACAGAGAGCGCTTGTACCTCATCTTTTTTTTCTTTCAGTAAGGAATTTCTCTTTCTCTCAGAATTATGATATTCAAAATTTAATATGAAATTTATAGCTGGCTTCTATATCATAACTTTCCAGAAGCCTCAGATGACTGAATTGTCTAAAACTTACCCAGTACAGAATCCAGCTGGAGATGCGGTTGAATTTTAATGAGAAAGTGGTATGAACCTAAACCTAATGCAGACAGAAATGTTAGGCAAAAACTCAGTTGCAGAGGGGAAAAATATTCCACTGAAATTTTGCTACTGAGGTTGCGTTAAGCATAATTAAAGAAAGGAATTTTGTTTGTAAAACTGATAAGCTTATCCAGGCACAGCAGAATATCCCATGTATGCAGTGTTCTTTATAAAGGACTTTTGGATCTGGAAGGAAATATTTAGTAATAAAATTTCCATGTTGTATTGATGATGTAGATAAGCGTTACTGGTATTGTGCTGTAGCCAGGGAGACTAGATTAAATGCCATTCAACAAATTAGTTTTAGGGAGAAGAGTGGGGCTCTGTGTGGGTGTTGCTTATCTAATCCTGGTGTTGTCTCTGTGAAGGAAGGAGCTAATTTTTTTTCTTCTGAATTTGTGATTTTATTCTGATTATAACCAAGAGTTAATTGATGTTGCTGAAAAAGGATTTTTTTTGAAGTAGCCAATAGTACTAAAAGAAACAGGGATTCTGTAACAGTATTAAAGCAGTATCTCTTTATTTGTTAGTGATTGAGAATATATAACATTTTTATTTTTTGTAAGTAAAATCTCTAGGTTAAAATTATCAGTCTCATAGTTTACTTTCCGTAATTCACTTCTGGCTATTTTAAGCCATTTAGCATTTCTTCTTCAACTTCAAGAAACCTTTGTACTTTCAAGGTATTTAAAACTACCAAACAAGAAAATGATTGTCTTATCATCTTGCAATAGTTGTGATAGCCTCAGAATAGCGAGAGGTAAGTGGGAATTGTTCTGCTTGAGAACATTGCCACAGTTCCCGTGTGGCAGATGAGTCCCTGAGCCTTGCTGCGGGCAAGATACCATCGCTTGAGATAAAGTTACTTCAGTTCATAAGTAATGTATCAGCATCCTGTTTTGTTCTAGTTTAATTGGAGCAATTTACTAGCATTCGATCAATAAACTTTAAAACTGGAGAAAGGTATATGCACGCATAAATCTGAAGCAAGCTCTGCAAGGCAATCTTTCAGCCAAATGCATTTAGGGTAAAGGACCACTTAGATCCAAGCAGCGGCTATCAATAAAATGGAATTAAGTTCGTCTGGATCGATTTCCATGACAGCCTCTGCAGAATGAGTCTAAAAACTGCACTTAATTTGAACAAAGAGGAGGGTAATTTAGGCATCAAATAAAACTCTTGTTTGGAGATTTTTCTGCCCCTATTCTAAGCATTTCTTTCTTTACCTCCAGCGCCTCTTGCCCTGATGCTGTTCATCATTCAAAAGTAGCCTAGAGGAAGAGCTTTTAAAATATCTTCTAAATGAGAAGTGGGCCAAATGTAGGTATGACTCAGAGTAAGTTCCCAGCTGCAGTTGGTTTTACCCGGTAGCATGTCAGTATTTGCTGGGATGCTTGAAAGAGTATAATAAAATTACATCCAGCAAATTTTAGGGGTAGCTGGGTGTCTTTGGAAAGCCAAGTCACCACGTGCAGATTTTTGGCTGCTCTGTTATTCAGCAGCGTCTGTGACAGACAACTGCCAGGAGCTCGCTGGCAGAATGCTGCTTGACAGCAGTGCAGCGGCTGTCAGGGCTTCCCGGCAGCCTGACGGGCTAGCGAGACATCCCTGTGCAAGGGCTGGTGGCGCTTCGGCTGTGTTTTCCTTTCTTTTTTCTCCTTTGTTTGATTGCATTGCAAAGTAACTAGAACAAGGTACTTGAGCAACATTTGAGAAATTTGGATTTTGTTTTTGTGATGGGTGAGAGGTAACCAAAGCTATTTGAAGTCATTCTGAGTCTTTCAGTTAGGCTTCAAAAAAGTATATGAGTATATATTTTAGGTAGATACTTTGTCTTGTGTTTTACTAGGGTAGCGTTCCAGTTCTTTTGGATGTTCTTTTTCTTGAAAATTTTTAATAGAATCTAGAAGAAATGTGTTACTTTTTGCTGACTGATAAATGATATCTGATCGCATGCATTTGGTGTTGGGCTCCAGATCTACTTCGGTATTCTGCTGAGGACTGTATTTATTTGTAAGCTCAAGAATAGCTTCAGGATATACTGGCTTGTGTGTCTTGTTTTGCAATACAATGAGCAAATCTACTGTTAGCAAATTTTGGCTTGAAGGACTGTTATTTTTAATTCTCCAACTATTGCTGACATGGACTTCTAAATATAGTTTGACATCCAGC